>CM065398.1:26142500-26742500 GCA_033060915.1 Euryodendron excelsum
AGTTGAGATATTTAGCTGCCCATGGCCATGGATAAACAAAACATTGTATTGAAAAAGTTGTAGAATGTAAAAGCTATGAACGAACTACGAATCTTGAAGTGCAGTAAATAAGGATTCTTGATCACAATCTTGAAATTGAAACAATAAAACTTGAATTTATGAGATCTAATTACAAGAATAATGATAAACTTAATTACTCCTATGAAACTAGACCAAAAAGTGATGAAAAATCCTAGAAAAACGTCCCTCCTCCTTCAGAAAACCGAAGAGGTATATATATACATCGCAGCAGAGTCCTAGCAGAAATAGGAGATCCTAGCCAAAAATCCTTCTTAGCGTTCGAACCCTCTTCAGGGCGTTCGAACCCTAAGGCAAAAAAAACATTTCCTTCAACTTTTGCTAGCCATGGTTCGAACTCTCTGTTTCTTCCTGTAATTAGGGTTCGAACCCTTAGTTCATTTTTCCTTCAATTCTTAGCTATCTTCCCCTTTTTTTCTTTGTAACTCCATTCAAGGCTTTTGGAGTCCATTTCTCGCATTGCTCATTAGACGTGAACTTGCATAACTTTGCAAAAGCTTTCCAACGACGCGTCTTCCATTCCATTCCGAGCTGCGGATCAAAACTTGCACATTTCCCAAGACAACTTCCAGCAACCGTCCTCGATATGCGTGCCTACACTCCAGATCACTTTTATGACTCCAAATCCTCTTCATTATCAACATTTACTTGCAATAAACTTAAAACACGATTATTAGTACAATGTACACTAAAGAAGGCATAATTAACCTAATCTAGAGCTAACTTAGGTCAATTCGGATGCATTAAACTGCACTTATGCAGCTCAATCACTTCTCAAACTAAATATTTCTAAATTAAACCAAATCTTTTCCAACCTTACTAAGTCAAGTGTTTCTAAATCAAATCAAATATTTTTTACTCTTTCTTAAATCCAATTTTTCTAAATTGGAACTTTCCTAATTCGAAACTTTTCAAAATCAAACTTTCTAAAATCAAACTTTTCAAGTTCAAATCAAGTTTTTGCAATTCAATTGCATGCTTTAACCCTAGGTTATCTAAATTCTAGGATGTCACTTTAGTTCAACTCTAACCCTAAGTTAGAAAGCTTCAATTGTTTTCTAAAATTCAAGTCTAATCCAAGATGGTTTTTAAACCCCAATTCAAGTCAAGGTGATTTTCAAAATTCAATTCAATCTTTTCAAAACAAGTCTAACGTCTATTTCAAAGTTTAATTTAAAGTCCAAATTGCAAAGTCAATTTCAAATATTCAAATTAAGATTCAATCAAGAACATTTTTTTTTCAAGTCAAACTTTTTGAAGACCCCAAAGTTTCTTTTCAAATCAAATTAGACCTCAAAATGTTTACTTTCAATTGAACCACGAGTCCGAACTACAACTAACCTGATTTTCAACAAAGTTATACATAGACAATCCTTATGGGTGCGATAACAATCTTTTTCAAACTTCAAATCCCCTTTTCAAATTTGTTTTCAAAATCAAATCCTTTATTTGCACTTGCATGTTATGCATCATGTTAAACATTTTTCCAAAATTCTTTTTAAAGTGGATAGTATTGGACATTTATTAACTGGAGATTCTAAATGAATGAACCTAGGGTAGAAAGATGTGTAAGTACCGTAAGGGCAGGATAGGATGATAACTCAGTGCATCTTCCCTATACGTAATCAACCCCCGGACAATTGATCAATGTTTTCGAGAGACCAAAACTGAAGACATTTTTCAAGAAGGGCTTAAATCTCTCCAAAGGTTGCCAAAGGACTTGTTTCCTCTAAAAATCTTCTCTTGAGGAAGTTTTTAAAACTTTTTTAAAAAACGTTAAGTTTAGTCTTCAGACTTTCCTTAGTTTAGGTAACCTAACTCACCTTAATCAAGTTAGGTGGCGACTCCAAACCTTTTTTCAAAAGTTCTTATTTAAGTCAATTTTCAATTCAAACATAGTCACACTCGTCCTTCTAGGAGGATGAGTTCTAACGAGAGAGTACCGTGTGCTTCTCACATATCATCTCAATGGTGTAAAAAATCGGGACGCGACACTCTCACTCTTTCTTTCTTTTTCTTTCAACTCTTTCTCCTTCTTTTTTATTTTTTATTTTTTTATATCTCTCAAGTTTTTTTTTTCTTCCCACCGATCTCTTTCTTATACTTATTTTTCCTTTTTCTTCCATGTTGATTATTTTATTTGCTAGTACAAAAAAAATAAAATAAAATAACAAGTATAACATTTATATAATAAAATATAATTTTGTTTTAAAAATGTCCCCCTCATATTTGTATATGACGGATCAAATTAATTTTAAATTACATTTAATAGTTAAAATCAATTGAACCTTTTGTCCTAAACTCAAATTTCGCCTAAACAAATCCTGTGGCTTGTATACATAAATATATATATCTACTAATTGTGGGACCCACTCCAACGTTTTTCCCAATATTTGCATCTGCCAGACGCTCCTCTCTTCAGTTTTTGAGGCACTAAATGCTCCCAACCACGTTCTCTTTCTCTATTTTCCTTTTACCTCACTCTTTTGGCCTTTTTTTTTTTTTTTTTCTAGTTTCTTTCTTTTTCACTGGTTTGGCAAGCCAAAGCTCTCCAGCCACCTGCAACTTCGAAGACCCAAATCACCATCATCCTGCCAAAGTTCTCTCTCTCTCTCTCTCTCTCTCTCTCTCTCTCTTGAATGAGATGTGAGATATGAGAGCTAAACCAAATATATTTATTTTTCTTCCCACGGCCCATCATGGCCAAAAAGTATCTCCACCATGGCCGGTCAAAGATCAAGACCACAATGAGTGCACCAATAACCATAGATGAACATTACGGGTACACCCCAGTGAATCACTGTCCTCCCATCTCCATCATAAAGAAACCTAATGCAACCTCCATTACCAAATCCTTGCTGCAACCTGCCTTCACCTGAACCACCATGACTGCAACCTAAGCTTTCTCTCTTTCTTATCCACGGCCGAACTAAATCACCACCTTCACCATTGGTGGGGGAAACATCCCACTGAACTGAATCACCACATTCACCATTGGTCGGGGAAACATCCAAAGCCAAGAGACTCACCTGTCTTAATCCTAGAACTGGTAAGGTCACTAATCCTTCCCTTTTTGGTCTCATATATACTCTTTATTAATGGTTTCTCATCGTAAGTGTGATTTTGTTGTGGAATTCCAGAAGAACGAGTCTTCGATGAAAGAAGAGATTGAGATCTACTTGAATCCAGCTATTGTCAAAATAATAATAATTCCTACAAATAGAAATTGTTAATGGAAGAGATAAACAAATAAGAAATTGTCAAGGAGAAGATAAGATTAGGAATCTTGAATTTTGCTCATTCAATGTATTGGTATTATGTATCTAAGGTGTATGTAACTCCTTAGTTTTCTTATAAAAGGAAACAAACTCTTATATAAAAGTTGCACCACCAAAAAAATAAAAAGTTTTTCACTCTTTCTCAAAGTGCTCTATCTTTCTCTCTCTCTCTCTCTCTCTCTCTCTCTCTCTCTTGGTTCCACCACTTTTGCACCCAATATTATTTTGGTATCAGAGCCTAACTCTTTTCTTATTCTCTCCTTATACTCCAATTTGTATCCATGGCAGCAACCTCAAATACTACCTTCAACTATGCTCAAAATCTTATACCCATATTCGATGGCGAAAGCTACGATTACTGGAGTATTCAAATGAAAACCCTATTCATTTCTTAAGATATGTGGGAAATAGTGGAGAAAGGCTTTTCTATACCTGAAAGTCAAGAAGTACTAAATTCTTGGACACAAGCCAAACAAAAGGAATACAATGAAAATGTAAGGAAAAATGCAAGAAGTTTACTCAACTTTCAATAAGGGGTAAGAAAATCTATTTTTCCTAGAATTAGGAGTGCAAAGACTTCCAAAGAGGCATGGGAAATCTTAAAGGCCAAATTTCAAGGGTCTGAAAAAGTTATCTCCAAAAAGTTTCAGTTTTTATAGCGTGATTTGAAAATCTAGCCATGAAAGAAAGTAAGAGCATTCAACCATTTTTTACAAAAGTGGTTGAAATTGTTAACCAAATTAGAAGCTATGGAGATACTATTCAAGAGAGAAAAATAGTTGAAAAATTATTGAGAAGCTTGCTAAAGAAATTTGAGCATATTTTTGCTACAATAGAAGAATCTAAAGATTTGTCCAAACTCACTTTTTATGAGCTAACGGGTTCTCTTGAAGCCCATGAAAAAAGAATGACTAGCTTTGCAGGAATAAATGTTAAGCAAGCATTCCAGTCAAAGCTTAATGTTTTAGAAAAGAGGACCTCAGAAAATGGAGGAGGTGACTCATTTCAATAACATCAACAAGGAAACAGATGCCAAAACTCTGGCAACTGTAAACGAGAAAGAGGAAGGAAAAATTACCACCATCAAACAAATAGAATTAGTAACAAAAAATCTAGTTCTACTTGTCTTGTTTGTGGTAAATCTAATCATCAATCCAAAGATTGCAGACACAGATACACCAAGTGCAGAGTTCCAAATCATTCACAGAGAGATTGTTAATATCAATAAAAAGATGAAAAGACTGAATCAAATTTCTCTGAAGAAAATGACTCAACGTAGGTGTTCTATTCCTGTATGAGTATACATCATCACGATGTGCTTAACACATGGTACTTGGACAGTGGATGCAGCAACCACATGACCAGGAATGGCACGTGCTTTGTCAAAATGGACAACCAGATCTCTTCCTAAGTCAAATTGGGAGATGGAAATCAGTATCCTGTCAAAGACAAAGGAACCATGGCAGTACAAACCAAGGGAGGTAAAACCAAACTCATAAATGATGTTTTATATGTTTCTGGTTTGACTCAAAATTTACTGAGTATTAGGCAATTAATTCAAAAAGAATACTTGGTGAACTTTAAAGGGGACAACTGCACAATCAGTGACAAAAATAATTTATTAGTGGCCAATGTAAAAATCGCACCAAGCAAAATATTTCCCCTTAACATGCCACTGGATGAGAATTTTGCCTTAAAAGCTAACAAAATTGATGAGTCCCTACTTTGGCATTAGAGATATGGACACTTGAACTACAAAGGACTGAAATTACTGGGACAAAAAAATATGGTGATTGGATTGCCTAAAATTGAAAAAGATGACAAAACTTGTGAAAGATGTATTTATGAAAAATGCATAAACTGCCATTTTCCAAGACTGCTTGGCGAGCAAAAGCTCCACTTGAATTAATACTTGCAAACATTTGTGGACCAACAAGAACTCCCTTATTGGGAAACAAAAAATATTTTCTTTTCTTTGTTGATGATTTTAGCAGGATGATGTGGGTCTACTTCTTGGAGCAAAAGTCTAAAACTTTCTTAATATTTCTCCAGTTCAAGAAGATGGTGGAAAGACAAAGCGACCATCCACTAAAGGTGCTCAGAACTGATCGTGGTGGAGAATTCTTATCTAAAGAATTCATAAATTACTGTGAAAATTAAGAAATCAGACAGCATCTAATAGTTTGCCACACTCCTTAACAAAATGGCGTGGCAGAACGAAAGAATCGCACCATTGTCGAGATGGCACGAAGTATGTTGAAAGCCAATGGTATTCCCAATAATTTCTAGGCAGAAGTAATCAACATAGCAATCTACATCCTCAACCAGCCTCCAACACAAGCAATCCTGAACAAAACTCCTTATAAAACTTGGCACAACCGTAAGCCGATGGTAAACTTTTTCAAAGTATTTGGATGCATAACATATTCAATTGTTCCCTCTCAAAATAGGAAAAGTTTGATGAAAAAGGAGAAAAATATATCTTCATCGGCTACAATGATGAATCAAAAGGTTATCGACTTTTTGATCGAAAGACCAATAAATTGGTAATTTCAAAAGACGTACACTTCAATGAAATGAAAGCCTGGGAATGGAAAAACAAAATATCTCATGAGGCTAGATTATTTGGAGATGTTACATAACTGGACTATGGTGAGCCAAGTTCTTCTATTAGTTCCAACTCACTAGCTCCACAAGAAATTCTTTTTGAAGAAAGTGACTTCGAACCAGATTCACCAATTAGGAAGGTACGCTCATTAAGAGAAATTTATGACTCTAACAATTTTGCATTATTTTCTTGTGAGCCATAGAATTTTGAAGAAGCAACAAAAGATCAAGTTTGGGAAAAAGCAATGAACGAAGAAATGACCACTATTGTGAAAAATCACACTTGGGAGCTTGTTAATCGTCCAAACCAAAAAGAAGTGGTCAGACTGAAATGGATCTTCAAAACAAAGTTCAAGGAAAATGGTTCAATTCAAAAGTATAAAGCTCGTCTTGTAGCAAAAGGCTACTCACAATAGCATGGAGTAGATTTCAAGGAGACATTTGTACCTGTTGCCCAGATAGAGACAATTAGAACAATCCTAGCCCCTGCAGCACAGCTAGAGCTACAAGTCTACCAGCTTGATGTAAAATCAGCATTCTTAAATGGTGAGTTAGAAGAAGAAGTGTCTGTGGAACAACCTCAAGGCTACGTGATGAAAGGAAAAGAAAATATGGTCTATCGACTGAGAAAAGCACTTTACAGCTTAAAGCAGGCCCCACGTGCTTGGAACAGTAAAATAGACAATTATTTCCTTCATAGTAGATTTCAAAGAAATCCCAGTGAGCCTTCCATATATGTCAAAAATGGAGGTAATAATGATTTTCTCATCGTCTGCCTTTATGTTAATAATTTGATATATGCTGGTACTAACTTTGTGATGCTAGATGAATTTAAAAAGGTCATGATGAAAGAATACGAGATGATAGATTTGGGCCTAACGAAGTATTTTCTTGGCATCCAAGTGCGGCAGGCAAAAGGAAAAAAATTTATTTCTCAAAAAAAAAATACACTGAAAATTTGTTGAAAAGATTCAAGATGTCACCATGCAAGCCAGTCTCAACTCCAATGGCGGTGAATGAAAAATTGCAGCATGAAGATGGATTACCAAAAGTTGACTCGACACTACACCGTAGCCTCATTAGTTCCCTGATGTATCTCACCAACACAAGACCAGATATTGTCTATCCAGTTAGCATAATTTCTAGATTTATGACTGATCCAAGCCAAATCCAGTATTCTGCAATTAAGCGAATATTACGGCATTTGCAAGGCACAAAAAATGTTGGTATCAAATACATTTCTGAACAAGATAACAGTCTTGCTGGATACACTGACAGTGATTGGGATGGATCCATTGATGACAGAAAGAGCACATCTGGCTACGTATTCTGTATGGGCACTAAAGCAATCTCTTGGTCATCCAAAAAATAGAAGAATTTGGCTCTCTCATCAGCTGAAGCAGAATATATTGCTGCCACTGACATTGCTTGTGAAGTAGTTTGGCTGTGAAGAATTGTTGCAAATTTGCAGCAAAAGCAAAAAGACCCCACAATCATTTACTGTGACAATATGTCTGCAATTACTATGACTAAAAACTTGGTATTTCATGTCAGGACAAAACACATTGAACTTCGTCACCATTACATCAGAAATATCGTCGACAAAGAAGAAATTCAAATGAATTTTGTCAACACCAATGAGCAACTTACAGATATTTTTACCAAAGTAGCATCAGCAGAAAAATTACAGCAGTTCAAAACACTATTCCGTATTACAAATTAAGTGGGGGTGTTAAAATAATAATCATTTGTAATAATAATTCTTGCAAATAAAATTGTTAATGGAAGAGATAAGCAAATAAAAATTGTCAATGGAAGAGATAAAATTGTCAATGAAAGAGATAAGCAAATAAAAATTGTCAATGGAAGAGATAAATAAATAAGAAATTGTCAAGGAGAAGATAAGATTAAGAATATTGAATTTTGCTCATTCAATGTATTGGTGTTGTGTATCTAAGGTGTATGTAACTCCTTATAAAAGAAAACAAACTCTTGTACGAAAGTTGCACCACCAAAAAGATAAAAACTCTCTCTCTCTCTCTCTCTCCACCACCTTTGCACCCAACAACTATCATAAATCAGCCACATTAAAGTTCATTTTTCCTTTTTTTCTTCTTCTTCATTTTTGGACTATTTTCTCCTTCAATTTATTATGGGGTGGGGGCTGGTAAGTTCTTTGTTTTTGGGTTCATTTTTTCATTGTTGGATGCATTGGACGAGAAAGTTTGTTTTCTCTTATCAACCCAATTTGTTAACGATTATCGGGTTTGGATTTGTTTTCTTCAATACATTGACTTGAATTTTCCCTTACAAGTATGCCCTCTCATCCAAGATTTTGGGGTGGGGGCTGGTTCAGTATAAATTGAACAATGGTTTGTGATGTTTATGTTAGGAAATTATACTTAAACAATGGTTTGTGATGTTAATGGTGGGAAATTATACTTAAGGAGTTTGAAAGAAAGAGTCAAGGATCTAGCTGTTGGCCCGTAAAAAGGAGTGTCTGCTGGAAAAGTAAGATAAAACAAGCTTGGTCTCACCACCATATCCACCAACCACCACCATCTCCGGTGATAGGGGTTACACCGTACCATGGCCAACAACGGCCAGCAACGCAAACACCCATAGTAGGAGAAGCCATTTCTGTAGGCTGCAGCAAGCGTAGAAGCTGGAAAAAGGTCCCTCAAAAGGATAGACAAAACCCAAAAACTCGGAAAAGAAGCAGATATAAGTGGTTGCTGGGGATGTATTGTACGAAGTTACTAACGGCATTAATTGTTTACTATTAATTGGTGATAAGGCTGATACTTTTTTTTTATGAGGGATACATTGAGATGCTAGGAAACATCTCACTTGGTTGTCATTGCAAGGTGTGTTTTTGAAAAGCCTAAGTAGGTGAAAGAGTAGGTTCCCATTCCAAAGTCACCTATGATGTGGCATACAATTAATTGTAAAGTTTCGAAAAGGTGTGGCCATCTGCCATTTTCAAGCTAAACAAATAAGGATTGTTGCACTTACTCCATGTGATTTTTAAGTCTAAAATTAGGGATGATTTCATTTTAACGACTATTTATAATTAAGTTCATGTATTTATTTTTAAAATTATATAATTTTTGCTGTAATTACTAAAGGTAAAATATAATTATTCCTAAAAAATAATTTCTTATACTATGTGATTCAATTCTATCACAATCTCATTAATTAATGTAATCATTAAAAGGGTGTACAGATGAAAGATATAAATAATTTCAGAAAAATAAAATTATTAATTAATAGAATAGTTTTGCTTTTGGCTATAGTTTCAATTATGATTTTTTGTGTTCGCTCTCCAAAATCATTGAGTCTACATTGATAAATTGGTCCTAAAAATATTTTTTCTGTTAAAATCGTACTTGGTAAACTAATTCTGAATTCTAATTTTGAATTTTTTTTCTTAAAACACTCCAGTTATGGGAAAAAATTTTTTTTTTGAGTTTTCTAAAACCAATTTTACATGAAAATAAAAATTGTATATCCGAATTTTCTATTCTTTACTTTTAAGAATATAAAAAAAAAATTCCACTATTTTTGTTTTCTAGAACTCAAAACGATTCTAGCAAGATTTCCTTACAATCCTTACTATAAGGGAAAATAATATACTACATCAAATAATGAAGTTATGAACTACACTTAGAAAAACTTCCAAGGGCCCTTTATATTGCCGTCTGTATAAAAACACAAATGGTTAATTAAAATAATTAATATTAATTTAGCATTTAGTTTATGGTCAAATCAGTGTATTTTAAAGTATGACGAGGATGTTTGTAGTTTTTTATTTCAAATTAAAACATTTATTATTCTGTTCATAATTTTAAAAATGTTATTATCACATTATTTTTGTATAATTTTTTGAATAAAAATTTTGTAACAACAAAAATTTTTAAATTTAACACATAACTATTTTTAAAATTTGTTGAGAGTACCGTCAGCGCGAATTATTTCTAGTGTTCACTTAGACGGGACGGGCGATATTTTTTTTTTCTTTTGGTCCAAGGGAGGCCAAAGTATGGCAAAAGGCATCTTGGGGCTCGAACTCCGATGTTAGCTGGGAAACTAATTCCTGAGATGATATCTTTTGATTCCTCCATAATACCATTTCCTTAATGCGTTTATGCTGACCAATACCAAGTAAGAAGTTACTAGGGAAATTACCTTGAGTGAAAAAAGGTACTACCCTTTTTTTTTTTGTTTGTTTAATTCTCCCTCTTCCTCTCTTTCTTTGTTCTTTTCTGAAGTCTTTCTTCCTTTCTTCTTTAGTGTAGGGAGATAACAAGTATAACATATTCTATTTTTTATTTGTTTATCGGATCATTTTGTAAGCTACAATGTGCAAGTTCACCGCAAAAATATGGAGACACTACTAAAATATCCACTTTTTGCGACGGGGCCTTGCCGTCGCAAAAGCCCTAGATGCCGTCGCGAAAGGGCTTTTGCGACGGCTGTGCGACGGCAAACCAGCCGTCGCAAAAAGTGGCGTCACAAAAGGTTTTTGTGACGGCTATTTGCGACGGCTTGGTTATTTGCGACGGCATGTGAGCCGTCGCAAAAGGCCGACGCCTTAGGTAGACTTTTTGCGACGGGTGGACCGTCACATATGCCGTAGCAAATATTAGCTTTTGCGACGGTAGATTTAGTATTTGCGACGGTCATAGCTGTCACAAAAGTTAGTTTTTGCGACGGTTAAAGTATATGTGACGAAAGTTTTGACACAAATGCTAGAATTTGCGACGGCAAGATTAGTATTTGCGATGGCAGGATTAGTATTTGCGACGGGCGTATCCGTCACAAAAGTTAGTATTTGCGACGGCTAAAAGTATTTGCGACGGGAATACTTTTGCACAAATGCTAGTATTTGCGACGGCTGAAATATTATTTACGACGGGGGCAGCCGTCACAAATATCCTGTCTATTTTTAAAAATATATATTTTTTAAAATGAAATTCCTGTAATTCCTGTATACCTGGCATAAATCAATAAAAATATCTCATTCACCTTATAATTGCATAAATCAGTAAAATATTCATCCACAAAAATATAATCTATAAAATGAAGTTCAAATAATACATATAATATAAATCCACATCATCCATACATTCACAATGAATACATTACGAATCTGTTATCCATACAAACTAGTTTTTTTAATTCAAAATACACAACCTATTGTCCAACATAAATACATCAAAAAATAACACAATCCATTCATTGACTTGCCACTCCATCAATCCCAAAAATGAATAACAGCCGCCTACTCCTTTAGAATAACCTGAGTGAAAATAAATTAATAACAATACAATTAGTTAAACTGTTAATATATATAGGAATGTAATTAACGAAAAAATAAATGAAACAAAGTTGTAATTTACATTAATAGATTTCCATGCAACGTGTCGCCCAATTTAAAAAATTGATAACTCCCAAACCGAGAGTCGCGTGACCATTCCGTCAGTTCTCACACGTCACCCGTGCCTAGACCGTGCTACGTACCAAGTTTGGGGCCGTTCGGAGGCCATTTGGGGATTTTGAGCCGTTAATACCAGAAACTTAACAATTTTTAACTCAAGTTGTCCTAAAACGGAAAAAAATTAATAACTCCCAAACCGAGACTCGCGTGACCATTCCGTCAGTTCCCACACGTCACCCGTGCCTAGACCGTGTTACGTACTAAGTTTGGGGCCGTTCGGAGGCCATTTGGCGGTTTTGAGCCGTTAATACCCAAATCTTAACACTTTTTAACTTGAATTGATTTAAAATGGAAAAAAAATTGATAACTCCCAAACCGAGAGTCACGTGACCATTCTATCAGTTCCCACACGTCACCCGTGCCTAGACCGTGTTACCTACCAAGTTTGGGGCCCTTCGGAGGCCATTTGGAGATTTTGAGCCGTTAATACCCGAAACTTAACACTTTTTCACTTGAGTTGTTCTAAAACAGAAAAAAAAAATTGATAACTCCCAAACCGAGAGTCGCGTGACCATTCCGTCAGTTCCCACACGTCACCCGTGCCTAGACCGTAATACGTACCAAGTTTGGGGCCGTTCGGAGGCCGTTTGGGGATTTTGAGCCGTTAATACCCAAAACTAATCACTTTATAACTTAAGTTGTTCTAAAACAGAAAAACTTTGATAACTCCCAAACCGAGAGTCGCGTGACCATTCCGTCAGTTCCCACACATCACCCGTTCTTAGACCGTGCTACGTACCAAGTTTGGGGCCGTTCGGAGGCCGTTTGGATATTTTGAATCGTTAATACCCGAAACTTAACATTTGTTAACTTAAGTTGTTCTAAAACAGAAAAAAATTAATAACTCCCAAACCGAGAGTCGCGTGACCATTCCGTCAGTTCCCACACGTCACCCGTGCCTAGACCGTGCTACGTACCAAGTTTGGGGCCGTTCGGAGGCCATTTGGGGATTTTGAGCCGTTAATACCCGAAACTTAACACTTTTTAACTTAAGTTGTTTTAAAACGGAAAAAAAAAATTGATAACTCCCAAACCGAGAGTCGCGTGACCATTCCGTCAGTTCCTACACGTCACCCGCGCCTAGACCGTGCTACGTACCAAGTTTGGGACCGTTCGGAGGCCATTTGGGGATTTTGAGCCGTTAATACCCGAAATTTAACACTTTTTAACTTAAATTGTTCTAAAACGAAAAAAAATTGATAACTCCCAAACCGAGAGTCGCGTGACCATTCCGTCAGTTCCCACACGTCACCCGTGCCTAGACCGTGTTACGTACCAAGTTTGGGGCCGTTCGGAGGCCGTTTGGGGATTTTGAGCCGTTAATACCCGAAATTTAACACTTTTTAACTTAAGTTGTTCTAAAACGGAAAAATATTGATAACTCCCAAACAGAGAGTCGCGTGACCATTCCGTCAGTTCCCACACGTCACCCGTGCTTAGACCGTGTTACGTAGCAAGTTTGGGGCCGTTCGGAGGCCATTTGGGGATTTTGAGCCGTTAATACCCGAAATTTAACACTTTTTAACTTAAATTGTTCTAAAACGGAAAAAAAATTGATAACTCCCAAACCGAGAGTCGCGTGACCATTCCGTCAGTTCCCACACGTCACCCGTGCCTAGACCGTGTTACGTACCAAGTTTGGGGCCGTTCGGAGGCCGTTTGAGGATTTTGAGCCGTTAATACCCGAAATTTAACCCTTTTTAACTTAAGTTGTTCTAAAACGGAAAAATATTGATAACTCCCAAACAGAGAGTCGTGTGACCATTCCGTCAGTTCCCACACGTCACCCGTGCCTAGACCGTGTTACGTACCAAGTTTGGGGCCGTTCGGAGGCCGTTTGGGGATTTTGAGCCGTTAATACCCGAAATTTAACCCTTTTTAACTTAAGTTGTTCTAAAACGGAAAAATATTGATAACTCCCAAACAGAGAGTCGCGTGACCATTCCGTCAGTTCCCACACGTCACCCGTGCTTAGACCGTGTTACGTACCAAGTTTGGGGCCGTTTGGAGGCCGTTTGGATATTTTGAACCGTTAATACCCGAAACTTAACATTTGTTAACTTAAGTTGTTCTAAAACAGAAAAAAATTGATAACTCCCAAATCGAGAGTCGCGTGACCATTCCGTCAGTTCCCACACGTCACCCGTGCTTAGACCGTGCTACGTGCCAAGTTTGGGGCCGTTCGGAGGCCGTTTGGGGATTTTGAATCGTTAATACCCGAAACTTAACACTTTTTAACTTAAGTTGTTCTAAAACAGAAAAAAATTGATAACTCCCAAATCGAGAGTCGCGTGACCATTCCGTCAGTTCCCACACGTCACCCGTGCCTAGACCGTGCTACGTGCCAAGTTTGGGGCCGTTCGGACGCCGTTTGGGGATTTTGAGCCGTTAATACCCGAAACTTAACACTTTTTAACTTAAGTTGTTCTAAAACGAAAAAAAATTGATAACTCCCAAACCGAGAGTCGCGTGACCATTCCGTCAGTTCCCACACGTCACCCGTGCCTAGACCGTGCTACGTACCAAGTTTGGGGCCGTTCGGAGGCCGTTTGGAGATTTTGAATCGTTAATACCCGAAACTTAACATTTGTTAAGTTAAGTTGTTCTAAAATAGAAAAAAATTGATAACTCCCAAACCGAGAGTCGCGTGACCATTCCGTCAGTTCCCACACGTCACCCGTGCCTAGACCGTGCTACGTGCCAAGTTTGGGGCTGTTCGGAGGCCGTTTGGGGATTTTGAGCCGTTTATACCCGAAACTTAACACTTTTTAACTTAAGTTGTTCTAAAACGGAAAAAAATTGATAACTCCCAAACCGAGAGTCGCGTGACCATTCCGTCAGTTCCCACACGTCACCCGTGCCTAGACCGTGCTACGTACTAAGTTTGGGGCCGTTCAGAGGCCGTGTGAGAATTTTGAGCCGTTAATACTCAAAACTTAATAGTTTGATTACTCGCAAGATTTAATATCTAATATGTAAAGACTAATGTACCTGCTCATTAGGTCGTGGAGAGGCTGGCGGTGGTGTAGAAGGCGATGCAGATCTACAAGGTATGTTATCGTCGCCAACAGACTCCCGTAATGCTTGGTGGCCACTAGATGCGTCGGGAACCTACAAATTCAAGATTAAACATATCATTAAAGCCCTGTCATGAGTTATGAGATTACACATATGACTATGAGATGAATTTGAATCACGTGACCGAGGCTTCCCATCAAGAGTTTTAAAGTTACCACAACCTCTTCTTCAGTAAAGCCCTCTCTAAACATAAAATGAAACCATATGAATAAAATTTGAATAACGTATGGCATTCTACTAAAAGTGCAAAATAAAAACATTCTGGACAACCATTCAACGTTTTATACTTAAGAATTGTCAGCTCCTTTTAACTCCTTAACAATTATCTTGTGAAAATTTGTCACCACAAACTTTGCAATAATCTCATCAACACTAGAATCAAGTCTCATATGGTGATCGTCCCAAATGTCACCAAGCTCACCATTATTCAAAAATAAAAATTGAAGACGGATAAGAATTCACATGGCATGAGAAAATGAACAGAATTAAAACTTATTTTCAGTTTCTTTGATGTTAAAATAATGAAAATAAAACCTGTCCTCACAAGTCTCATAATTGGTCAAACCTGAATATTTTTTTCCATGACACAACACTTAAAGCTTCTTATTTGGTGATGTAATTACTACAAAGTAACAATACCACAATATAATACATTTTATTGGGTTTCTAGGAAGTATGTAGTTTAGCAAGAATTATCCTTATGCAAAAGTTACCTAAATTAGATTGACGACTACCAAGCAAGTTAGAATAAGTATGTAACTTAGAATATATTTGACATGTAAGGGTTTGAATATATTTTACATGTAAGGGTTTGATGTAACTTAGAATAAGTATTGTGCTGGATTAGGAGAGGATTTACGAGGGCGCTGGCAGGGACCACCATGGCCATCCCTTCTTTATTAAATTCATGAATCACAATCTTCTTCTGAGATTTCAAAACTTAGCTTGAATCTCTCCTTACTTTATCTAACGAAAATCCATTCTACCTAATTGAGAATTCTGTCTTATTTAACTACTAATTCCAAACAATATATTGAGAATGATTATTCCATTTTCACTAAGCAAATAAACAAAAAACAATTATACCCGAATAAGGCAACATAAAATACATAAACACCATACAAAATAAATTCATTTTACCTGTCTACCCGAATGTGAAGTTCCGCCTCCTTGGGATGCCATGGCCTGAGATACGATCGTGCCGACCAATTGTGTGAGATCATCCATCAACCGTGTCTTGACGTGCTCGAGTACATGCTGAGCAATCTCCTCTAAACAGGGCAACTGTGTGGGCGGCTGTGATGGTGCTGTAGACTGAGAAGGTCCTGCACTCTGTTGGTGCACTATAGTTGGCACTATGCCTGTGCCGTAGGTCCGGGAATAACCATGTCCATCTTCACCAAACAAGTCTATGAAGATGCCATCCCGAACCTCATCAGTACGCTGCTCCTCAGGCACCAACTCTAGTCGTGCATTAAACTCAGCCTAAAAAGTATTGAAGTAGTTAAATGATGCAATAGTATTATAAATGAAAATTGAGATAATAAGCATGGTTGGACTTACAATAAATGCCGCCACCTCTGGGTCAGAAGGATTACGAGTATTGATATATACACTCATCCTATCAGTCCTATCACCATCATCTTGTAACTGAGAAATTTGAAACACGTACGTTAATTATTTTCCTAAATGTGGGATATTATATGAAATTAAGTAATGTTATTTATAAGTATTTACCTTGTCCCGTATGTTGGCGAAGTGCTTTCTGCCAGTCCGATGCGGTGGACCACGCTGTGCTCAATTACGAGAATTTCGATTCGATATCGCCTACACCATTACATTGAAAAAAAAAAACTCGTATTAACAAAATGCATACTTGGTTTGCCAAACATAAATAACATAGCAAAAAAGTATAAGTATACATTCCCCTTTTCGCTCCTCCAATACGCCACAAGCTCTCTCCACACATCTGGCATGATGTCTCGTGGTGGTTTAGTATCAAGAAGGGGGTCATCCTTGTATGGTGTGAAATGCTTGCTCTTCAACTTGTTCTTCTTATTTTTCCAATTAATTCTACATGCATTCATGCAAAATGGTCTGTATTCAGGTGGACAATGGACCAAATTTTTCTACAATATAACATTCAAATATATTAGCCAACATATATACTATTTATCTAAACTTTAAAATTAATTAAAGTATTTTACCTCAACATCTTCCCATATGCGCTGCTTGACATCTTCGGGCACCACATCCCAGTCTAAGTATGTGAATGAGACCTTATCCCGCACTAGAACGCCGAGCTGGCTAGATAGTAAGGTCATATCATCTTTAACAGGACGGCCGGTTTCATGAAACCGTATAGCAATCTTCTTACCCGGAACACCCCAGCCCGGAATGCCTTTAGCAAGGCCTCGGCCCCCAGCACCTAAAAAACAACAAATATAATTTAATACATAAATTTACTTATTCTAATACATAATATTAACCTGCATATATACCTGTAGAGTGTGTAGATGATGATGTCTGAGTAGATGTTGCAGCTGGTGGTGATGATAAAGGGGTACTAGCAGCCGATAGTGATGATGATGGCCTCTCAATCTCTCCTAATCGAGCACGCCGAGATGGCTCAGTAGTCTGTGATGGAGAGGCCTCATTACTGCCAGAAGTGGGTAACTGAATAGCGTCTGACATGGTACGAGGACGCTTGCCACCCCTCCTCGAAGAAGACATCTATCTGTAAAAACAAATTATAACATACTATATGTGTGGCAAAGTGTAACCAAAAAAAAAGTGAAATGAAATATACAACAAGTTATATAAAAAAAGTGAAATGAAATATACAACAAATTATGTTCACAACTATGTCACTGTCTCATTAATGAAAAGAGATTACAAAAGAAACAAAATAAATTATATAAAAAAGGGACTATTAATGACCCGGTACATCAACAACCGTCTCTCCTTCAGTTCCTTCCCTAACCCAAACAACATCTTTCTCCTGATATGCCACTACATTTTCTTCCAACTGTTGACTTATGTAGGGGTCTGCTTGAGGCTCTGAATTCATATCGAACAAACCCCTCTGAGTCATCTTCACAACTACATGCCACTGTGGTTCCAAAGCATCTGGAGCATACCAAACTTGCTCTGCTTGAGATGCCAAGATGAAAGGTTCATCAGTAAGTAGATCATTTGGGTACAACAAATGGTTAAAGTTGATCAATGTAAACTTGAATGTGTCTTCCTTCTTCCCGTGGTTGTTATCAATCCAATCACACTTAAACAAGATATATGTCTTGTTATTATTGTATCGGATTTCTATAATTTCAGTCAACTTTCCATAGTAGTAAACATGCCCAATGTGAGGATTATTATCATTTCGCCTACCATAACTTGGTGTCTCTACCTTCAAAGCTACACCACTATTTTGAGTAAGCCGATTGTTATCTGTGCCCTTCACTCGGAAATGAAAACCATTTACAACATAGGCGTTATGCCTCCAAGCTTTGCTATGAGGCGCATCTGCCAATATATTGATTTCTTCGGAGAATGTGATATCAGGTGTCCTACTTAAAGTTTGGACCTGTTAAGAACATAAATGTGCAATCAAAAGGCATGTATGTCCTATAATTATGAGGGGTTCAATGTCATTTATATTTAAATACTTACATAATCTTTGAACCAAGTTTGGAAGGTTTCAAAATGCTCATGCTGGATCTGACGGTCATCTGCACTGGGCATTTTTTCCTTTAGGAATTCAAGGTGCTTGCTGTGTAATTTGTGAGACATATATTACGATCACTACATAATATTTAATAAGAATAAAAATTATATGAGTAAATACTATAACTTACTTTATGAACGGTTGAACTGATTTTGTGTTGAACAATATATAGCGATGCATCTGGATCCGTTGCTTAAGATCAAGAATAACCTCTGAGCCCTCACCTTGTGCACCTTCGATGTTCCGCACCGGTCGGGTGGATTTGGTTTCAACGTCATCGAGATATTGTGCACAAAAATTCATGCACTCTTCCATCAAGTAACCTTTAGCTATTGAACCCTCAGGAAAAGCTCGGTTACGGACATATTCTTTTAAGGTAAGGAGATATCTCTCAATTGAGTACATCCATCGATATGACACTGGACCAGCTAACAATGCTTCATCAGCTAAATGTATGGGTAAGTGCTCCATTACATCAAAGAATGCTGGAGGGAATATTTTCTCAAGATGACAAAGGGTTACAGCAACACGGTCCTGAATATATTGAAAGTCTGTTGCACGATTTACTTTCGAACACAGTTGTCTGAAGAAGTTACTCAATTCAATCAATGGTTGAATCACAGTTTTTGGCAATGAGTTCCGTATAGCTAAAGGAATAAGTTGTTGCATCATAACATGATTGTCGTGACTTTTCAAACCCCAAATGGTTCTGTCTTGTAAACGGACATGTCGGGATATATTAGATGCATATCCATCAGGCACTCTAACATCCTTTAATACTTTCAAGAACAAGTCTTTCTCAGTTTTGGACATTGTGAACTGTGCAGGGGGTAAATAGACTCTATTGTTCCCTCTATCTTGTGGGTGTAACGATTTTCTTAGTGCCATTAACTGTAGATCACGTCGAGCATTTGCATTATCCTTAGACTTCCCCACGACTCCCAGTATTGTCCACAATATATTGTCACAAACATTCTTCTCTATATGCATCACATCGAGATTATGTCTGATTAGATTGTGCTTCCAATAAGGCAATTCAAAGAATATACTCTTCTTCTTCCAATTATGTGTTTTTTTCCCGGGCTTTTCCTTTTCACCTACCACACTGTGTCTTTCTTTAAGATCATCCCTCCTGTATTGAGTTAGGATTCCTGCTGATTCTAGTTGTTGCAATATTTCTGAACCGGATAACATTTTAGGTTTCCCTTCCACTTCTCGAGCGCCATCAAAAGATACTCTATCCCTTCGGAATTTGTGACCATCAGGTAAGAACCGACGGTGTCCCATGTAGCAATACTTTTTTCCGTGCTTCAATCTCTTGGATTTAGTCTTTGTATTGCAACAAGGACAAGCAAATTCACCTTTCGTACTCCACCCTGATAACATCGCATATCCTGGAAAGTCACTAATTGTCCACAGTAAACATGCGTGCAACTGAAACATTTGCTTCGTTGATGCATCAAATGTTGGTACACCCTCATTCCACAATTCTTTCAACTCCTCAATTAGTGGCTGCATATACACATCAATCTTGTCACCTGGGGATTTTGGACCATCAATAAGCACAGAGAGAATAAAAAATGGTTGTTTCATGCACATCCAAGGTGGTAGATTGTAAGGAGTCAACACTACTGGCCAAGTGCTATGAACTATGTTCATTGACCTGAATGGGTTGAATCCATCTGATGCTAGCCCAAGCCTTACATTACGGCTATCAGTGGCAAATTCTGGGTTCTGACGGTCGAAATGTTTCCACGCCTGCGAGTCAGCAGGATGCCTTAATCTCCCATCATTTACCCGTTCCTCTGCATGCCATCTCATTGACTTGGACGTCTTGGATGACATAAACAATCTCTGTAACCTGGGCTTCAGAGGAAAATACCTCATCTGTTTTGCTGGCTTCTTTTTCTTATCTCGGGATATGGTAGTACCATCACATTCCCTTTTCCATCTAGAACTATTGCATATGGCACATTTATCAAGATTGGCATCCTCATTTCTGAATAACATACAACTGTTAGGGCATGCATCCCAAGTCTGATAAGTGAACCCTAAATTGTCAGTTATCTTTTGAGCTTCATAATATTTCTTTGGAAGATTCACACCCTCAGGGAAAGCCTCTCTCAACAAATCTAGCAACATATCTATGGACTTATCCGTCCAATGATTAAGTACCTTCATATGTAGAAGTCGAACGATGAACGACAATTTTGTAAATTTCGTACACCCTGGATACAATTCAGTCTGTGCAGCTTCCAAGAGTTTGAAATAATTTAGCGTTTCTACATTTGCCCCTGTCAAGCCCTCCTCAGTGTCAACAGTTGTATCAACATGTGGAATAGCCTCATGTACCATTCCAATCATATCATCTACAGCCTCAAGCCCAATGTTTGAATCCACTAACATATTAGTTGCTTGTTGAGGCTGCAAAGGATGTTGGGCTTCCCCATGACGTGTCCAATTTTTGTAGCTCCTTTGCATTCCGTTGTTGAGAAGATGGTCATACACAACCTCTCGTGAATTATGGTAACGATTGCAACAAGTCCTACAAGGACACCATATCACAGAACCTTCAACCTTATCTTTGTATGCAAATGCAAGGAATTGTTGAATCCCATCTAGGTATTCCCTAGATAACCTGTCACCATAATCAATCCAACTCCTGTCCATAGTGCTGTACATGCCCATATTGACAAAGTTACTTATACGTCACAGTAAATAAAAAAAAAACAAGTTATATGCCCATGCATCGTGAAACCTATCCATCTAACTTCTCTCTACAAGGTAGGTGGTCCTATCCCATTTAAAAATACACAACCTATATAGCATAAAGCAACTCAAACCGCTTCGTCCATCTCTTAGAAAAAGTCGGTAGCATATCCTCGCAGTTCTCCATGTACACGACGTAGACGAAGTGTATTGTTATACACAGACATCCAGTATGCACACAGAGAACAACAGGATTTGCCGCACAAAATATCTCTTAAAGATGAACAATATCAAGTGATAAGCCACTAACTGCCATATAGGTTTATGCATTCCCAAACTGTCCGAAATTGGACAATTCAAGAACCGCCTCATCATAGCGAATCCACCAACTCCGATGAGGATTCTTGAACGAGTCTAAGGTTATATGTTTATACTTCAACAAACTCATGCATGGATGAGTTAATCAAAATATATATGCATGCATGCAACAAACTATCATAAACAATATTAAGCACATTAAAAACATTTGTTCTACTCATCTAGTAGAAGAAATAATAAATTACACTTTTTATTTTATTTTTAATCTTTGAAAGGTCAATGATATTACTAATTACCACGTGTACCCTAATCATATTGTTCTTAATTGCAAAAAATTTGAGCAGAAAAACATATTAGAAAAACACTATCAAACATTCCAAAAATCACCAAAAGAAAAAATAAACGAATGGGATTTACTATACTTTCTAATCAAGAATACAAATTAAATAATGTCTAACATGTGTGAAAGCATCTATCATAACATTATATTTGGATCTCAAACTTGTTAAGGGAAAAGAAAACAAAAAGAGAAAGATAGGAAATGAAAAATGAAGTGAAAGAAGATAATAATTTTTTTTTTTTTTTTTTTTTTGGTTTGGTTTGGATAGGTTAATCGAGAAAAATGAATAGGTATTTGTCAACAAAGATTCAATGTTTTTTATTCCATTATATATAATTTAATTTTTTTTTCTTTTCCTTTACAAATCCACAATATTGTTAACAAAGAAAAATGAATAGGTATTTGTCAACAAAGATTCAATGTTTTTTATTCCATTATGTATAATTTAATTTTTTTTTCTTTTCCTTTATAAATCCACAATATTGTTATCAAAAAACATATTAGATTATCCATTGTAGGTACGTTGCGAGGAGGAGTTGGTAGCTGCTATCAATATGGCAATGGGGGATAAGAAGGACTGCATTTGCTTCATTGAAGTGATTGTTCACTTGCATGATACCAGCAAATAACTTCTTGAGTTGGGATCTAAGCTTGCTACTGCCAATAGTTCCCCTTCTGGTCCTCATTAAAAATCACTATATCTGCTTAATTACTTTGGGAAAATGTGTATGAGGGCTATGGATGAGAAGAAACGTTTGGAAAGTAGACCCAACAAGAGAAGAAGAGTTAATATAAATGGTTGTAATCTTTAACTAGTTTGTGTGCTAGTTCTGTGTCGTGTAACATGATGGAACCATGAATTATGAATTTTGTTAAGAGGGAGTCAAAGTAAAAAAATTTATCAATTTTGAGAGGTAAAAGTAGAACTTTTTGAAATTTATGGGGACAAAAGTGAAAAAAAAATGTTGCATTTTGGAAGACTAGAATTTTTTTTTTTTTTTTTGAATTTTACGGAGGCAAATATATCATTTCTTATCATAAATAATCAAAATTTAGAAGTCCTATGCAAAGTTACCGGGGCTATGGCCCCATTGTTGTAAGGTAGTTTCGTCTTCGCATGTAGATGATAGATAGCAGCAGATATAGTAATGTGATAGCATGGAGGAAACTTGATCTAGTTCTACATTTTCACTGCTTGGAAATTTGAAATGCAGACAAAAATGGTAAAAAAAAGAGATTGCAAAACAGATAAGGGGTTCGTACTATATAATCAGAAAATTCATAATTTTATAACCAGATGTATGTGATTACATGAGATTGTCATATTATTCTAAGTTCTGGTATATAAATCAAATAATATAATGCAAGCAAAAGTTCCTACATTCATGGATACATATAACAAATATTAACTATTATGATCCACTGGAACAAATATGTATATCTATACTATTATAAAACAAACCCATTTGGTGAAGCTGTTGAAACTTCAAATTCAAAAAAGTGTCAATTTTAGGTACAAACTAAAATTTTTTTAAAAAACACATAAATTACTAACATTGTGCATTTTTTTATTTAACTTAAAGGATAAAAAAGTAAAATACTTATTTAAATTTTGTAACCACCCACTAATCATCTCCTATTTGTTCTCTCTCACTTGCTCAAATTAACCACCCCAAATTAACCACCCACGTAGTGGGGCACACATTCTAGCATAGATACATGTATACCTTTTATTTATTTATATTTTGTGTATATACTGGAACAAAGGAAGAAAAAGAAGAAAATTAGAGGGTAGAGAACAAATTCAAATACAGTGGGAGGAAAATTTTCCTTCACCTTGCTTTTTATTTTTTGCCTATTTTAATTTTAATAGTTACTCTATTATTTTTTTTTTTCTTTTTCATTCTTGACTGTGCTCCTTATTGGTATGTTTCTCGCTTTTGCCTTCAGCCTCCTTAACACTAAAAAAAAAAAAAAGCACGTTCAATTATTGAAATGAACTCAATGTGTTCATAGATCAAGTATTTTTTAATAAATAATGTTATATACAATTCTATTTCTTACTTTATTTTGTAACTCATAAACACAGTTGTAGGACTCACTTTAATAAATTCATGTGACATTCATTCATTTGTATTTAATAGTGAGAAAAGGGATTCAGAAATAAAATTACATAAAAAAAAATTTATTTTGAACATATACAAATAAACTTAATAACATATATAGTATTTTTATATAAATCTAGGCGTTAAACACAAATTCCAAGCCCCCTAATAATGAGACTAAGGGAGCCTTCAGGCCGATGGGCTCCCCTAATCTTCAACCTAGGCCTACTCTTAATAATGCATAATAGCTTTGGTTCTAACCCATAATCCCAAATTCCATAGGTGTTTCTCAGATAAATTGGACACTCCTGATAACTGACAGAAGGTAAATGCCTGATTTAGGCACCAACCATCCTGCCTCTTTGCCGAAAGCCAATACATCTATGATCAACCACTTCATGAGAATCAACAAATGCCAAGTTGGAGGTGAAATAAAGATATACCTATACTAAAGAACCATTGAAATTAAAGTAGGAAACAACTGCACTTGTATATATATATATATGCATATACCCGTGTACAAAAACAGGGGAGCCGGGGTTACCTGGTCAGGCAGTGGCAGCGGAAGCAACGGCGACGAGGAGGCGGCAGCAGCAGCGGCGGCAGTAGCAGAGGAAGCAACGGCGGCTGTCACTGGTGGAGGAGGAGGAGGAGGCGTCTGTGGGGGAGATCGGGAGGGGCTGTCTCTGAAATCTGCAGGAAGAGGCGTCACTGGAGGTTTGCTGCTGGACTGCCGACACCTATGGAGGAGAATGCCGGCGAGGGAGAACGTCGGCGTCAGCGGAGGAGGAGGAAGGGGGGGGCGCGGCGGCTGTTCTCTCAGATCTGGTGGAGGCGCGCGAAAGATTTCTCTCAAATGGATCTGGGCATTTTGCTCCGACTGCCGAAACCTATGGAGGAGAACGGCGGCAAGGTAACGTCGGCGTCGGTGTCGTCGTCGGTGGAGGAGGAGGAACGGCGGTGTGGGCTGTTCTCTCAATTTGCGTATACAGAGGACAGAGGCATGAGGCACAATTTGTTAAGGGCTTTTGTTGTTCGATCGACCAAGAAAGAGGGGGAAAATTTTTTTCACCGAAACGACGTCGTTTCATTGGCTATTTACGACCGGAGTCCGCCGTCACAAAAAACCCGTGGCAAATACCACTCCTTTTGCCACGGAAAATTAGCCGTCGCAAAAACGCCGTCGCAAAAAATTACTATTTGTCACCGGAATTTAGCCATCGCAAAAACGCCGTCGCAAAAACTATTATTTGCTACGGGAAATTAGCCGTCGCAAAAACGCCGTCGCAAAAAGTGGCATTTGGGACGGCATTTGTGACGGCAAATTTCCCGTGGCAAATAGCACTTTTTGCCACGGCAAACGCGCCGTCGCAAATACTCCCGTCACAAAAAGCTCTGTTTTTAGTAGTGAGAGATAGTTTTCAACTAAAAATTGGAAGTTTTGGTTTGGATCTTTTGTTTTTTAGAGTTTATTATGTACATGTACCAAAAATATTAAATAATTGAAAAAAATCAAATTATTGTGATTCGATTAGCTCAAAAAAAAAACAGTTATGTTGCATGTGGGATGTGATTGGAGAATATTATTAGAGAAGTGCTAGCATAATTGTAGCTGTGGATCACTCTCTACCTGATATATATCACATTAGGTGGTGGTTGATTTACAGTGGGTAACATTTCACATATTATTATAGGCATAGAACTTTATGGACTCCTACGTGTGTGTGTGTGTGTATATAGATACTAGGAGGATGTTATGCACTACACCCAATCATTCTCTCTACCACTAACGTAGTAGTGCGTGGTTACAGAATTTAAAAAAACAGTTTAATTGTAAGTATTACATTAGTACCTTTACATGTGTTAAATGTAAACTTCTTGCTATTGCTCATTTTTGTCAACAAATAAAAGTTTTACCAAAATAAAGATTTCACCAAAATGAAGACTTCACCAAATCTAAGGATTTGCTTTATAATAATATAGATATTGTTGAATGATCCTAGCTTTAATTTAGGGGCCATACCAGGCCTTCTTGGCCACTTATAACGAATTGCTATGCAAAAAGTTTACAAAGCATGATAAACTGTTTTCTTTATTAGTGTCCAAGAATTCATGGCCTAAATCAATCTTGGAAAGTGGCTTGCAAAAGTGATGAATTTCATTCACACCCTCCCTCACGCGCATGGAGATGTACAGCAAGAGTGTGAGCGGTTATAAGAGGAGAAAATCCTTCGAAACTCGGCTTTAAAACCATGTGGAAGAATTTGTGAGTCTAACTCAATTTTAAAAATTAATTTACAAAGTGAGATTGTCTAAAAATATATATGAAAGTAATGGCATCTGTATCCGGACGATATAAAACTCACTCACAATTAGGATTAGAAAACAACATCCGTTTTGTTCCAGTTCTTCACACAATCTTTGCTTGTGAACTAATATATGGACGCTGCATTTTCTATTTTCTACTTGAAGTGGTCCACTGCGTTTAACGATGTCACACCAATAATTCATCTTCACAACTCTGAATTAATAGAGATTTTTTTTGTTATTTTATTAGTTGTCATCGTTAGACGTTATATCCATCTAATCAAAGTTTTTCAGCCATGTGAGGCCAATGTTTGATGCTTATGTCTCCATGTGTAATATAAAAGTTCTATATACAGGTTCTAAATCAATCGATTAACCACCACATATTAACCACCACACTGATAGCATAATAGTAAGTGAGTTATTCTTAAGTGATTTGGTTACAGGAACTCACGAGTTCAATGCGTACTGATACTTTTTGTCTACTATTTTTGTTGGATCATCTGTTTATTTATTTGACCTTTGATGATGCTGTGGTGACGGGTTCACTCTCTTGGGTAGTAGTTATGGCTCAAACGAACATTCTCACGCTTCGAAAAGTCGCTATCATTGATCGTACCCTCTCACCCTTTTGCCCCAGCAACCAAAAAAAAAAAAAAATCAATCGATTAATAAAGACTAAACTCTTGCCCAAACCTATGTGATGCTGTGACGTCAAATGAAGGAAATCAAGAACAGGCCCGCGGCCAGATGGTGCACGCAGTGGATATGCCTTGTCCCTTGATTTTGAAGGAATATTTCTTTGTTGGATTAGTGTATCCCTTCTTTGAAAAATCAAGATCATTGCTGTTTAAAGTAAGCAAATTACTTAATTGGATGAATGGGGTCCATTTGGCATGGACCCAAAACAGATTTGGCATCTTATTTAAGTGTAGGCTGTTTTGTATATTGTCCATGAAAATGGCTTTGGTGGCATGCAAAGATACCAATTTTTCATCTCAAAAGAAGATGCAAAACACATATTTTAGTTATTAATGATAAGGAATATTACCAAAAGAGAGAAAAAGAAGGGAAATGGTTAAATGTTTGATTTCTTTTGGGCAAGGATAGTCTTTATTTCTCGTTTGGATATATCTTTTTTGACTTTTCGACTTTTTACTACGCGTTGGGTTTGGCTAGAAGCTAAGTAAATACGCAAAAACCATCCACATAAATAAAAAAAAAGGGGTACCGTATATATATATGGTATGAATATTGACCATAGTTGGAGAATGCAATAGATGCCTTGAGAACCCTGATTTAGGATGGTAATGAATTGGACCATGCAAAACCCCAAAATTTCCTTTTTATATTATTATCATCATCATCATCATCATCATCATCATCATCATCATTGTTTTATTTTTATTTTTGGGCATCCTTAGAAATTACCTCTTAAATGGGGAGAAATTTAGAAATTTTAAAATTTAGGTGTATCTTTGGAACTTTGAGAAAATGATAAAAACGTTAGGGTTTTCAGTAGTGGCTTATATACTTATAAAGAGAGAGGGTCTTAAGGGAATATATTGGTTGGAGAGAGAGAGAGAGAGAGAGAGAAGGCATCTTTCACTTTCAGGGAAGAGAAATTGAAGGTCTCCGCGGCTGTGTATTTTCTTCGGTGAGGCTTTTCGGCAACAAGAAGGCAGGGTGATAGACAACTCAACCTTTTATCGTTTCTCTAAATTTCTTAATGATTATTGTTTACGTACTAGTGGTTCGGTTGAAATATTTTCTGTTTCATGGACATGTTGTTGCGGCTTTGGAAAGGCCATTCTCTATGTTCACGAATATATGGATTGTATATGCAAAGTTAGGTTTGAATCTGTGGATGTGATGATAGCAGTCACGGCTGCTGAGATGATGACGATTTGAATGGGTGTGTTTCGATGATTCGGTGATGGGTTTAAGGAAAAGAATAAGAAAGGGGGTGATTTGGTGGTAAGACTTGGCCGTCATAATTTAGGTTGAGTGTGCATGATATATAGAAGGGTATGTGTGTGGGTAGATGTATATTGGTGTAGCGGCGTGGGTTGGAATAATAATATTTTATTCGAAACTTGATTAATTGATGAATGGAAAAAATAAATGGGGTTGGAGTATTTCGGTGATGTCTATTGGTTCGGTTACGAATAAAAATATAGATATATGTTATATTTATTTGTGTATATATTTAGGTATATATATATGTAATGAAACAAATCAGTCAGGTGCTGGTGAGCACTAAGGCCCCTGGACTATTCAGCCGTGGCTGTCATGGCTATTCTGGCCCTAAGAACTAACAAAGAAAAAGAGACAAAAAAATTGGAGAGGTTCATACTAAAGAAAGAGAGGGCTGGGTTTTCTTGGTCAAATGGTCAAACGTGATCTCTTGTTGTGCAATTTTGCATAATAAAAGTAGTATATTAAGTTTGATTGGTTGAAAATAACTTTGGGATTTTATTATACTTGACATAATTGGAGCTCACACCATTTGACTCGCTACTCATGCATGATTGTTTTTTTTTTTTGGTTTCACTTGACATGATTGCTGGTCGTTTATGATTCAATTGCCTTTATTACATGTTGTCACCAAGTTGTACATTAATGCATTGTTACATGTTTTGGTTCCGCATATATGTTGATTATTGTGGCATGATATTATTAAGAGATGGTAATAAATATTGGGAAGTATAAGTAAGCAGGGATTGTTCCTCCCTTAGGTAGAAAGTCTGGAATTATGTCTTGATCAAGCATGTTTAGCCTTTTCAGAAAGGTGTTGGTCTACTAATACTACTGGTGAAAGTTCTAAAAAAGAGGTTGGTGGATGACACCAAAGATTAGAGCTCTGAAAGCTATTGGTTATCCCCACAAAGGTATAGTAAACATGAAACATTTGAACACTAGGTTACGGGATCATAATACGCAAGATGTTTCATTGCATGGCATGAAGAGTCACAAAATATTGTTATATTAATTTCATATGCATATTGTTGCACATGATTTACATTATGTACTTATGTATGTACATTGAATATCTGTCACTGAGCACTAGGTATTGAGATGTTCTTGACTATTGGGTATAGGCTCATCCCTACTTGATATTGTAGGTACCTCACGAGATTGAGGTCCTGGAGGTGATACTCAGTCGGAGTTGAGTTGATAGTTGGTTCGATTATAAAGATTGCTTTATTTATCTATCTATTAATTTGTTAAATAGTGTAGACTCAGATGTGAGTCACAGATATTTTCCTTTTGGTTGTACTCCAAATTTGGAGATTTATTATTTTGGAAATCCTTAGATTACTCTCTTTTCACTTTGGTATTGATCTCCTACTTATATTGTTGACAGCATAGAGATACGTGTTATGGATGAGTTAGGCATTTTTATGTTTATTTTCATGTCTCAGATTTTGGGGTGTGATAGACCATGTTGGATGAAGCAATCTTTTGAAAACTAGATCGTTGAGCAAATCGAAAAAATAATTAGTTAAGAGCTACTGGTTCGACTATTGAGTTAATCGTTATTGAACCGTGACTTAAATATCTGTCGCTGAGCACTAGGTATTGAGATGTTTTTGACTATTGGGTATAGGCTCATCCCTACTTGATATTGTAGGTACCTCTCGAGATTGAGGTCCTGGAGGTGATACTCATTCGGAGTTGAGTTGATAGTTGGTTCAATTATAAAGATTGCTTTATTTATCTATCTATTAATTTTGTCAAACAGTGTAGACTCAGATGTGAGTCACAGATATTTTCCTATTGGTTGTACTCCAAATTTGGAGATTTATTATTTTGAAAATCCTTAGATTGCTCTGTTTACACTTTGGTATTGATCTCCAACTTATATTGTTGATAGCATAGAGATACGTGTTATGGATGCGTTAGGCATTTTTATGTTTATTTTCATGTCTCAGATTTTGGGGTGTGATAGACCATATTGGATGAAGCAATCTTTTGAAAACCAAATCGTTGAGCAAATCGAAAAAGTAATTAGTTAAGAGTTATTGGTTCGACTATTGGGTTAACCGTTATTGAACCGTGACATCATAAATATATTTAAATATGTAAATAATATATATTATTAAAATACAAAAAATTGTAAATTTACTAAAATACAGTTTTATGACCGGTTCAATGATTTAACCAATGAATTAACTGATTTTTACTAGGCTAATGCTTAAATGGTTCTATATGTAACCTGGTCCGGTCCGATTTTAAAATACTGGGTTGAAGGATGAATGGCAGTAGCCTAATCTTCCTAACCTTTATAAAATGCAGGTTCATTAAGTTTATTTTAATTTCACTTAACTAGCTAGCAAACAATGATGTTGCTTTAATCATTAACTCCCTTGATCCAAATGTTAGGCTGTGAGGCCTTTCGTACTTCTAGAGGAAATTATTAAAAGAAAATGTTATCCTTTTAAAAAATTTATATAAAAAATTCTAGTAGAATAATATGATAGTAATATTATTATAATTAAAAATTATCTTGATAGGTATTTTGTTTTATAATTAAAAGTCATCTTAATAGGTGTTTTGTTTTAAAGTGAATGACTGTATCCAACCACATCATTCTGGTGATGAATTTTGTATAAATTTTTCTATTTATATAGCATTACTCATTATTAAATTCACACCCATTTCATTTTCTTTAACAACCCTCTCCTATATTATAATCTCAACGATTTGCATTGTTCCCAGCTCTTCTTCATTCGAGCTCTTCTTCTTTAACAGCCCTCTCAAGTGGTTGTTCATTCGAGCCTCAGTGTTATCTACCATCCGCATTGGTCTATCTCTCCTCTCATTAAGGATATCAGATGCTACTGTGTGAAAATCTAGGGTGGTCTATGAACTTTGTGGCTAAGCTGGCGAATGGCTCTACGCATGAGTTGGCTCACTGGGCCTTCATGTTGAAGTTCTCTGGAGAACTGGCAACTAGTGTGTGGAGCTTGATTCTGGTTTTGTTGACTGATTGATTGGTTCTTTTTATTTCTGTTTTGTTCCGTTTCCTCTGTTCTTTTTCTTTGTATAGTCTTTTGACTCAAAAAAATAAAAAAGATAAAAAAAACTCCTCTTCTTAAACGATACAAAATTGACAATTTTCTAACCATTTAACTTGAAGAAACCCACCTGGTCCTCGTCTCATTCCCAAAAATAAACAGGGCGGGGAGAGTTTTAACAATTCGCTGCATGGGACAGATTCCCCATCAGGTTAGTTAATATATTTTAATTTTAAAATAAAATCTTAAACTTAATGCATTGATTTTAATAAAAAAAATGTTGAACTATCAAATGCATTCATGGCACACACGTGGCATTTTCTAAGCCACACACAGTGCAACCAGCTTATGTAGCAAAGCGTGAGGTGCTTTATAAAGAGTTTGATATCTTTTTGCTTCTTTAAATTTTTGACGTGGGTAATATTGCTTGGCATACTTTCATAGAAGACCATAATTGCCTGACATACTTTTATATAGGACGGGATTGTCACCTTCAACCCCGTCCCTACCGCTACCCGCTTTGAGCAGTCCCGTCCCAGTCCCAATAAGAGCGGGTTCTGATAATTAGTGGTAAATTGTCATTTCGAATATTTAATAGTATATATATTATTTGAAAAAATTATTATGATAGTATATATTCCTTTAGAAACAATTGTAATTATTGTTAAGATAAATTATCAATTTGTATCTCATGCGATTGGGACATTGAGAAGGCCAAATTGGACCAAAAAAATAAACTTTTTTCTTCGGGAACTGAGCTGAAATCACATGCTCCATACAACCAAACGGACGTATATATTTATATATTGACGTGAACATGAAGTTGTCTTTGCCGGGGTCAACCACAAAAGATAGATCCATTGGTTTATTTTGCGGTGAAAACCTGTTTGAAGGAAGTTTGCTCTCATCAGATCGAAATGAGACCAAAGATTTATCTCTTTGGTGATTCCATCACTGAGGAGTCCTTGGGCGATGGTGGATGGGGCTCCTCTCTTGCCCACCACTTCTCTCGCAAGGTATACAATACACACATATGTATCTATATGTGTATGTTCATATATATATATATATATATATATGTATGTATTTTGGGATTATTTTGATATGGATTTTCCTTTTTTTGCTTTTTGAGGGTTTTGATGTCTGATGATCAGGTGGATGTGGTGCTAAGAGGGTATAGCGGGTACAATACCAGGTGGGCCCTAATGGCGCTAGACCGAGTGTTTCCGCCGGAGATGGACGAGGGGACTCAGGGGAGTGGCCGTGCGCCGGTGGCGGTGACGGTGTTCTTCGGGGCAAACGACGCTTGCCTTCCCGATAGATGCTCTGCCTTTCAACACGTGCCCATTGATGAGTACAAGCACAACCTCCACTCCATTGTCTCCTTCCTCAAGGTACCCTCTTCTATCCCCCACCTTCCTTCTCTCCGCATATATGTTATGTGTATATTGATATGCTTGGGTATACAAATCGTGCCATGCTTTGCAACGGTATCTGAAATTTATATATACAGATATATATATATATATATATGTGTGTGTGTGTGTGTGTGTGTGTGTGTGTGTGTGTGTGTTTTGTCCAAGAGAGGCCAAAAAGGCTGGGGAGGGGGAATATGAGCTGGGAAAAGCACAGTAGGTGTCCCATGCGCTCTTCCTTTATTTTTCATTTTTTATATATTAAGATATACTGACATGCGATATATTTTGGTTAAGCATCGAGCAATATTAGAGCAATGTTATCCCATTGTCTTATGGCAGTGAGAATTATATTAATAAATATGCATGTAGATATTTGTGCCCGAGAGAGAAAATTTATGCGACAAAATGAGATTATGTGTAATATTTTTTTAAATAATATTATAGGGATGTTCTACATATTTGAAATGTTAATAGTTGGTTGAGTGAGAGTTATTCATGGTTATAGCAACTAGCTCGTAATTTAATTGATTATTACTTGAAAATTTTTATTCTTACATATTTTTTGTGCAAAACTCTACTAGAATATTGTGGTAGTGGTAGTGGTAGTTATGGAATTATGAGTCAAAATAGTGGATATTTTAGTTTGAAATAAAAAGACCACAAGCAGCTAAATTATTTTTTATGGGAGTTCTTTCAAAAAAAAAAAAATTTGTGTATCTAGTACATGTTTTGGGAGCACAAGCGTATTTTATTTCTTCTTTCTTCAATTGCCCATCGTTCTATTATTTGATCAAAATTTTAGCGGGTAATGAAAGTTGGGGATGATGGGGGTGCAATTTAATTGTCAATAACATTTTGAGAAGTATCCAAGATACACAGCAGTAGGGTTGTAAAAATGGCTAGAGGCCAAGTGATGTCGGAAAATAGAAAAGAGAAGGAAACACAAGAACACTTAGTAACAAGCTTGGCACACAATTGAAAGTTCACCAAAAGGGATAAGAGCAAAGTATAACACTTGCCACGCTATGGCATCCCAAAAAGGGATAAGAGCAAACAAAAAGAACTACTTCTTCTTAGAAAGCCAAATGCTAGTTTCATTCAATACTAAAAAACATGATCTGATTGAATAGAAAATAGATTCTAATATAGGCATGGAATAACCCTCTAACTGTAAGTGAAGTCCAAAAACATCTTTCAAGAAAGACAACACAAGTTTTAATCACTTGGAAAGATAATACTTGGATCAAAATTAATACAATCAATATAAAGGATTTAGAAACTAGAAAGACACTTTATAAGACTTCAATACTGATAAATAAGGTTGGTAAAGTCCCAAGATACCATGCTGGAGCAAAATTAAAGGAATACCAAAAGTTGCAAAATTCATAGTTTAATAGTCAAATTTCGCAGTTGCACAGTCAGCACAAACATACTTCAGTAGAATGACCATAACTCCTTTTACAAACCATGAAATGATGCACCATTTGATGCGTTAAAAACTATACTTATAGATCTTTCCAACTATGTATGACTCCACTATTGGAACTCTCCCAATTGATTCACTTTTCATTATAAAGTTACCTAAAAAATCATGAATACACTTTTCCCCTGTTTTTTTGAAAGCTAAATATTCAGCTCTAATACCTTGTAAGCCTAAGTGAGTTAGGCTTGTGGACTATGAAGACTTCCGGTGAGCCCAACCTATCAAGCCTAAGATCAATCCAAGCCCGAACCCTCTATGGGTGGGCTGATCAGTAGATTTGTAAGCTCGGCGGATTTCCGAAGGCATTTCTATAATTAACAGCCGTCATTATGAGTATTTTATTTTGAAATGAATAGTTTTCATTCAATTAATCATTTTTGTGATAAATTCTTTATATATATATTTTAATTGTATAGCATTATCATTTACATATTAAGTTGGGGGCAAGTTAAACTAGAGATGCACCTATATAAGTTGTGCAGGTATGTTTATATATGTCACATATTTTGTTATATTGTATATATCATGTATGCGTATACGAGTGTATGTACATGTGCTGTGGATGTATAAAGCTAGTAGGGAGTGAATTAAGTGAAAAGAATAGGATGAACTTCAGTCTTTAATGCTCGCAACTCTGTGTTTTCTTTTCATTGCAAAGCTCTTTGCTTATGCTTTAATCTGTATTGCGTTTCAGAAGCGATGGCCTGCAACTACTATTCTCCTTATAACTCCTCCCCCAATTGATGAAGATGAGCGCCTTCTGTAAAGTTCTTCTACAAACACTATCTTCATTTGTTTATCTAGTTTGTCTTTATGGTTTTCAATGCTTTTGTAGTAATGCATGATTTTTTTGGGTTATCAAGATTTTTTGTGGAACTGTAAGGTAAAGGAAAAAGAACTAAATATGTTATCTTCTACAATAACTCAGGTATCCTTTTGTGGAGAATACGTTGGGGTTGCCAGAGAGGACGAACGAGGCTGCTGGTGCTTATGCCAAAGCATGTGTTGCTGTGGCCGGAGAATGTGGAGTTGCGGTGGTGGATCTTTGGACCAAAATGCAGCAGTCTCCTGACTGGAAAAAAGCTTGTTTAAGGTATTCCCCTTCATTTTCTTGCAAGTTTACATGGTTTGTCATTTTTTGTGCTAAACTAATGGACATGGAAGAATACAAGGAAACCTTTGCTTATGCGGCGCCCCTACTAATTGACCACTCAATCAATTTATACATGGTAAACAATCATTTGGTCTCAGCAACTTTGTTTCAAATTTCAATGTCATTTTTGAATTTTGATTTCTTTTATTTAAACCTTTCAATTTTTAAAAGGAAGTCAATGCAACTTAAAGAATTAAATATTGATTATACTTTGGCCTTCTAAATTATAACTTAATATTACTTTACCCCTATTCAACTAAAAATAATTACATTTTCAACATCATAAAATTTTAAATTAGAAATTTGTTTGGTTAAAATTTTATACTAATCTCTAAAATAAAGAAAAAATAATAATTTCATTGTTATAAAATGTTATAAATCATTTCAAAATGTCTAAAAAAAGGCAAAAATAATCAATAAATCCTTGCTTTTTGGACGACTATTTATTAGCATTGACAATATCAAGGAGATTTTTGAAACTATGCATTTGTTGACTAGAGACAAAAAGATTTTATATTGTATTCAATACAAAAATGCTAGTGTCCAATTTGATTTTTTTTTTTTATTTATCAATAGTGTTAACAGAAACTTAAATTCTCAAAGTTTAGGAATAAAATGTATCGACCTTTAGTTTATCGGGTAAAGTGAAACTAAATTATAGTTGAGAGGGTAAAAGTATAATTAATTTTTAATTTTCTAACTTATTTTAAATGTTGGAGCACGTTGACTTCCTTTTAAAAGTTGGAGGGCTAAAATAGAAGAAGTCAAAATTTAGGAATGACATTAAAATTTGAGGCTAAGTTCGAAGGACAAAATGATTGTTTACCCTTTATGCATTTAAGGATCTCTCTCTCTCTCTCTCTCTCTCTCTCTCTCTCTCTCTCTCTCTCTCTCTCTCTCTCTGTGGTGGTGGGGATGGGATTTTGGTTGGAGGATGTATCTTTGAAAGATTGCAGTTTGTTTTCTCAAATTATCTGCTGATCAGACCAATTCCAATGTTGAACATGATTGTCATCAAATGTTCATTTGGGTTCAATGGTTTGCTCCAAAATTTTATGAGCCCTTGTAGATTTTCTGAAGGTAGCACATAGCAGGTTGGAAAAGGCCAATTATTTAGATTTGTTCCTACCAAATGAGGATGCTAGGAAGGTTAGAGTAAGTATATCTAACCTTTGGCATCTGGCATGACTATTGTAATAATCAATTTGGGTGGCCACTATGCATTAGAAACTCTAGGTTCCATTTTATAATTTCTCTGTTATCTTGTAGTTTGATCTTGTTATAAGCAAATGATGGTGTTTGTATATGTATGTGTATATATATATAAGATGACTTCTGTATTATTCAAATGCAGAGATGGTTTGCACCTTGCTCAGGGTGGAAACAGGATTGTCTTTGAGGAAGTGATTGGGAAACTGAGGGAGGCTGGCTTGAGTCTGGAAACACTACAGGTAGATCTCCCACTCTACGAGGAGATTGACCATAATGACCCCCTTAAGGCTTTTGATCAGAAGTCAATTCGTATAGGATCTTTTACCTTTGCGGATCCTTTTGGGGTTCTATCAGTTAAAAATTATGTTATGAACTGCCAACTTCAGCATCAAGTTCCATTGATGTATGGATGTTCTAAATGCATTCGTTTGAAATTGTACTTTTGCTATTGATATGACACTGGTTAAATCTCTTTCTGGCTCGTCTCCTTTCAAGATAAAGCTGTATTCTGATAAAAAATCAAATAACACCCACCATAATCAGTTTTTTTTTTTTTTTTTTCCCCGCTTTTTATGGTTTGCTTGTGCAGTAGGAAAACTTGGCCACCTGGATATATGAACCTGTTCTAAATTTGGATTTGTTTGATATATGGATGTAGAGTGGTGGTTCTTGCGGCTGTGATCACAGGTACAATTCAAATTCTACGAAATTTTTTATTGAAAGAAATGCATTTTCTTGCGGCAGTTTTAGAAATCAATCCTTAGAGCATTTCTAATAACATTGCAAAAAATACAAGGTCTTTTCTGAAAAAAATTGAATAGCTGATCCTTGAACAATAGATTACAGTATATTTTCGTATAAAAAGGTTCTTTGATCAATGGAAAGACGACCAGCATAAATTCCATCTCCTCTAACACGAGGGTGTTCAAATTATGTCTGTCCACTTCTGCAAATTTCATTTTGGGCAGATAGGAAAAGTCTGTTGAATCACAATATATCTGAGTTAGTCTTCTGGTTATCTGCTGAACATTGTGATATGAATATTATATTTGAAGCAAGGTTCAACAGGATAACATGTCAAGAACTTTATAGCATGGAAAACAATCTGGATCCCTGAAGTGCTTCACCTTGGTGTCCATTGACGAACTGCTAAAGACAGATAACCACTTTTGGTATGTACAAAATTTGACCCCGTCATTACTCTGCTTGTTCAAATTAATATAAGGATGCTCTCTCTCTCTCTCTCTCTCTCTCTCTCTCTCTCTCTCTCTCTCTCTCTCTATGTATATTTATAATAGTTTCTCATGTATGCAAATGCACCCATGTCCTAATCCTTTACAAAGAAACCTGGGAGATTGATTTCTTTTCCATCAGTGTGTGCCAGTAATAAACTTTGCCTCTCCTCGTCTAAGTCTGCCAAGAGTATTGATCATTCGTTAGGTATAGGAGTATTCCATTCAATTGCTTAGATTTAATAAATTATATTTGGATAATGAGACAAAAAAAAAAAAATTTAGGGAGATCAAAATTAACTTGGGTTGAAATGATAAAGAAAGACCTATATATAATATTGCAGTTTAACTAAGATTAGGATCCCTCAATAGAGCGAAATGGTGAAACAGGATTCATGCTCCAAATGTTTGAAGAAAAGACTTAGTTGAGTTGGGTTAATTTGCCCAATTTTCTTGCAGAGCAATGCAAATCTTCCTAAGTTGAGCAAATTTGAAAAAAAGAGTTGTCATCATTTTCCATTAAAGAAGATCGAGAAATGGAAACTTTGTGAAATACATTTTTTCCTTCATTACTTTATGTTAGCAATGTTGTCGTTCCTCACCTATTTTCTGCAATTTGGAATCTATGCAAGAAATGAATTACCCTTCTAAAATGGGGCTAGGGCAATTTTCACCATTGGCGAAAAGATTTTAAGGGGTAGGTTCTGATTTCCTTCACTTACTTATTCATCAGAGGATTCATGCCAGTGCCTTGGTTTCATGTTCTTCTCCCATTTTGGCAATATACAAATAGATGAAGTGATAAATATTTTCACTTATGATCCAAGAAATGAACGATAAGTCTGATCCCAAGTAATAAAACTAGGAATCTGATTGCAACCTCGACTCACTTTTTATTTAACTCAAAGATTCAGTCGTTTTGTTTGATTATCCATATTAAAATGTGTATAAGAATATCATTTCTTATTCGTTTTTCCTTTTTCTTCACAAATTTAAGATCCAAAGATAACTTAAAAGTTTCGAGAATGTAAAACCAAGTGAAGATCACACGAGGACATCTGAAAAAGGAAATAAAGGAAAAACTACTAATATAAAGGATTACTTCGTTTTGCATTGGAGTTTTCTTTCTCTAGTGATGTTGAGCATCAGGGCCTCCAGGAGCAACTCTCTCCGTATCCACCATTGCCCTCCTACTATCCTCCTTCATCGTTGAGAAACCAAAACCAAGTTCACGTAAAATATTTCTGCTATCTATTATTTTCCTCGTAGTCTTCTCAAGCCTACGATAAATAACTTTGGCGCAATGATAAGGTTGCTCTATTGCAATTTGAACATCACGGGTTTCGAACGCTGAAACAGCATCTCCGTATACCTGACTCTCCCCAGACTTTATGATGGAGGAAGCCACGATAACTAATTGCTCTCGAACTTGTCACCTGTGCTAATAAAATGAGTATGAACAATGTTAAAACTCTTATGGTGGTTGAATTAGCCATCTGAATTCACAAGGAACAAGCAAAAAAAGAGCAAGCAACTAGCTTTAGCTAGCAGGATGATTGAAGTAGCATAGCAGGTAAAATTGCTCAAAATATATAATGGAAATGCAAGGGAAGTGTCCAAAAAATTGAAAATTGTTAATTACATGTATATATATATACATCGTAGGTCATCATTGTTAATGCCATGGCGGCTACAAGCTGACAAATTTTGACAAGATCTGCTGCGTTTCTCTCCCAAATGGAGTTGCCTTTCTTGCAATTCCCATTACCTCAAATCACACGGACCAATTGTCGTTTATCTCCTCCCTAAATTATGTTTTTTACTCAATAAATTGGGTTTTTAAGTTGCCTGTCTAGTCATCCTGTGCTCCTTCTTGTCTAGTGCTAAAACATAATTTAAGATCAAAGTTTTAAGACAAAAACACATAAGGACAGGGATCACTTTCAACCATAGAACAAAAATATGCATATGCCAAGTTCTTGTTGAGTTATGCCTCTTTTACAACCGAATGGCCACACCCAATAGATATTATGCCCAATTTTGACTATTGCGCGGAGTGTTTTCCAGAGTGTTCGTTCATTCTTTTTTCAGAGCAGTGCTGGTTTCCATTCCTAAATAAGCAATTTATTCGCTTGCTTTTCTGGTCAATTTGCTTATCTGACTAACAGTGTTTTGTTTGTTTGCTCGCACATTAATCCTAATGGATCTTCCAAAAGAACTAGAGGACATCACCGGATGAATCCGATAAACAATATTGATTTAAGATGACAAGTGGAGGATTGTCATCATATACAATAAAAAAAATCACTTAAAAGGAAGATTACGACTTCAATGGAGGATTGTCACCCCCTCCAAGAAGAGAAAAGGCAGACTATAAAAATATATTATTTTACAGCGAATGTTGACTTAATGCTACGTGTTTGGAATTGTGAATGTATATATAACCGAAGCAATATTGAGCTGACTAAAGAAAACTCATTCTAATTAAGCAGTAAAACTTTTCATGAAGATTTTAAATAGCGAATTAGTTCAAAAGAACTTGTTTAACTGTTGAGTGAGCCAATGAATCGCGAAGCCTATATATGGGCGCTCATAGTTGCCTTAATTAGTGCAATGGTAAAAACTCAAGTTGCCAAGTGTGAGAATACAGCTGGTTTGAATATGAGGTAGCCACTTTGGGTAAATTATGTCAAATTTATGTCCCTAGCCAATCTATACCTTCAAGCACCTTTGATCATTAGAGGCCAGCTCTAGAGAATAGTCTTTGTGAACCCTAAGTGGTGAGAAGTATGTAAAATCTCAATATTGTCGAAGTAAAAATTAGGGTTGATCTCTAGATAAGTTCTCCATGAACATCTTGTAGATTCCTTTGAAAATGTTAACAAATTCATAAAAATGATTAAACCAAGATGGGTCCAGAAGGGACTGGAAGGACAGACCAAACTCAAACTTTATGTCTTAAACAAAAATTCAGTGGCAGTTATACCAATTTGACTACACCAGTCATAAGGTTGAAAAGGCCTTGTTAACATTCATCAGGCCTAAAACAAAATTACAAACCGGCCCAAAATAAAAACTAGGCTCCAAGCCTGTCCATTTAACTTTAAAAAAATTTTAATAAATTTTTTTTTGAAAAAATATATTGAATAATATAAAATCTAAACAGATATATTAAAATATAAAAATATATTATATATATATATATATATATTAGACTGGATCAGACCGGGCCGGACTTCAAATATAATTTTCAATCTAGTTTAAATTTAAAAAAATTTCAAGTCTTATAAATAATGAGCAGACTTGAACAACAGTGATTATGCATGTGCCTGGCACACAACTGCATGTGCTCATGTCTGCACGCACATGCTTGCACGTAGGTGGTCCGGTGGATGCATGTCCAGTCAGAGTTTATTGGCTGCAGGTGGATGCATGTCTAGTCATGGGGTTTGGTTGCATATGTTACTTCTAAGGATGGGAAAGTTTATAGCATTTGTAAACCATTTCCTCTAAAGTTTACCTTAAACTTTCGGCTTCTTGTTAATCATAATGAAGGACTCTAACCCTAAACTATCCATGTCCCAATCAAACTTCATTCCCGTTGATGTTGAACAGATCTGTCACTTGTGCAGTTCATCTTGCAATAAAAACTATAAATGAAATTAGAGCTAACAATAAGAATCTAAAAGTTGATTTGATTGTTTCCGTGATTTCGGTAAAGAATTCTTTCTCCAGAGGATTTAGCTCGGACACAATGAGTGTTAATGGGTGACTGCTACTGATGATATAGTAAACTGGTTCGGTTCAAACGAAATCTGATGACTTGAAAAGGTTAAAGTTTGCACCAATGTGGCACCCGCTTAAGGAGGCTCTGATGACTAAATTAGGACAGAAATTGAATATAGAGATACAGTGTGTAATTGTGTATGGTTTGTCTCATGTACCCGATTCCTTAGTCCGTCAACTTTTAAATAGGTTATGTCGGAGCTAATCATGGAGTAGGACATTCGCTAGTATTGCTCATGAGGCCATTCGTTGGGTTGGAATGTTGGAGTAGATCATTGGATATCGTCATTCTGAATTGCTAGCCTAATGCCTATCTGTCCTGATCTATCAGGAGCTGAAGAAGTCGCTCCGCTGATTTGGTCTCTAAGTACAGATTTTTATTCATTAGGTAGTATGATGTAGTGATAGAGTTAATTAACTATTTTTTTATTAATTTATTTATTTAGTTTGCTCTGGCTAATAGATGAAGGGAAGTGAGATTCATGTTCTTGTTCCAATTTTCTGAATAGATTGTCTGTGAATTCCCTTTTTCAGCTACACCTACAATGAGAGCAAAACGAAAAATTCAAACAACTTATTATACTTTGATTTATACAATTGGTTACTTTACTCTACCTTATAGAGATGCTGAAAAGCAATACAACAATTCTCAAGCAGTGTGCAAGTGACTTGCAGAGAGAAAATTTTTCGTTTTTCTTTCACTGCATAGTTTAAGGCTTCCAATAAACAAGAGATTGATGGTGGGGCAATTTAGTTGTATTCTTTCTTATAATTATCCATTTTTGATATATCATTATGGTCCATCTGCATCCTCTTGGCAACTCTAGTATAAATGATTTAGCTATAGAGTTATGACCTTTCACAGATGGCACTTGGATCATCCTGATCATTATACAATTTGCGGCTGCTCTTAATACTCCATTCGACACTCTATAGTGTTGAGCTTTTTTTTACTATTTTTTATAAGCTATCCGGATTCTCAAAAGTGATTTGGAAACATCAAGAGTGAGTTTATATTCCACACAAAAACACAGACACAGAGAGAGAGAGAGAGAGAGAGAGAGAGAGAGAGAGAGAAAGAGAGAGAGAGAAGAAAAAGACAAAAAATAACAGTAACCAAAATGCACATATATCAACTGAAAACCATAGTTGACCTTAGCATATGTTAGTGCAAAAATCTGTAAAAGGAAGAAGAAGATGAATGAACACGTCCAATGCACGATTAATATCGCTTTCCTTAAGACGATATTCGCCCCCACCAATTCTCAGAATCTGGTGTGCACCGGGTTAATGACGAATCGCCTCCAGGATACAATGGAGCCCAGAAAATCTGTAATTCTGACTGCGTGTTGCACACACGAAATCAGACCCGAATACCCTCTGATTATCAAGTCTGCCAAGAATCTGAATGTCTATTTCTGCAGAAACAGACTTCAGAGATGATGAACAATAAAAACTACAAAGAATCAAGAATTTTAATGCCTTTTAATATAGAAAGAAGTTGCAGGAAAAAATATATCTCATTTTCTGCGAATTTGTCATATTTTTTATAGACATTTTGGTGTCTTTTTGAACCAGACATGACTGTTAGAATTCAAATAATAACTGATTTCTAACAGTCACTTGCAGGTTTAAATACAGCCGTCGGATCGCCCATTTTCTAATCTAACGGTGTAGATCGCACATATTCATTGTTTGATCAGATCATTCATCACACCTTTATGATCAGGTGTGATTCTCACCATACGATCCTTTTTGCTTATGTATTAGCCATCCGATCGTTGATTATCATGATTGACAAAAATCAATGGTCTTGATCACACGCCACACGCGCACGTGCCACGTGTCCAAGTGCCAAGTGCGCCACTAAAGCGCCACATTGCGCCACGCGACTCGCACGCGAGACGTATGCGTGGCGCACATGTGGCTTGGTGCACATGCTCACACTTGTGTGCTACACCCAATCATTGCTCTAAAGCAATTCATAGAAAGTTGTTGGCATTTATAAATGCCTTACCAAACTTCTCACTTTCCAATGTGGGATTCATTTAATAAGGCAATAAAGACTTTCTTCAAAGCTAGTCAAAACCATTTTGAAAAACCCCAAAACTACTATATATATTATATAATTTGAAAATCTTTTCAACAATCCCCCACCATTTTCAAAATAATTTAAAAAACATATCTTGGCCAGACAGGGAAAACTAATGCATAAATGAAGGTGTCTTATGGACTTGAACCTTCACTTAGTGATAACACATCAAGGTTAACGAGGATGGCATAGTAGGCAAGCTTTGAACTAGCAATCCTATATAGCTAACCGGACATGTCTCACACATCAATATTCTCTTCTTTAGGTAAATTCATAAAAGCCGACACGTGGATTGGCCTTGTGTCTATATCCTGTTTCATGAGTGCTCTAGAGACTGCCCAAGTCATCATAGAAGGCGGCACCACCTTCGACACTCATATAGGTAGACTTATCTGAAGTGTTCCAGTAACTTAAACACTTCAACACAATATGTTATAAGTCTATTAAGAGCTTATTGCCCAACCTTCCCCATTTACATTACTGGTACCAAGCACTTTTTCCTTGGGATGAAAAATTTGTATAGTACTTGCAGTCACTACATCTGATGTACTTTGGCTCATTGAACTCAAGACTTGATGTTTCAAGCGTTGAGTCGAGTTTCCACCAGTGATGACTAATCATATGGGCCGAAGACCCATCCCTATTGATGTTTTCTTCACCAAGTCCCTTGCAAGTCCTTTAGTAAGCGGATCTGCCAAGTTTTGGCATGATCTCACAAAATCTATGGTGATAACTCCATCAGTGAGCATTTGTCTCACACTGCTATGTCTCAGGCCAATGTGCCTAGATTTGCCATTATAAATGTGGCTATATGCTCGTGACAGTGTAGCCTCACTATCACAATGCAAAGATATAGGTGACATTGGTTTAGACCAAAGAGGAATTTCCAACAACAAATTCCTAAGCCACTCAGCCTCTTTGCTACAAGAAGCCAAAGCTACAAACTCTGCAGCCATGGTAGAGTCTGTAATTAAAGTCTGCTTCTTAGAACCCCAGAGATAGCTCCTCCACCAAGGAGAAATATCCACCCACTGGTTGATGTATGATCATCTCGGTCAGATATCCAACTAGCATCAGTGTATCCTTCCAAAACCGTAGGATACCCACTGTAACACAAACCATAATCCATGGTTCCTTTTAGATATTTTAAAACTCTTGTTACAGCATTCCAATGACTAGTGCCAGGATTACTAGTAAATCTACTAAGTTTACCAACTGCATAAGCAATGTCAGGTCGTGTGCATGTCATAGCATACATCAAACAACCAATTACCCTAGCATACTTCAATTGATCAATAGCTCTACCAGTATTAGGATACAATTTTAGATTTGAATCAAACGGTGTACTCACAGGTTTGCAATCAAATAAATCAAATCTCCTGAGTATTTTTTCTATATAATGTGATTGAGAAAGGACAATCTCATTAGTATTCCTTTTAATTCGAATACCCAAAATGACATCAGCAATTCCCATGTCTTTCATTTCAAAATTAGATGACAAAAAATTCTTAACTTTCACAATGCTATCATAATCAGTACCAAAAATCAACATGTCATCTACATATAAACAGATAATCACACCTTTATCATTATTGAACTTACTATAAACACACTTATCAGATTCATGTATTTTGAAGCCATTAGTAACCACAACTTGATCAAATTTCTCATGCCACTGTTTAGGTGCTTGTTTAAGTCCGTAAAGAGACTTAACCAACTTACAAACTTTATGTTCTTGTCCAGGCATGATAAAACCCTCAGGTTGGTCCATGTAAACTTCTTCATCCAATTCACCATTTAGAAATGCAGTTTTAACATCCATTTGATGAATTTCGAAGTTATAGATAGAAGCTAAGGCAATAAGCAGCCGGATAGTACTAATTCTAGCAACAGGTGCATAAGTATCAAAATAGTCTATACCTTCTTGTTGCTTAAAACCTTTAGCAACTAATCTGGCCTTAAACTTGTCTATAGTTCCATCTACCTTCATTTTCTTTTTGAAAATCCATTTACATCCCACAGGAACAGAACCAGGTGGTAGATCAACTAATTTCCAAGTTTTATTACCCATAATAGAGTCCATTTCATCTTTAATAGCCTCTTTCCAAAAAGCTGAATCTTGAGACTTCATAGCCTCATCGAATGAAAGAGGGTCAGGTTCTATAGAAGGAGAAACCGAAGTTTGCTTAGAGATAGAATCTCTAGTACCTTCAACCAAATAAATTATGAAATATGGCCCAAAAGACTTTTCAGTCCTTATCCTTTTACTCCTTCTAGGTTCAGAAGATACAATGACATCTTTCCGTGGTTCCAAAGGTGGTTCCACATGTTTTCTAGTCTCATTTATATTGGGAATAGATGTGAATCTATTTTCATAAAAGACTGCATCTCTAGATTCAAAAACGGTATTGATCTCAACTGAATCATTAGTCTCAATAACAAGAAATCTATATCCTTTACTATGTTCTGCATATCCTAAGAAAATGCATTCAATAGCTTTTTGTCCTAACTTCTTGATCTTAGGTTCAGGTAATCTAACAATGGCTCTGCAGCCCCAAACTTTAAAATAAGACAAATTAGGCTTTCTTTTATTCCATAACTCATATGGAGACACTTTAGACATCTTGTGAGGAACACGATTTAAAATATAACATGCAGTTAACATAGCTTCACCCCAAAAACCATTAGAAAGACCAGAATTAAAAAGCATAGCATTAGTCATTTCTACTAATGTTCTGTTTTTCCTTTCAGCAACTCCATTTTGTTGTGGAGTGTAAGCCATAGAGGTTTCATGGACAATTCCAACAGATTCACAAAATGCAGGAAAATGATATTCACCTCCCCTATCTGATCTAAGGCATTTAATCTTAGCATTACATTGACATTCAACTTCTGTTTTATAAACTTTAAACTTATCTAAAACTTCATCTTTAGCATGTAGTAAATAAATATAACAGAATCTTGTATAATCATCAATGAAAGTCACAAAGTACTTTTTGCCTCCTCTAGTAGGGGTGCTATGCATATCACACACATCACTATGAATTAATTCCAACAAAGTAGAATTTCTATCAACCTTCGAGAATGGTTTTCTAGTGATTTTAGTATGCATACATATTCTGCATTTATCATTCATGTCATTTGCACATTTAGGAATTAATTCTAACTTAACCATATCATGCATTCTTCTTGAATTAATATGTCCTAAACGAAAATGCCATAAAGAAAAGAGTATCAACCATATAAGCAGAAATATTCACTTTATTAATATTAAGCTTGAACATGCCCTCATACAAATATCCTTTTCCAACAAACATCCCTCCCTTAGTCAAGATAAATTTGTCCGACTCAAATACAAGTTTAAACCCAAACTTATTAAGAAGACTCCCAGACACCAGATTCTTTCTAACTTCTGGTACATGATACACATCAGTAAGAGTAAGGCTTTTTCCAGAAGTAAACTCTAGATTCACAGATCCTTTTCCCTTGACTGCTGCAGTGGACGAGTTGCCCATGTAAAGAACATTGCCGTCCTCCATGGGTTCATAGGTCTTGAAAGAACTTTTGTCTTTACAAACATGTCTCGTCGCACCAGAGTCAATCCACCATGCTTCATTATCTTCAAGGATATTAACCTCGGATATCATGGCCACAAATTTCTCCTTAGAGTCTTTAGCATCGTTCCCTTTTTGTTTCTTAAAGAGACGACACTCTTTCTTGTAGTGGCCTTCCTTTTTGCAGTAGAAACATGCCCCCTTCTTTTTCTTCTTATTGTGATTCTGGTTATTTCCAGAATTATTGCCATTGTTACCAGCATTTCTGCCTCTCTTACGATTATCTTGTCCAGATTGGGAGGGCTATTTTGACCCTTGTCCATCCTCCATCATATGAACCTTGGAGGCATGAGAGCTATGCTCGTCATTACTGTCTCTTTTCCGAAATTCCTCCTCAATCCGAAGATGACAACCCAATTCTTCAAGAGACAGGTCCTCCTTTTTGTGTTTAAGACTCTTTTTGTAGTCTTTCCATGATGATGGAAGTTTGTCCAAAATGGCAGAAACCGTAATGGATTCATCCATTTTCATGTCATACTGATTGAATTGGTTTAGGATATGCATGATTTCATGAAACTGCTCAATAACAGGACGAGTATCAGACATCTTATAATTGAAAAATTTTTGAAGCCAGAAATTTCTTACTGGTGGCATCCTCCATTAAGTACTTGGCTTCAAGTGCATCCCACAATTCTTTAGCAGTCCCCTTATTCTGGTACATATCAAACAGAGTGTCAGACATTGCATTGCAAATGTGTCCTTTGCAAATGTAGTCATCTTGCTCCCATTTCATCCTTGTCCTTGTTTCAGCCACAGTCTCATCTTCATTTGCAACAGGCTTAGGGGTGGTGAGAACATACACCACTTTGAGACTGGCAAGTAGGAAGTGCATCTTCTTCTGCCATCTTTTGAAGTTTGCTCCATCAAAACGATCCAGTTTCATAAAGTCTGCAGAAAACTCTCGTAATGATGCAGCCATGATCGAGAATATCGTCTTAAGATTGTTAGTGCAAAAATCTGTAAAAGGAAGAAGAAGATGAATGAACACGTCCAATGCACGATTAATATCGCTTTCCTTAAGACGATATTCGCCCCCACCAATTCTCAGAATCTGGTGTGCACCGGGTTAATGACGAATCGCCTCCAGGATACAATGGAGCCCAGAAAATCTGTAATTCTGACTGCGTGTTGCACACACGAAATCAGACCCGAATACCCTCTGATTATCAAGTCTGCCAAGAATCTGAATGTCTATTTCTGCAGAAACAGACTTCAGAGATGATGAACAATAAAAACTACAAAGAATCAAGAATTTTAATGCCTTTTAATATAGAAAGAAGTTGCAGGAAAAAATATATCTCATTTTCTGCGAATTTGTCATATTTTTATAGACATTTTGGTGTCTTTTTGGACCAGACATGACTGTTAGAATTCAAATAATAACTGATTTCTAACAGTCACTTGCAGGTTTAAATACAGCCGTCGGATCGCCCATTTTCTAATCTAACGGTGTAGATCGCACATATTCATTGTTTGATCAGATCATTCATCACACCTTTATGATCAGGTGTGATTCTCACCATACGATCCTTTTTGCTTATGTATTAGCCATCCGATCGTTGATTATCATGATTGACAAAAATCAATGGTCTTGATCACACGCCACACGCGCACGTGCCACGTGTCCAAGTGCCAAGTGCGCCACTAAAGCGCCACATTGCGCCACGCGACTCGCACGCGAGACGTATGCGTGGCGCACATGTGGCTTGGTGCACATGCTCACACTTGTGTGCTACACCCAATCATTGCTCTAAAGCAATTCATAGAAAGTTGTTGGCATTTATAAATGCCTTACCAAACTTCTCACTTTCCAATGTGGGATTCATTTAATAAGGCAATAAAGACTTTCTTCAAATCTAGTCAAAACCATTTTGAAAAACCCCAAAACTACTATATATATTATATAATTTGAAAATCTTTTCAACAGCATACTGGGCGTGATATTGATAATTGGTCACACGGAAGGTACAAACTAATAATGCATAGAGTGGTGATGTGGATCAGGTCCTTCTGGACTCATTCGTTCGGGCAGGTCGTTTGAGCGCGTGTAATTTGCCTGCAGTCTTCTAAATTGCACTTCAAATGCTTCTCTGGCAATCCCAATTGGCCTGAGAGCGCGGGGTGAAGTTCTTGCAGATGAAAGCAAGACCAACACAATGCATATCAAAAACTTCAATCTAGTCATTATTCTCCCAAGGTTCTAGTATATCAACTTAGAGCAAGTGATAAAAAGCTAGAATTTTAGGGTATATATAGACCCTTCTTGGCCATATTTATCACTTTATACCAATAATTACGCTCGTCTTCTTGTGTGAAGTGATCTTCCAAAGATTTAACTTCCAAAGCAGTTATGGAAGGAGAAAATGTCCCAATCAGTTGAATCTAGCATGAGGCGTGCATTAATCAAATTTCTCATATAAAGAAGACTCTGGTGTCAATCATGCCATGAGAAGCCATTGGTTAATGCAATGCTGATGCAAAGATGAGAAGCCATTGGTTGAAGAGCTTGTTGCCCATCACTAGGCAGTTCATCAGCAAGTATTCATAAAATGTATATGCTTCTTTCTGATTCATTGACCTCACATGGAGAGCACAATACAAGGGAGAGTAGATTCTTTAGGGTAATTATATTCAAAAGAAAAGGGATTACTGACCTTTTTATCTTAACTTTTCATTTCTATAATGAAATAAATTAAGGTTGAACTCTAGTGATTTATTTTCATGCTCAGATTCGCACATGGCCTTATGCCTAGTGACTCATTCGATGTGGCAATTTAATATTATGGGCAAGAATACAGCTCAGCTTTATCCATGTCATGCAAAATTAACATTCTTATTTTTCCACAAAACAAAAAAAAATTCTCTTGTCAACGTAATAGTAAACTCAAAGTTATATGTTGACACTCTACAGAAATAAAATAATTTGGCTAATCGCATTCAAGAACTTTTGATGTCTATATTGCCTAGCCAGTATTTGCTGAAATACAGTATAAACTTCTCCAAATGAATGCAAATTAAGGAAATCAAATCAAGATATATAAGTGGTAAGCCAAGGAAGGAAGAAAAAAAAAAAGAAGAAACTAGGAAAATTAATGAGAATGTTCACGGAAAAATCAAGCACAATCAAGGAATAATCGAACAAACAATCTAAGTATGGAAACTAAGAAAATCCGGCATGCTCTGATACCAAGTGAGAAGTCATTGGGCATGGATTTATCATGCCGAAACTTTAGAAAATGCTATTCTTTCTAAATTTGTATACAGAATTTTAAACCAGAATGATGTGACAATAGCAATTTTGTAATTAACATGCATCTTGATGGATTTTTGTTTTAAAGAGATAGGCTTATAACTCAGACACATCATTCTGGATATAAATTCTGTATGAATTTTTTGGATGTATAGCACTACATTCTGGATATAAATTCTATATAAATTTTCTGAATGTATGGCACTACCTAAAACTTTTATCATCCAAGAATTTATACCAGCCGCGTGTACTTTTTGCAAAATTTTAGAATAGTCAACGGATCTTAGATTTATATGTCCTTCAAAATTTCTAACACTTCACGCTTCCCTCATTATTAACTCGGCCTACTGGAGTTTCTTTATATTGGCCTTGAATTCATTCCGCGTGTTGACAGAGGAGTGAGAGGGACAGTTCTGATACCATGTTAAAATAATAAGATAAAAATTGAAACAAAAAAGAGAACCCTAAAACAGGATATGTGTGTCATAATGCATATTGAAGTATTGATGTATTGAAATCAATGTTACCTTGAGAGAGAGTCCCTGTGTATAAGCTTAAGAGACTTGGTGAACATTTAATAGAACATAGAAATCCATACACAAAGAAACTAGCAAACTAGAAAAAAATTATACTAATATAATTTAACAGCATGAAAGATGGCAGTTTTTGTTCGTGATCTGGAAGTTAGTATTGCAACAGTTATGATGCCACCATTGTGTGAAAGGTTTGGAATGGCTTCCTATAGCCGAATTGAAAGCTTTACTGGTGCCACTGGGAAAATTATCCCATAGGTCGAAAGACACGTGTATAGGGATCAAACTAAAGTTTGACAGTAGGGGGCCTTGACAAAAATCCGAGAGACCCAGAGAAAAATCTGTTAACACGAATCATAATTTATTTTTTGAAATGTTTCTTTTTCATAGGGTAGACAAGTATTCTGCACACTGGGATAATTGTCTAATTTTATTTAAGATTAATTAAATTTTGCACCATTCTATTTTGCACTAAATTTTTCATAGGGTAGACACGTATTCTGCGCACATGGGATAATTGTCTGATATTATTTAAGGTTAATTACATTTTACACCACTCTATTTTACACTAAATTTTACTTCAAGAATTTCAATATTTATTGTAATAATTACGTCTTTACATTTTTAATTTGTTATATTATTTATTTTTTTTTTTTGAACAACAAAGGGAGAATTTTATTGAAAATGAAGAAGGAGAATAGAGGAGTGAACATCAAGACTGTGCAAGGCCAACAAGGTTTGCCAAAACAGATGAACCAACCAAAACAAAGAAAATCAAATGGGGAGGCTGGCCAGAGGCTAACCAAACTACAGAGGATGGGGGTGGATGGAACAGGGGGGAGGCTAGCTGGAGTTTAAATCTCTGACATTATAAATTTGGAAAATAAACTCCTGGATGCTAAATGATGCTTTAGGTGCTGCTGCCTTTACCCAGAAAGCTATTAGGAGATTGATATTTTCCACTGCTTCAAGCCAATCTGGATTGATGTTGTTGAACATGAAGTTGTTTCTAATCAACCATGTTTTCCATAATACAGCCATGAATAAAGATCTCCATATAAGTTTCTTGAATTTCCTCATTTTGCTGTCAAACCACCATTCCAAGTGACTCTGCAGATCATTTGGACAAACCCATAGCATACCCCACCGATTCAGTATTGAGGACCAAATTTTCCATGTGAAACTGCAAGACAAGAGAGTATGATCTGATGTTTCTGTTTCGTGGTTGCATAAGACACAGGTTATATCCATTCTCTGGTTTGGACTGGATCTTCGACCTACCATTTCCTTTGTTTTGATTCTGCCATTCAGTGCTAACCAACATAGGAATATTGATTTCAGAGGGACATTTATATTCCAGATGTCTCTGAACTTGAAGAGTGGGAGTCCTTTGCTTTCTTCAAATGATCTGTAGAATGATTTGCAGGTAAAGCTCCCATTTGGCTCAGCTAACCATCTCATTGAGTTAGTTTTGTTAGGATTTTGGATGGATGAGAATATGAGTGCTTTCAAGTCTGATAGGCAGCCTTCCTCCCAGACATGCAGCTTTCTTCTAAAAAATAATCTCCATTCACCATTATCAGTTGAGTAAACTGACCTTACACTGTCATTTTTCTGTGTTGAGATGGAGAAAATTCTGGGAAAATGCTCTTTTAGGGGCGTATCTCCAACGCACCTATCATGCCAAAAATTAATGCATTCACCAGAACCCACCTTTAATTTGAGGTTTTGTAGAAGAATAGAACATAGTGCATTCTTATTTCTCCCAATGAACTGAATATCTTGCCACACTTTTGAGACTTTTGATGCTTTTGCTGGGTCATCTACTAATGGTAACCATGCATTCTCTTTGAATTCATATTTGGCAACAATTAATTTTCTCCATGGAGCTTGCTTCTCATTTGAGAATCTCCACCACCATTTTGCAAGTAAAGAGTGATTCCTAGCTGCTAGTGAGGGGATTCCCAATCCTCCAGAGTCAGGGAATAGGTCACTTTGTCCCAATTTATGCATTTGATTTTCCTCTGTGACTTGATATACTTAATACACCCAAGAGTAGGTGCGGCGAAGTAGTATTCAATAATAACCTAGTAAGATTGGGGTCGAACCACATGGAACGGTTATCCAAACACGCAAAGTTGGAATTAGAATTCACTCACGGTAAAAACTTAAAAACCGACTAAGTCATGCCAAACATGGTAGCATTGCAATGGCTTCAGTTCGAACCTAAGCCAATCTGTTTGAATTCCACCATGAACAGTACCTATGAGATCTGGACAGTTGGTGTAAAAAAATAATAACCAAAATAAAATAGTTTGTTTTGAGGGATTTGATGATTGTTGAACTAGACTTTAAATTAAACTTAATAAAACGGTTTTGGATATAATTGATCCTATCACCCAATTCACTCAAAATTCCAACAGAGGTTTTGTAACTCAAATCATTGGTTTCGTCTTGGGCCTTTGATTTGGAAGATTTAATGATTAAAAAAAATTCAATAATAATTAAATCTAGAATAATAAAATTAAAGTCATAGATTCACACCATCGATTTGTGCAGTAACTATACCAAATTAAGATTTGTGTATAGAAATTACCAAATTTAGTCAAGAATCTAAGTTTTCTCGAATATCTAGAATTTAATTACCAAAAATTGAAAGATTTTAAAGATAAACAACGAAAACTCAATTGCTTCCGTTGATATCCCAAGATCCTAGGATGATATTCATAATTGGCTCCAAGAAAAAAAAACTAGCTACTCATGGCAATGAAAAGAGTTGGCTTGAAAAAAAAATAACTTCATAAATAATTGGAAACTCCTACATATATCTCTCTCTTGCCTCCTTTCAAGCTCTTCCCCTCTTGCCTTTGGTGTTGCTATTTATAGACTCTCACGATGAAGCCATCCATTCCCTACAATGATGCATTATTATTATTTTTAATTATTAATTTCTTCTTTTGTCTTCTTTCCATGTCAATTTCCATCTTTTCATGTGAGTTGTATTCTTTCCATGTCAATTGCCATCTTTTCATGTCAATTACCTTCTTTTCATGTCAATTGTCATGTGAGTTGCCTTCTTTTATCCAAAAGCAAAAACATGTCTTGCTTGTTTTGGTGGAGTTGTTGAAAAATAGATGTTTGTCCATGTGGGTGAGCTCTAATCAATGAAAACTTCTTTCTTTCTATGTGGGTTTGCTTCTCCTTTTATCTAAAAGTCTACAAAATGCTCAACAAAAATTATTAGGATTAAAAGTAAATTAATTAAAACTATTCATAATTATTTTAATGCTAACAAACACAAAGTTAGTAACTTATAATTACATTTTTACAATGTAATCATCTTGTCTTCTGAGTCTCCCCACAAGAACTTCCTTTGAAGCATATCAAGTTGCTGGCATATTTTCTGGGGCATTTTGGAGATGAACAGGTAATACAAAGGCAAATTTGCTAGAGAAGCCTTGAAGAGTGTGATCCTCTCCACACCACACCCCCCCCCCCCCCCCCCCCCCCCCAACCCAAATTGACAGTTGTTTTCTATTCTAGACAAAGAGTCCATTCTTGAATTTCTATCCTATTCCTTCCCAAGTCTTTACTGATCTTGGATTTGCCCCCAATGGGATTCCCAGGTAATTTAAAGGGAAGTGAGCACACTTGCAGTTGAAGATTTCAGCAGCTTGGGCAAAGAAAGAGTCATCCACCCCAATGCCAGTGATTAGGCTTTTTTGGAACTTTATCTTCAACCCCAATATCATCTCAAAGCACCTTAGAATTATCTTCAGTGTTTTTAATTCCTTGAGGTCTGCATTTGTAAACATTAATGTATCATTTGCAAATTGTAGATGAGATAGATTGATTCCTTTTTGAAGATCTAAACCTACATAGATGCCCTTTATTAAACCTTTTTCCTTTGCTCTTTGAAGGAGGATGTTTAGGCCTTCTGTGACTATGTTGTAGAGAAAATGTGAGATTGGATCACCTTGTTTTAATCCCTTTGAGACCTTGAACTCATTTGATGGAGACCCATTTATCAGTATAGAGATGTAACTAGATGAGAGACATTCATTTATCCAACCAATCCACTTGTTTCCAAAGGCCATTCCTTTCTTCACATCAGTTAGGTATGGCCAATTGATAGAATCAAAAGCTTTTTCGAAATCCAACTTGATGACAATACCTAATTTCCTATTCCTTTTCCAGTAGTCAATGGCTTCATTTGCTATCAAGACACCATCCAGCACTTGTTTTCCTTTTGTGAAGGCTGATTGAGTTTCACTGATAATTTCATGCAATGACATCTTCAACATGATAGCTAATGTTTTTGCCAAGATCTTGTACATATAGGAAATTAGGCAAATACGTCTACAATTCCTAAACAAATCAAGGAATTTTGATTTTGGGATAAGACAAAGAAAAGGATGAGTTCATACCTCTTACTATATTTCCATTTGAATAGAATTCATTTATAAAGCTCATGAAGTCCTTCTGTATAATGAACCAGAAATGTTTGATGAAGTTAAGATTGAAACCATCAGCTTCTAGAGATTTGCTGCCATTGCACTCCTTTAGAGCTTGCCATATCTCTTCTTCTGAGAAACTTGGTTCCAGCCTCCTGGCACTTTCTTCTAGCAGTTTTTAAGGAAATGGACCAGACAACATTGGCATATTCTTCCAATTTTTATTGAATAGCTCTGAGAAAAAGTTCACTGCTTCCTCTTTCACCTTTTTTGGATCACAGATGATAGAATCATTTGAGTACACTTGGTCTATGTAATTCCTCCTATATCTTCTCTTCATGGAGTTGTGGAAAAATGATGAGTTTTTATCCCCTAATTTCAGCCAGAGTGCTCTGGACTTTTGCTTGGTTATTGCTTCATCCATCCTGTATGCTTTCCACAGCTGAAACTTAGCATTCCTTCTATCTTTAGATTCTTCTTCATTTAATGTCCTTGCTTCGCTTTGCGGGTCAAGCTTGTGAATTGCTTCACGGAGAGATTTGATTTTTGCTTTTATGTCATCACAATGTAAGGACCTCCAAGTCTTGATATCCCTTTTTAGAGACTGCATTTTTCTTTGCAATATGAAACCTTTCCACCTAGATGGTGTTGCAGAGTTCCATGAGTCAGATACAGTATTTTTGTAGCTAATTTGTTTTAACCATATGTCAAAGCATTTGAAAGGTTGGGGGCCCCAGTCTTTTACTTCATCCAATAGGAGTATAGGGCAATAATCAGATAATTTTTTCTATAATCCCCATCGTAAGCATTTCCATTTGGTCAGCCATTGGTTGTATAGGAGGAATCTGTCAAGTCTGCTCCATTTTTTTTATTTTTGCATGTTTGTCCATGTGTAGTTTCTTACTTCCATTGGAATGTCGTTTAGTTCTGCATTGTTTAAAAAACTCTTGAAAGCTCTCATGCCTGGGGTTAATCTGATGCATCCTTTCCTCTCTCCAATTTTTAGAACTTCATTTAGGTCTCCACCCAGGCACCATGGCATTTGAAACCTTTTCCTTAGATCTAGTAACCTATCCCATAGTGTTGCTCTCTCTGAATCTTTATTTGGTCCATAGCAGTTTATGAATACACAATCTCAATCTCCCTTTAATTTCCCTTGCATTAGTATAAAGTTTTGTTCACTAATGCAATTCTATATAGAAAAGAATTCCTTATTGCAGATGCATATTAGACCACCAGAATTCCCAATTGAGTTTACAGTTTTGTAATCCATGTCCCTTGGCCCCCATAGTGATTTTGCCAGCTTTGAGTTGGTATAAGCTTAAGAGACTTGGTGAACGTGTAATAGAACATAGAAATCCACACACATAAAGAAACTAGCAAACTAGAAAAAAATTATACTAATATAATTTAACAGCATGAAAGATAGCAGTTTTTGTTCGAGATCTGGAAGTTAGTATTGCAACAGTTATGATGCCACCATTGTGTGAAAGGGGTGGAATGGCTTCCTATAGCCGAATTGAAAGCTTTACTGGTGCCAACTGGGAAAATTATCCCATAGGTCGAAAGACACGTGTATAGGGATGAAACTAAAGTTTGACAGTAGGGGGCCTTGACCAAAATCTGAGAGACCGAGAGAAAAATCTGTTAACACGAATCATAATTTATTTTTTGAAACGTTTCTTTTTCATAGGGTAGACACGTATTCTGCACACTGGGATAATTGCCTAATTTTATTTAAAGTTAATTACATTTTACATCATTGTATTTTGCACTAAATTTTTCATAGGGTAGACACGTATTTTGTGCACATGGGATAATGGTCTAATATTATTTAAAGTTGATTACATTTTACATCATTGTATTTTGTACTAAATTTTTCATAGGGTAGACACGTATTCTGCGCACATGGGATAATGGTCTAATATTATTTATGGTTAATTACATTTTGCACCATTCTATTTTACACTAAATTTTACTTCGGGACTTTTAATATTAATTGTAACAATTAAGTTTTTACATTTTTAATTTGTTATAATGCTTTTTTGAACAACAAAGGGAGAATTTTATTGAAAAGGAAGAAGGAGAATAGAGGAGAGAACATCAAGACTGTGCAAGGCCAACATGGATTGCCAAAATAGATGAACCAACCAAAACAAAGAAAATCAAATGGGGAGGCTGGCCAGAGGCTAACCAAACTACAGAGGATAGAGGATGGATGGAACAGGGGGGAGGCTAGCTGAAGTTTAAATCTCTGACATTATAAATTTGGAAAATAAACTCCTGGATGCTAAATGATGCTTTAGGTGCTGCTGCCTTTACCCAGAAAGCTATTAGGAGATTGATATTTTCCACTGCTTCAAGCCAATCTGGATTGATGTTGTTGAACATGAAGTTGTTTCTAATCAACCATGTTTTCCATAATACAGCCATGAATAAAGATCTCCATATAAGTTTCTTGAATTTCCTCATTTTGCTGTCAAACCACCATTCCAAGTGACTCTGCAGATCATTTGGACAAACCCATAGCATACCCCACCAATTCACTATTGAGGACCAAATTTTCCATGTGAAACTGCAAGATAAGAGAGTATGATCTGATGTTTCTGTTCCCTGGTTGCATAAGACACAGGTTACATCCATTCTCTGGTTTGGACTGGATCTTCGACCTACCATTTCCTTTGTTTTGATTCTGCCATCCAGTGCCAACCAACATAGGAATTTTGATTTCAGAGGGACATTTATATTCCAGATGTCTCTGAACTTGAAGAGTGGGAGTCCTTTGCTTTCTTCAAATGATCCGTAGAATGATTTGCAGGTAAAGCTCCCATTTTGCTCAGCTAACCATCCCATTGAGTTAGTTTTGTTAGGATTTTGGATGGATGAGAATATGAGTGCTTTCAAGGCTGATAGGCAGCCTTCCTCCCAGACATGCAGCTTTCTTCTAAAAAATAATCTCCATTCACCACTATCAGTTGAGTAAACTGACCTTACACTGTCATTTTTCTGAGTTGAGATGGAGAAAAGTCTGGAAAAATGCTCTTTTAGGGGCTTATCTCCAACCCACCTATCATGCCAAAAATTAATGCATTCACCAGAACCCACCTTTAATATGGGGTTTTGTAGAAGAATAGAACATAGTGCATTCTTATTTCTCCCAGTGAACTGAATATCTTGCCACACTTTTGAGACTTTTGATGCTTATGCTGGGTCATCTGCTAATGGTAACCATGCAATCTCTTTGAATTCATATTTGGCAACAATTAATTTTCTCCGCAGAGCTTGCTTCTCATTTGAGAATCTCCACCACCATTTTGCAAGTAAAGAGTGATTCCTAACTGCTAGTGAGGGATTCCCAATCCCCCAGAGTCAAGGGAAGATGTCACTTTATACCAATTTTTGCATCTGATTTTCCTCTTGTGACTTGATCTACTTCATACACCCAAGAGCAGGTGCGACGAAATAGTATTCAATAATAACCCGGTAAGATTGTGGTCGAACCACAGGGAACGGTTATCCAAATATGTAAAGTTGGTATTAGAATTCACCTACGGTGAAAACTTAGAAACCAACTAAGCCATGCTAAACACCGTAGCATTGCAATGGCTTCAGTTGGAACCTAAGCCAACCTATTTGAATTCCACCATGAACAGTACCGATAAGATCTAGATAGTTGGTGTAAAAAATAGTAACTAAAATAAAATAGTTTGTTTTAGGAGGTTTGATGATTGTTGAACTAGACTTTAAATTAAACTTAATAAAACGGTTTTGGATACAATTGATCCGATCACCCAATTCACTCAAAATTCCAACAGAGGTTTTGTAACTCAAATCATTAGCTTCGTCTTGAGCCTTTGATTCAGAAGATTTAATGATTAAAAAATTTTTAATGATAATTAAATCTAGAATAATAAAATTAAATTCATAGATTCATACCATTGATTTGTGCAATAACTATACCAAACTAAGATTTGTGTATAGAAATTTCCAAACTTAGTCAAGAATCTAAGTTTTCTCAAAAATCTACAATTTAATTACCAAAAATTGAAAGATTTTAAAGATAAACAATGAAAACTCAATTACTTCCGTTGATACCCCAAGATTCTCGAATAATATTCATAATTGGCTCCAAGAAAAAAAAAAAACTAGCTACTCATGGCTATGAAACGAGTTGCCTTGAAAAAAAAATGACTTCATAAATAATTAGAAACTCTTACATATATCTCTCTCTTGCCTCCTCTCAAACTCTTCCTCTCTTGTCTTTGGTGTTGCTATTTATAGACTCTCACAATGAAGCCATCCATTCCCTACAATAATGCATTATTTCTTTTTTTAATTGTTAATTTCTTCTTTTGTCTTCTTTCCATGTCAATTGCCATCTTTTCGTGTGAGTTGCCTTCTTTCCATGTCAATTGCCATCTTTCTATGTCAATTGCCTTTTTTCATGTCAATTGTCATGTGAGTTGCCTTCTTTTATCCAAAAGCAAAATCATGCCTTGCTTGTTTTGATGGAGTTGTTGGAAAATGGATATTTGCCCATGTGAGTGGGCTCTAATCAATGAAAACTTCTTTCTTTCCATGTGTGTTTGCTCCTCCTTTTATCTAGAAGTCTACAAAATACTCAATGGGATTACCAGGTAATTTAAAGGGAAGTGAGCACACTTGCAAATGAAGATTTCTGCAGCTTGGGCAAGGAAAGAGTCATTCACCCCAATGCCAGTGATCAGGCTTTTTTGGAAGTTTATTTTCAACCCTAATATCATCTCAAAGCACCTTAGAATTATCTTCAGTGTTTTTAATTCCTTGAGGTCTGCATTTGTAAACATTAATGTATCATCTGCAAATTATAAATGAGATAGATTGATTCCTTTTTGAAGATCTAAAACTACATAGATGCCCTTTATTAAACCTTTTTCCTTTTCTCTTTGAAGGAGGATGTTTAGGCCTTCTGCAACTATGTTGTAGAGAAAAGGTGAGATTGGATCACCTTGTTTTAATGCCCTTGAGACCTTGAACTCATTTGATGGAGACCTATTTATCAGTATAGAGATGTAACTAGATGAGAGCCATTCATTTATCCAACCAATCCACTTGTTTCCAAAGGCCATTCCTTTCATCACATTAGTTAGGTATGGCCAATTGATAGAATCAAAAGCTTTTTCAAAATCTAGCTTGATGACAATACCTGATTTCCTATTCCTTTTCCAGTAGTCAATGACTTCATTTGTTATCAAGACACCATCCAACAGCACTTGTTTTCCTTTTGTGAAGGTTGCTTGAGTTTCACTGATAATTTCATGCAATGACATCTTCAACCTGATAGGTAATGTTTTTGCCAAGATCTTGTATATAGAGGAAATTAGGCAAATACGTCTGTAATCCTTTAACGAATCAAGGAATTTTGATTTTGGGATAGGATAAAGAAAAACGATAAGTTCATACCTCTTACTATAATAGAATTCATTTATGAAGCTCATGAAGTCCTTCTTTATAATGAACTAGAAATGTTTGATGAAGTTAAGATTGAAACCATCGGCTCCTGGAGATTTGCTGCCATTGCACTCCTTTAGAGCTTGCCATATCTCTTCTTCTAAAGAAACTTGGTTCCAGCCTCCTGCCACTTTCGTCTAGCAACTTTTAAGGAAATGGACCAGACAACATTGGCATATTCTTCCAATTTTCATTGAATAACCCTGAGAAAAAGTTCACTGCTTCCTCCTTCACTTTTTTGGATCACAGATGATAGAATCATTTGAGTACACTTGGGCTATGTAATTCCTCCTATATCTTCTCTTCATGGAGTTGTGGAAAAATGATGAGTTTTTATCCCCTAATTTCAGCCAGAGTGCTTTGGACTTTTGCTTCATCCATCCTGTATGCTTTCCACAGCTGAAACTTAGCATTCCTTCTATCTTTAGATTCTTCTTTATTTAATGTCCTTGCTTCACTCTGCAGGTCAAGCTTGTGAATTGCTTCAGATAGAGATTTGATTTTTGCTTTTATGTCATCACAGTGTAAGGACCTCCAAGTCTTGATATCCCTTTTTAGAGACTGCATTTTTCTTTGCAATATGAAACCTTTCCACCCAGATGGTACTGTAGAGTTCCATGAGTCAGATACAGGATTTTTGTAGCTAATTTGTTTCAACCATATGTCAAAGCATTTGAAAGGTTTGGGGCCCCAGTCTTTTACTTCATCCAATAGGAGTATAGGGCAATAATCAAATAATTTTTTCTATAATCCCCATTGTGAGCATTTCCATTTGGTCAGCCATTGGTTGTATAGGAGGAATCTATCAAGTCTGCTCCATTTTTTTTTTTATTTTTGCATGTTTGTCCATGTGTAGTTTCTTACTTCCATCGGAATGTCGTTTAGTTCTGCATTGTTTACAAAACTCTTGAAAGCTCTCATGCCTAGGGTTAATCTGATGCATCCTTTCCTCTCTCCAATTTTCAAAACTTCATTTAGGTCTCCACCCAGGCACCATGGCATTTGAAACCTTTTCCTTAGATCTAGTAACCTATCCCATAGTGTTGCTCTCTCTGAATCTTCATTTGGTCCATAGCAGTTTATGAATACACAATCTCAATCTCCCTTTAATTTCCCTTGCATTAGCATAAAGTTTTTTCACTAATGCAATTCTATATAGAAAAGAATTCTGTATCGCAGTTGCATATTAGACTACCAAAATTCCCAAATGAGATTACAGCTTTCCAATCCATGTCCCTTGGCCCCCATAGTGATTTTGCCAGCTTTGAGTTGCAATCCTTCCATTTATTTTCCTGAATGAACCACGTATTTATCTCCCTATCTCTTGTTATGTTTCTCACCATCTTTTTTTTTCTCTGCTTTTCCACATCCCCTTACATTCCATGTGAGTATCTTCATAGTAAACTTTTGATTCCCCTGTCACAGAGCTGAAAAATTCAGTTTGTTTTTCCTCCCTTCTTTGCTTTCTTTTTCATTTCCAACTCCTTCCAGTTTTCATTGATCAATGTGTTTAGAGTATTCTCTTCATTTCCCATAAAGTTCAATCCCAGTTCTTTTACAATCTGAATGGTATCCTCTGCCTCTCTATGGATGCTTTCCTCAATCTGTTACATTATTATAGAGTTTCTATTTCTGATGTTTTGGGATGGTAAGGAGGATGAAGAGTTGGGCGTTGAGGCTTTGTGTCTAATCTGTTGTTTCTTTGCTTTGAAATAATTTTTAACCTTCTTGTGTTCCACTTCAGCCAATAACATTTGTTTTCTTTTGCATCTTGAAGGATTTGCATTGACTCTTCTCTTCCTTAAGTTGCTTTCATTTATCAGAGTTCTGTTGGAGTGTTTTGATTGGATTTTCCTTTCGTTGAGGATTCCATAGAGTCATTGGAATTTCTGTTGACAGTTGATATCTGATTGTACATGCATTTAATCCTTGTTGGGGATCTTTGTCTCGAGCTTGCAGAACTTGGTGGCTAAGAGGAACTTTTTAAAGGTCTGTTGACGTTTCCTCCAATAGAAGAGCAGTTGGCATGTGAATCAATCTCCCTTTGTGATAGATGGATTTGCTTTTATGACTATGAGACATAGGACTTGGTGATTCCATGATGCTGCTTGTGTTCTAGACTATTGTTTTCGGGGAGAAACTCTCTGAGACATTAATTGAATACTAGAATTTTCCAACCTGTAACTGGCATGCTTCAGTGATAAAATTGTTAGAGGAAGTTTCAATGAGTACTTTGCCAAATTCTAGTTCTTTTCATTCCATGCATGGAGAGGAATGCCATGGATGTTAATCCAAACTTTTCTGGTGTCATTGGAAACCCTGTAGCTCCATTTGTAAACAACCTCAAACCAATTTTGTAGCCATTCTCTTCCTTCAGATAGCATGTTGTCTCTGTCTTCCGTGCTTGTGAATTGAAACAGGATTTTATCTTCACCTAGGGGCTTTACGTTAATGAATAGTATCCCATCTCTTCGAAAAGCTTCCTCTAATCCTGGTATTGATTGAATCTGTTTCACCTTCCCTATTGCACATGAATCTAGCCAGTGTTCATCAATTTCTTCAGCTTGAATGAATTTTCCATCCTCCTCTGTCTTTGTTTGTTGTTGATGGTCCTCATATGATGTCAACTTATCATTTGCTATGACTTGTTTATAAGAACGAGAGTCCCTTTCTAAGAGAAGATTCCTCTGAATGATATTATAATACGATGATGATCCTTTCCTACCACCATATTGCTATCTTTTGTTTGTTATTCCTTCTCCATTCCTCTGGTTTAAGATATATCTAGCTTTATGAACGATGAGACATTTCCATAAGAGCCAGGTTCTGTTCAGCTTTGAGATTGCAATGTTTGCTTCGATTTCGTTTTAGTATCTGACAATACTGAGTCTGCATTGATTGTTCCTTCTTATCTTTCTTGGAATGTATGCATCAACTATTTTTCCATAGTGATAAAAGATTTTTCTCAACCAATTGTTGTACATATTACTTGGGAGATTGTCCACAAAAAGTGTAATGTAGTCATTTTTTATTCCGTTGGATTCCGAAAGAGCCATGCTGGCCTTCAGGATAATGAAGAGCAGAGAGGGGTAGATACTTTTGATCTGAGAATATGGAGGAGACTGAAAATGGCAGAGTAATTTACCGAAACCTTTATCCACAAACTTTTACCATTTTCGGCGGTGAAGGTCAAGTCCGATGAACCTTCCTGAATTTCCAAATAAAGAGATCTTTGCAGAAGAGTAGAGCAGAGCAAAACAAAACCAGCGAAGAAACAATAGAATCACCTGGAAGTAAAGAAAAGTGGCAGGACACAAGGTTGGAGAAGGAGACAAAAGGAGCAGGTGATTGTGGTCAAGCTGGCTAATATCCGTGAATATCACCGTGAGAGTAATAAAACTAGCAAAACCTTCCTACGCCAAAGGAGAATGGCAGGACGCAATGCATGCTTTTGCAAACGAGAATATTCGATATCCTCATCCCCACACAAAACTACAGGAAACAAAAGTTTGAAAGCAAGTGATTACAAAGGGATGAAGGCAGTGGAGAAGTTAATTTGTTGTAATGTTAACCTTCTACTAACTGTCATTAAGAAATAAAAAAAATTCTCATGTGACAAGAAGGTGGCCTTCTCTAAAGGGCAAAAATGTAAAATTAAGCATCTTTCCTCCTAAGATTCACGCGTGTCACATATAAGTCAAATTAGGGATCTTTTATGAAGCCTAATTGCTTTTATTACACTACTTATTTTGGAGGGATTTGTGGTATATTATTAGGAAAAAGAGTTAGATTTTATATATTTGCCTCATAAATTCTAAAACATTAGAAGTTAATTCATTGAACTACCAATTTATATCAATCAACCCCTCATGTTAGAAATTTATTAGGAAATCAAATGAAAATTTGTTTTTTCACTTGTACATATTTATAAAAGTATAATTTTATACCTAAATTGATCTTCTCTTGTTATAAAAATTGCCTAATGATTGAAATGCCCCTTGAAATGATATATAAATATAAAGGCAATATAAATTGTATTTCATTTATTAGACAATTATTGTAAAAAGTGAATGTAATTTAGGTATAAAATGAACATTTGTGAACATGTGCAAGTTATATGATAATTTTTCATTTACTCTCCTAACTAATTGCTAATTTATTACTACAAGAAGGGGCTAATTAATACAAATCAATAGTTCAGTGGGTCAACTTGTTATTTTTTAAAGTTTATGGGGTAATATTGATACTAAGTCATAATTCAAGCTGTGTGTTTGTAATTAATCATAGCACTGTTTTTGTGGTTAAATACTATGAAGTTAGATGGTAATAAGATGTTTTCATGCTAATATTTTTAAGCCTTTGAAATAAACGTGGAATCAATGATCTTTTCCATTAAGGGATTTTACACGCTAATGTTAGAACTTTGAAGTGCCAGCTGCACCAATGATGCTGCACCTATGAGCTAGGTTACGTAAAGCTTGGTTTTTCTCAACTTAAAATTATTGGTCATAAATTCTATAGAAGAAAATGAAGATGAAGGTGAACAGTTGTTCGAGGCGTGTTACAATGTTAGTTTTTTGAAAGCGATATTCGTCCCTATCAATTTTCTGTCAATATGATTTGTTGGGTTAACACCAAATTCACCTCCAAAATACATTGAAGTCAGAAAAAAAACTCTAGTAGTTTGACTCTACTTGCACAAATAAATTTATATCAGAATACTCTAAGATTTTGTAAATCTGCCAAGAATCTAAAATCTATTCCGCAAAAAATAGGCTCTAGCATGTACGAAGGAATCTGGTAATATCAAAAAACTTTGATGTCTTATAAAAATAAGAAAAGTTCACTACAAGAAATTGGTCTTTTAGCGAGGAAAGTATTGGCGAGGAAGCCAAGTTTGACGGTAAAGGTACCTTTTTAGCAAGGGAAACCATGATTAGTCGCGATTGTCTTCCACTGACCATATTTAGCAACAAACAAAAACATTTGTAGCAAATAGTCGTTGCAAAATCTTCGGCGAAAAAAAAATTTTACTGGATGTGTGGCAGGAGAGTGAATTTGCAAGGAAAAGTCAAATTCATCACGAATGGTGATTGTGGGAAAACGTATTTGCGAGGGGTCAAATAGATCGTCGGTAAAGTTTCGAAAAAATAATTTAAGCGTCAAAAGCATCTGGTTGCAAAACAACTTCAATACTAATTGGCGTCGAAATGTGTGGTCGTCGCTGATTCTAAATGTATAAACCTTTCGCAAGGCATACTGTTCCTCGCAAGACGTATAATTTAAAAACTTTAGCAAGAAATTAGTAGGTTCCTTACTAAAAAAGAAATCAATATCTGTTATAGCGACAAAATATAAACTTCCTTGCCAATAGTAATCACAAAAATAATTGGTGGGAAGTTTATGTTTGGCGGGAAAATTTTATTAGCGAGGAGACATAAATGTCCTTGGTAATGGTGGTAAAAACTTAATTTTTAGTAAGGAAATTGTAGATTCGTTGGTAAAAGGAGCAACCATTTTTAGTTTTTAAGGGGATGATAATTAAGACTTTATATGATATGAGACTAATACTAATTTTAATACATTAGTTGTACTTATAAAATATTAGTATAGTACTACTACTTGTAATTTAAAAAATTACATAGTATTTATTTGGACGTGTGGAAAAACTAATTATAAATAAATATGTAACTAGCTAGCCTGTCCCTTTTTACGTAAATACCAAATTATTTGGCATTTTGACTTAATAAATAATGTTATATGATTGGCTCCAAGATATGCGATAGAATTAAAGACCGCAATTGAACGGTTTTGATGTAATCTAGTCAGAAGCTCCAAGGTCGATCCACAGGGAAGACAGTTGTTGTCCAATCCAAGAACTAGAAAACCCACGTTCGACATATATAGCACAAGCAAAAAAATGAAGAACAACTCCAAAAGAAAAAGTGAAAAAAAATTATTTCAGTCGTGTGAAACAGTTATTTGTATGTAAACCAATGCAAAGAGTTGATATTAAAACCTAAGTAAAGACAATCTTCAGTTGGAAAAATCTAGCGACTAAGTATTCGGTAAACCCAGAAGGCCAGTATTGAATGAACTCAATTCATTGGTCACAACTTACACTTTTCAATCGGAAGATTTTGCATTTAAACCCAATAAAGATTCGTTGTCTTCATTCAACATTTCAAACATTATATTCCATAGCATTCATATCAGGGATTGAAGTACAGTTTCCCATGCAGTAACGTAATTCATGAACCCACCCGAATATGATCACAAAATCAAGGTTTCTGGATAAGAGAATAAATAAGAGATTATTCGTGAATTAACTAATATAACAATAAATGCCCGATGTAATAGTACCTTATGTGACTACTGAAAACCCTAGTCGCCTTCTTGTTCGTCGCCAAGAAGATCGATGATTAGTTACCCATAACGATTAGAGACATAACGCGCAACGAAAAAAGAGACTCCTAAACTTATATTATAACATGATCTCCGAATTATTAATGAATTGTACATATTCAAGAAAAATAAGAATAACAAGTGTTCGCCCAAAAGCTCTCGAAAACCACTCTATATTGCGTAACCGTAACAAACTGAAAACTTTTCCTTTTTCTAGGTACTCAGCTGATAAGGAAATAAAAAACTGCAATCAAATCTCGGGGTCTATCGTCAGGACGCTGATTTTTGCGTCTTAACGATGCTGCTCTCTTCTTAACAATTTTTGTTCCTTAGAACCTGTGCGTCAGGACGATCCATTTGTGCGTCGTGACGATACCTGGGCTGAACTTTACTTCCAATCTAGATGTTAGGACGTTGATGTTTGCGTCCTGACGATAAACCAAATGCTGTCTTCTTTACAATTAATTTTTCTTTCTCTGAATTTACGCGTCAGGACAATCTATCTGTGCATCGTGATGATATGTGGGTCTGAAGTTTACTTCCAATCTGGACGTCAAGACGCTCAGAATCTGTGTCTTGATGATGAGCTACTTTTGAGTTGGTTGCCTCCACCGGTCGTCGAGACGATCTGCAACTGCGTCTTGACGATGCTGGTTCACACTTTCGCCTCTCTTTTACATTGAAAACCTATAATAATGCGAAGAACCCAATCAATACCAAATAACTACTAAACAACCAGCTATATAACTCCTTCAGGTTTAACAAAAGCTACTTAGAAGGTTAGGATTGCACTTTGGTAGCCCCTAAAAAAATAACACCCCCCAACTTGCATTTTGGTAGCCCCTAGAAAAATACCAGTATATAAATAACAAAATGGATAATTCCCCACTTTCGTGAAAATCCCAAATGCACTGAGCATATGCATCATATCTCTTAATCATCATGTATGCCCCCATTCATAGACAGTTAAACAGATAGTACCCAGAATACTCACTCCTAAACTTCAAAGTTTCAATTCATTCTCATACCCAATGCATACACAAGATTGCATCTCATCAAGTAGAAGTAACAAGTTAAGTGTGCGTGATTCACCAAAGTACCATAAAATGCCTCATTACGGACTCAAGCACATGCATCCTTCAAGTTTCGATTTAAAAAACTCAACAGTCATTCACTCAACAAGAATTGAATCTTTAGGAACTCTCATGGGTTGCTCTTGTAATAGGAGTAAATGAATATGATTAGTAAAAGCAATCCCATCATGAAGAACGTAAATAATGTGCGGCAAATGACATGACATAGCCTCATCAAAGAATATTAACAATGAGAATCAATCAATGCAATTAACACAAGACTTCACTAAGTGATTTTAGAAGGGCTTCACACTTCGAATCTACAAAGGCTTTCAATGGTGGTAGGGTTCAACTAAAAGAGAATGGACAACAAATTTGCCACGTTCTAGGGTACGCAAGGTGGACTCAACAATGGCCTCTTCTTTCAATGCTCTATCTCATATCACCAGTTTCTCTTTTTTTTTCTCTTTTTAACCACTTCTTTTTCTTTTGTTTTTTTTCTTTCTTCTTGTTTTTTTTTTAAAAGAATTGAAAAGAACCATCCCCGTGAACTCTTATCAACAACATGGTACCCTGTTTTGATCACTAGGAATGACCCGTGCCAACGGCACTCCAACACGAAATGTAAATAAAAATTTTCAGATTAATGCAATTTCAACAAAGAAACTAAAATTCTCGACAAACAATTTGCAATTCTTTTGTTTAGAAAAGAAAGTTAGAAAATACAATGTAATTCACGCATCGAAATACTCAAATTAATACATTTGCTGAGACCATATCACATCTCCTGCTAGCATGTCTAATTGCTTTTTGCATTTTCTCCTATTTTTCCTCAACACCTAAGAGAGAGAGAGAGAGAGAGAGAAGAAATACAACAAAAAAACATGCATGGTAATTAATTGGTCCATAGTCAGTAGCAAACAATCAAACAAATCCATTAATAGAAACAAAAAAAAAAAAATCATATTTGTTGAGAAATCCATAATAAAAAATTCTTCAAAGCTTCACTTTTGCTCAAGCTGTCTAATCTGGGCCTATTTAGGACATTTAAATAAAAGAAAACAAAAAAAAAACAATGCAACCAAATTTGGATAAAATATTTTGCAAATGAACCAAAGCAAAAATATTCAAACCTAAAAATTCAACACTACCAATTTCTTATCATAACCACAATGCTTCATATAGATATTACAGGACTTAAAGAACTTATATAAGGTAACTGTCTACCAAATTCTATTATCCACAATTGACACCTGCACAAACAAACATCCACATGAAAGTGTTATTAATTTATGAGAAAGCTATAAGTTGCTTATGTGATAGTCCAACCTTTCACAATAGGTAATGAGCAAGTTTTAGTGAACCTTTAGCAAGACTGGACATGTTATAAGCAAACCATTCAGGTAGTAAAGTTGAGTCATTATCACTTGTCATATCATATATTTGCTTTCAAAATCGCAAAAAACCAAGTCAAAATTTAAGAACTACAAATATAGTTTCTCAACCTTGGAGTCCTCCCGTAGTTTTTTATGCAAGCCAATACTGAAACCCCACCTTGAGAGTAAAGGGGAAATGGTTGCTCTTAATTTTTCATCAATAGTTAGTAGATGTACTTCAGGTAAAGGCTGTAGAACATAAAAGATAAATGAGAATTCAAACACAATGCTCGAAAATTAGAACTCTTAAGTACAGATGATGACGATGGGCAAAGGGACTCACACTCACCTCCTCCCAAGTGCTTAGTTGGCCGGAATGTGGCTCGCATGTAGGGGCTAGAGAAGTGGCCATGAGGGTTGGATGCGCTGGCCATGGTGGCTAACTGTGTTCTTCGACAACCGAAGATGGCGGTTTCGACTTGGATTCCAGAGAGAGATAACTCATTTGTTATCTGAACTTGACAAATAAATGGATTTGCATAGGAGGTTGCCGGCCATGGTGTTGTGTTTCTTAGAATGAGAGAGTTAGGAGAGTTGGTGAGAGAGAAGTTTGGAGAAACAGAGAGAAAGCTAGTCAGATTTTGAAAATTGAATCTCATAGCCTTTTTTTGGTTCGTTGAGTGAGAAAATTAGAGAAGTTGGTGAGAGAGACATTTGGAGAATATGTATCTCCATGCTTTTTCAGATTTGTTCTATGTATCAGCTAATACATTTATTACACTTCAACAACTCTGATTAGGTGAAAGAAAAAGTAGAGATAAGCACGTCATCTCAACCATTGATCAGGTGAAAGAAGTTGATGCATCCGTTGGATTTCAATTCTGGGGGCATGCTTCAATTAACGCGATCTGACCTTTTTCTCTTTCCCTGCAAATTAGCAGGCCAGCTATTCCTATTCTGAAGCCCTTTTAACGTTCCATGGATGTTGACGTTTTACAGTGAGGGTAGATGAAAAAGTTAAAAGATAATCTCAGCCATTCAACTGAAGAGAGGATGATGTTCAGCCATTAGATGAAAATGTATCTCTGGGACATTTTGGAAAAAACTGAACTATTTTGTAAGATAGATTTGCTTGTGCAACGGGGCTGCCATACAGTGACATGAGGTTTTGACAAAACACCCAACTGGACGTTTCGCTGTTGTGACTGAAAGTTACTGTGGACAAAGTGCATTAAAGTGATTACTTTAGTGATATCAGGTGAATTAAAACTAGTGTCATATCCAAAGTGCGCAAAACTCATAATTATAAGATGTCAATCACATCAATCAATTCTCACTAAATGAATCAAAGTCAAACATAATGAGGCTATTGAATAGGAGAGATGCGAAACAATTTTACCTTCACTAACTGTAAAGCACTATGAAAGACAATACAAAGCCCAAGTTTGTGAATGCCCATAGCTATCCATCCAAGTATTGAAGAATGCAAATCACAGATTATAGTGAATATTCCACTGAAGACTCGTGTAATGGAAAGTATTATATTGAAATATGACAATAGATAGGGCATGTTCACCAGCTTAAATTAAAAAGTGTAAGCTGAGAATTCTGACCTCTGGAGAAAATTGCATTGGGTGCTATTTATTTGGTAAACCATTGAGTAATATCATAGCAACCAAAAAAAACATATAAAAGATTTGTCAGCAAGCCAAAAGTTACCCAAAACATGCAACTTTTAGATCAGGATGATGCACGTGTATATTAAAAGGTAACCTAAACTTTACACCTCTATTCCAGTGTTATAGAAAAAAATTAAAGAACCTATATATGTCCAAATCATTCACAAATAAATTGTTTCTGAAAAAGCAATTATACCAATCGCACATGGAAGAATGAACAAATATTATAGATCATCTAAATGTTTTCAATAAATTAATTACTGAACTTTTAAATGTTGAGGTTAAAATTGAAGAGGAGGATAAAGTTATTCTTCTCTTGGCTTCTCTTCCAAATTCTTTTGATATACTTGTGACTACACTTTTGGTTGGAAAATATATTCTCAGTACAGATGAGATGATAACGGCTCTCTTGGAGACGGAGACACTCAAAAATCTGGGCAACGATCCTCAAGCAGAAGGGTTGGTGGCTAAAGGAGAATCAAGTCAGCAACACAAAAGGAGCAACAACAGAGGCCCTGGAAATAAGGGAAGGTCACGTTCAAAATCAAGAGGAACAAGCAGCATAAAATTTAAGTGTAACTGTTGTTAGAAGGAAAGACACTTGAAAGGGGACTACATCCAAAGAAAGAGAGATCTGGAGGAAAAAGGAAAATCTCCAAATTCAGATTAAGCAAGCATTGTGCAAGATAGTGCAGACGATAATGGTGATTTATTTTCAATTACCACAGGTATGAATCATCTTGCTGACAAATGGATTTTGGATTATAGATGTTCTTATCACTTATGTCCTTATAGGGAATGGTTTGATACTTGTAAACCCTGTATTGGAGGAACAATTCTAATGGGCAATGATGCAGCTTGCAAAACTGTTGGTTTGGAACCATTAAAATTAAAATGTTTGATCGTATGATGAGAACTTTAGGTGATGTGCGACATGTCCCTGACCTCAAAAAAAATTTAATTTCTTTGGATACACTTGACTCTAATGGTTTTATCTTCACAGCAACAAGCAGGGTTCTAAAAGTTGTTAAAGGGGCCATGGTTGTCATGAAGGGGAAAAGACAAGGACACTTGTATACACTGTTGGGGAGTACAGTTGCAAGTGGAGCAGCTGTGACAACTGGTTTGTCATCAACATAAACCAAATATGCACTATTTTGTCCAGCTTAAGTTCACGCAGGAACAACAACGGTCAAAGTTAGACCCAAAGTCAAAAGAGTGCATATTTGTTGGTTATGAAAAAGGCATAAAAGGGAACAAACTTTGGGATCCAATTGCATGGAAGGTTGTGATCAGCATAGATGTTGTCTTCAATGAAACACACATGCTGAATTTAAATAGGGATGAAGTCAATAAGGAGGTGGAAGCTCATGGAGAAAAATTATCAGTCTAGGTGGAGTCAGATGAAACACAATGGCCTATTAGAGATGATGATGCACTAACATCTTCTCTGAAAGAAGTATCTGATGATAAAAGGTAGCAAGAACCCATTACTATTGCTACTGGCAGAGAGAAAAGGACTAATACGGCACTAGTCAGGTATGGTTTTGAAGACATGGTTTCTTTTGCATTAATTATTGGTAGTAGAGATCCATCTACTTTTTAAGAAGCAATCAACGACAAAGAAAGTAAAAAGTGGATGATTGCAATGATGGATGAGATGGAGTCTTTACGCAAAAATAATATTTAGGAGCTTGTTGAAAAATCCAAGGGACAAAAAGTGATTGGTTGCAACTGGGTATATCAGAAAAAAAAAAACATACATCAAAGAATGAAGGGGAAAAATTCAAGGCTCAGCTCATAGCTAAAGGGTACAGGCAAGTTGAGAGAATTGACTATAACAAAAAATTTTCTCTAGTTGTAGAGCATTCTTCTATTCATGCCATATTAGCCATGGTAGCAATGTTTGACCTTAAGTTACAACAGCTTAATGTCAAAACAGCATTCCTTCAAGTGGAGTTAGAGGAGGAAATATTTATGGAGCAACCAGAAGGATTTAAGGAACAAAGTAAAGGGCATCTGGTATGTAATCTCAAAAGATCTCTTTACGGGTTAAAGCAGTCTCCTAGACAGTGGTACAAAATGTTTGATTCCTATACGGTACAATTGGCTACATGAGGAGTAGTTATGATAGTTGCGTTTATTTTAAGATGTTTGGCTATGGTTCTTTTATTATTCTGATGCTTTATGTTGATAACATGTTAACTGCTTCAAATAACATGCATGAGCTAAATTTATTGAAGTCCAGATTAAGAGAAGAATTTGATATGAAAGATCTTGGCACTGCTAAAAAGATCTTTGGAATGAAAATCCACAAGGACAGAGAAAAAGGCAAAATATGGGTATCACAAAAGAAATATGTAGAGAAGTGATTACATTGTAAAAATGTAATTACAAGTTCCTAACTTTGTGTTTGTTAGCAATAAAATAATTATAAATAATTTTAATTAAATTACTTTTAATCCTAATAAATTTATTGAGCATTTTGTAAGCTTTTAGACAGAATATGCTTGTATTTTGATACATGTCATACTTTGTCCTCATAATCCTTAGTTGTAGGTCCATTTTGATGTTTGTGGGTACCATCACTGGAAATCCTCACGAGACACCATTCATCCACGAGGGGGTAACCTAAAGGTTTAAAGACTTGGTGCATATGCTAAATGCGCTCATGATGCCTATGAAAATGAATCATATCTTTTTAAGTGTGTTTATTTGTTTTGCTAGGGACTAGCAAAAATCAAGTTGGGGAGTGTGATTACATTGCAAAAATGTAATTACAAGTTCTTAACTTTGTATTTGTTAGCATTAAAATAATTATAAATAGTTTTAATTAAATTACTTTTAATCCTAATAAATTTTGTTGAGCATTTTGTAGGCTTTTAGATTTAAAAAAAAAATGGAGCAAATTCACATAGAAAAAAAGGAGTTTCATTGATTGGAGCCTACCCAAATGGGCAAACATCTATTTTCCAATAACTTCACCAAAACAAATAACCTATGTTTTTTCTTTTAGATAAAAGAGGGAGCAAACTCACATTAAAAGAAGGCAATTGACATGGAAAGAAGGCAATTCATATAGAAAGAAGGCAACTCACATGACAATTGATATGAAAAGAAGGCAACTCACATGACAATTGACATGGAAAGAAGACAAAAGAATAAATTAATAATTAAAAAAAAAAGAATAATGCATCACTGTGGGGAATTGATGGCTTCATCTTATGAGTCAATGAATAACAACACCAAGACCAAAAGGGAGAAAGCTTGAGGAGACGAGGCAAGAGATAGAGATATATATATATATATATATAAGAGCTTCCAATTATTTATGAAATCATTTTTTTTCAAGTCAAGTCTTTTCATTGCCATGAGCAACTAGTTTTTTTCTTGGAGCCAATTGTGAAGATCATCCAAGTATATTGGAATATCAACGGAGGTAATTGGGTTTTAAATGTTTACGTTTAAAAGCGTTCAATTTTTTATAATTAAATTCTAGATCTTTGAAAAAACTTAGATTCTTGACTAAGTTTGGTAATTTATATGTGCAAATCTTAGTTTGGTATAATTATTGCACAAATCGATGCTCTGAATCTATGGCTTTAATTTTATTATTATTGAATTTTTGTTTTAATCATTAAATCTCCCGAACCAAAAGCGTAAGACGAAGCTAATGATTTGAGTTACAAAACTTCCGTTGGAAATTTGAGTGAATCGAGTGATCGGATCAATTGGATTCAAAACTGTTTTTTAAGTTTAATTTAAAGCCTAGTTCAACAATCATCAAATCTCCCAAAACAAATTATTTTATTTTGGTTACTATTTTTTTTAGACAACAACTATCCAGATCTCACGGTACTGTTCATGGTGGAATTCAAATAGGTTGACTTAGGTTCCAACTGAAGCCATTGCAATACTACGGTGTTTAGCATGGCATTGTCGGTATTTAAGTTTTTTTTGTGGGTGAATTCTAGCACCAACTTTGTATGTTTGGATAACTGTTCCCTATGGTTCGACTCCGATCTTATCGGGTTATTATTAAATACTACTTCACCGTACCTGCTCTTGGGTGTATTAAGTAGGTCAAGTCAATTTTTGACATAGTTGTCGAGGAACGGCTTTCAATTAAAACATGCAAAATAAAAAAATAAAATAATAATAATAATACTTTTGTAGCCTTAAGGACAATTGATTGCATCCCTACCTTAACAAAGGAATTTGGACAGTTTATACGGACCTATGACTTTGTTCCATTTCTAATTATCTAACCATCTAACTTTCTAACTAATTAACCATCTAATTTTTTAACTATCTAACCATCTAACATCATTTATAGTATTTATTTTTTTATTTTTTTATTTTTTATTTTGGAAAACTTTATTTCGGGTTGATTCACTACCTATTCAGGTCGGCACCCCTCACTAAGGTTACCAATACTAACATTTCTAACGTGTTTCTTTTGTTGTTTTTGTTTTTTTGTGCATGTAACTTTTTAACCTTTGTTTTCATTCATTTTTTTCATTTTCATTTTAGTGTTGTTGTTTTTTTTTTCTTTTTGTCAGAACGGTTCATTCTGTATAGGTTGCCTACACTTGTATGTCACAACACTTATTTAGGGATGGTCATAGGCGTTTGGTAAGAGTTGAATATCTTCCTCCTACCTACCACACTCTTTCTCCATCGAGGATTTTTGTCCCAAATTTTTTATTAGCAGTCTATCTGGGTCCTATACCCATAACCAACATTAATGATAGGGCTAACAACCCTCAGGATTTGAATCTCCCTCTTAACCCATAGCTTCTAGTAAATCCTAATGATAGAGGGAATAACTATGGCGACATGACACCTCCCTTACATAGAACAATGCGGGATTATATGAATCCCGCAAGGTAAACCCCCACATCATGCATAGTATGTTTTTAGCACCAAAGCACTCTCAATCTGAGGCCGGGAATGCTACAACTGTTACCTACTTTACATGGTATGGATTTTGAGCGTCCATACATTTATTTCAAGGATTTTGAGGACCCATGCTCGATATTTCAAGATAACTATTGTCGACGGAAAGTTTTATTTTTAAAACTATTCCCGTTCACTCTAAAAGACAAGGCCAAGATATGGTTTAATTCATTGAGGCCTAGGTCTATACACTCTTGGCATACATTGCAAGGGAAATTCTTGAAAAAGTTTTTCCCTGAACATAAGACCGAGGCAATTCATTGCCAAATCTCTCAGTTTGCCCTAACTTTAGGTGAAACCTTTTTCCAATATTGGGAGAGGTTTAAAGATTTATTGTTATCATGTCCACACCATTGGTTTGCCGATTGGCATATCATCAATACCTTTTATTCTTCATTGACCTCTCAATTAAAAATGTATGTGGAGTCTATGTGCGTAGGGACCTATCCTGATAAGGATTACACTGAAGCGTATAACTACTTTGACTACCTAACTAACTTGGCTAGAGATTGGGCCACCACTGGGACCCAAAATCTTGAAATTAGACCAACCACACGGCATCAAGGGGTTAAGTATTAACTTGGGGAAGTTGACGATCTGAATGCTAGAATTACCTCACTTTTTCGTAAAGTAAAAGCGATGAAGACATCTAAAGTTAATGCCATAGAAGTTGAGCCTACTAGTTCACCATGTCTATTGTGTGACACTTTAGAGCATGACACTGCCACATACCCAGTCATACCAAAAGTGTGAAAGGCATTGCATGCCCAAGTTATTATGGTTGGCTAATACCGAGGGGGGTATACAGACCAAAGGAGTGGGGAAAACCCCTACTCTAATACATACAACCCAAGCTAACGAAATCATCCTAATTTTGATTGGAGAAACGAGGGTCCCCAAAACCCTTAAGTTTACCAAGGAGGGTTTCAGAACCCTCTATAAGCACCCCATTTTTGCCTGTTCGGCAATCTTCAGTCCATCTAGACTCACATTCAAACCAACATAGACATATTTAAGTCCAAACCAGTTTTTCAGACTCAATTCAGTCAATCAATCGCTTTGCGGGCCCACCGAGCTCAATAGAGGCAAAATAACCAAAGTGCCCTTAGGGCATTGCTCAGTCCAATTCCAGTCGGCATGTCTTCCTAAAGACGGTAGGTCCCTATTTCAAATCCAATTCCAATTCCAATTCCAGTCCAGACTAATCAAACTTAAACTGGCACCTCTTTCAAGAAAGTTGATCCCTTAGACGGTAAGTCTATCCAGTTCGACACGTTTATCTAGAAAACTCCTCAAAGTGGTAAGTCTTTACAAACCTGTCGACTAGGATAAAACCCAAGTCCCCGAGATGGTAGAACGGTTCACTTCTGGCACCTGCTAGCTCGCCAATATAGAATGTTCATTATTCGACACGTCTTTCGAGAAAGTTGATCCTTCAGACGATAAGTCCATTTAGCAACTTCCCAAGATCAGGCAGTCTCTGGAATGAATACACATCATCAGAGTGATGAAAACACTCACAAACATCGCAACCATCAGAGTGGCAAAAACACTCGCAAAAAAGTCAACGTCGAGAATTGCCAACAAAACCCCTATCTCACGGGACCAAACACACCTCTTGGCCGTAACACGTTTACCGAAGGATAGAATACCTTTGGAAACTAACTCGCCACACACCGTCAGAGTGATGAAAACACTCAAAACCTGGGTCAACATCGGTGTCTGCTAGCCTACTATAGTGAAAAATAACCAAACTGCTCATTAAGTCCTTTTGGCACGCTTCTTAAGAAAGTACCTCAGTCCTTAGAGTGGCAAGTCCATCCTTCCAAGATTATTCCAAAGACAATCTGGCATGTTCAAATGCCTTCCAGTCAGTTCGGATCAATTTTGAGACCATCCGATCAAAATGACCATTTTACCTCTAAGCATTCGATCGCCTCGGGAATCACACTGACTCTAGGTATTAAATCGGTTTCCTCCTGAGGATGTTTCTAATAGTATTCCTGAGCTTCTCGTACCTTTCCAGATCATTCCAAGTCTATTCTGGCAAGCCCGGTGCCAAATGACTGTTTTATCCCAGATGGGCCGGTCACATTTTTCAACCACATTGGCTCTGGGTATCAAACCGGTAACCCTTTAGAACACTCTCAATAGTGTTTCTAGCCTTTAAGCCTTCTCACGGGTCACTCTGAGTCCATTCCGGGGCTTTCCTGGCTCAATTGATTGTTTCGCCCCTGGTGGCCCGATTGACCTTTTCAACTATTCTAGCATTGTTTCTCAAGCCAGTTACCTCAGGTGACACTCTCCTGAGAGTTTCCATCCATTTCCGGTTGAGTCTAGTTACTTGGAACTTTCCAGATTATTCTCAAACTTTCCGGAGTCACTCCTAGTAGAGCCAAACCAAAAGTTGCATGGTAGTCACTATAACAGGCGCCCCAATCTTTTGTCTTGTATACCAAGGGTCGAAAGATGCATTTCTTACCACCTTAAATCTTTCCTATGTGGCGCCAGTGGCAATTTTGCCCCGGCGCCACTGCAATAGGCGCCAAGATTGTTTTGAATTGCCTATAAACACAGACCCCCTGCATAAAAAGGGTCTGCAAATCTAGTCCAGAAACTCTATCTCTCTAAAGCCCTAGCCTCCATACACTCAAACCCTAGCCTCCATAAACCTCATACACTCAAACATAAGCCTCCAAAGCATCCATTAAAGACTTAAGTGATGCAGCTTCAAAAACTCTCAAGGTTCAAGCAAACAAAGCAATCAAAAAAAGAAGAATATGAGGTTGGTTTTCTATTTATTTTTATGTAATTCCCCCTCTCTCTTCTTCCTCCTAACCCACTTGAATTTTTTTCTATTTTAATCCTCATCTTCTATCTCCTCTTCTTGCATGCTTAAAACAAGGGACTTCTCAGTTTATGCCTAAAAAAGATTGTTGAAGGTCACCGTGCTAAGGGCTTTCTTTTAGTTCAACATTTGATGGTGTGAGTTTGGCCCCCTTGATTATGTGGTGACGCCTAGCCTTGTATGTTCACGATCCTATTGCATTATGCATGTCATATTCATACATCAATTCAAAATTGCTTTCAAAATTATTTTCAAACTTGCATCAAAGTTCTCTTTCAAAACTTGCATTCAAAATCTTTATTGTTCAAACTTGTTTTCAAAATCACACTCCTAGGATGATTCTAGTTATTCTATAGTTATGGTTGTTTTAGGAAAGTGTTACATTCAATGTGATTATCAAGGTCCAAATTTTGAGTGTAAACCCTAAATTATTTTTATTAAAATCACAATCTTAAGATGATTCTAGTCATTCCATGGTTAGGATTGTTTTAAGAAAGTGTCATATTCAATATGATCATTATGGTCCATATTTCAAACCTTATTTTGTTTTCAAAATCACAATCCTACAATGGTCATAATCTTTGCATGGTTAGAATTGTTTTAGGAAAGTAAGATATTCAAGAGACTTGCAAAAGTCTATATTCAAACCTATTTTCAAATTGTTTTGAAAATTTACTTTCTAAAAACTTTCTTTAATGATCTACTTTTCAAAAACTCTTTGTCTTGGAGTTCAAGTCAAGCCTTAGAATCCATGATTAGAAAAACTTAACTCCTTTCTTAAAATCATAATTTTCTATTTTGTCTCAAATCATAGGTTTTCAAAACTATTTTCTACATCAAATCTTAGATTTCTAAAACCTTTTTTTTTTTTTCTACCAAATCATAGATTTCTAAAACCTTTTTTTTTTTTTCTACCAAATCATAGATTTCCAAATAAAAAATTTTCAAAACTCAACCCTTCCAATTTCATATCAAATCCAATCTTTCAATTTAGGAAGCCAAATTAAATCCTCCAATTTTGGAAAAAAATCAAATCATCTATTTTTGGAAACAAAATCTAATCTTCTACTTTAGGAAATAGAAAGCAAATCTTTCCTAATTTCAAACCTTTTCTTAATTTTCTAAATTTCAATTTATCAAATCTTTTCAAATTTCCAAAACTTTTTTAAATCCAAGCTTTCAAATCTTCCTTAAATTCAAACTTCCAAAGCTTTCCAAAGTTTCAAATCTTTCTAAGTTCAAACTTTTCTTAAATCAATACCTTTCTTAAATGAATCTTTCCAAATTCAAATCTTTTTAAAATCAACTATTTTTTAATTTAAAAACTTTCCTAAAATGAAACTTTCCTAATTTAAAGCTTTCCAAAATTCAATATTTTCTAAACCCTAACTTTCTAAATTCTTTCAAATCAAATACTCAAGTCAAATTTTTTCCAACCATTCCAAATCAAGTGTTTCTAAATCAAATAAAATTGTTTTCAATTTTTTCTAAATCCCATCTTTCTTAATTATAAGTTTCCTAAAATCAAACCTCTCCTTAATCAAACCTCTCAAATTCAAATCAAATTTTTCAATTCAATTGCATACTTCAACCCTAGGTTACCTAAACCCTAGTTCAACCCTAACCCTAAAGTTAAGAATCTTCAACTCCTTTCTAAAACTCTTTTCTAAGCCAAGATGATTTTCAAACTTCAATTCAAGTCAAGATGTTTTCAAAGCTCAACTCAATCTTTCCAAATCAAGTTCAAGTTCTCCTTCAAAGTTTAATATTTTCAAATCCAGCTCAATTTCAAATCCTTAAGTTCAATTTTAAATCAAAGTTCGATTTCAAATCAAAGTTCAAATCAAACTCTTTTCAAGTTAAACTTTTCAAAACCTCAAAGTGTCTATTTTCAATCAGACCCCGTATCTAAACTATGACTGACCTGATTCCCAATAAAGCGATATGTAGGCAACCCTCATGGGTGCGGTTACAACCATTTTTCAATTTACTAATTCAAAAACCTTTTTCAAGTCTCCAATTTTCATAGTCTATTTTAAATTTCCAATTTTCATAATCTTATTTAAGCTTCAAATCATCTTTTCTTCAAATTTGTTTTTAAAATCAAATCTCTTTTTTGCACTTGCATATCATGCATCATATAGTTCTTTTCAAAATGGATATAATTGGACAATGAATAATCGAAGATTCTAATTGAATGAACCTAGGGTAAATAGACATGTAAGTACCACAAAGGCAGGATAGGGTGATAGCTTAGTGCATCTTTCCTATATGTAACTAACCTCCGAACCTAGAATCACTATTTTCAAAGACCAAAACGGAGTTATTTTCAAAAAATGGCTTAAATATTTCCAAAGGTTTCCAAACAACCTATTTTCTAAAAACCCTCTCTTAAGGAAGTTTTTCAAAACCTTTTTAAAAAATTCTGAGTTTAATATTCGGATTGCACTTAGTTTTAAGTGACATAACTCACCTTAATTAAGTTAGGTGGCGACTCCAAATCTTTTCCAAAAGCCCTTAATCAAATCAATTTCTAGTTCAAACTTAGTTACACTCATCCTTCTAGGAGGATGAGTTCTAACGAGAGAGTACTGTGTTTTTCTCACTTGTGTGTTTTTTTTAGTGTGAAAAATCAAGGTGCAACACCCTCAACCTTACCAACCCCTAACCCACACAGTACCACCTAACCACCTGTACCTTACTAACCCCAATCCACACAGTACCAACCTCCTCACAAACACATTGTGGATGACAATGTTAATTAATTGTCTAATGATTTGAGAAGGGTTACCAATATGGTGGATAAAACTGAACAAAAGCTTAACCAACATACAAGTATCTTGCATGATATTTAGAAGAAGATAGCTATAATGTTTCAAGTTTTGACACAACAGGTACTGGGGAGATTTTTAGCACAACCCCAACCGAACCCAAAACCTGCCAATTTAGTTAAAACTAATTATGCCATCATGACCCTTATGAGTGGAAAAATTATCAATAAAACCATTCTTCCTAAGAAAGAAAGCTAAAAGAGTAGTGATAAGATTATGGGGTTGGAAAAAGAGCAAGAGAAAGAAAGTGAGCAAAAGTCGGGAAATAATGAGAATCATTCTGAGCCTCTCGTTGAATCTAATGATGCATCTAAAGATGCAGGCATTGATGTCATGAAACATGCCCCATTTCCCCATCGATTGATTAAACCTAAGAATGAATTATTGAATTCTAAGATTTACGAGATCTTTAAACAAGTTAGGGTCAATATCCCCACCTTATATGCTATCAAACAGATTTCCTCCTATGCTAAGTTCTTGAAGGACTTATGTACTATTAAAAGGAGATTGCATGTCAAAGAGACGACTATGATGAATGAGAGTCAGAGTATAATTTTACAATGCAAAACAGTGCTAAAATATAAGGACCCTAGTTGTCCTACTATTTTGTGCAAAATTGGGGGACATAGAATCGATTGTGCTCTGCTTAACCTAGGATCTAGTGTTAATCTTCTTCCTCACTCGGTCTATAGAGAACTAGGACTAAGAGAGTTAAGCCCTACTCTGGTGACTTTAGAGTTAGCTGATTGATCTGTTAAAGTCCCTGAAGGCATTAGTAAGGATGTGCTCATTTAAGTAGACAATGTCTACTATCCCGTGAATTTTATTGTGTTAGATACTGAACATATCGAGGCTGCCAATGCTAAACGGCACATTCCTGTTGTTTTAGAACAACCCTTCCTAGCAATGCTATTATTCATTGTAGGAATGGGTTGTTGAAATTGTCATTCAAGAATATGACCCTAGAAATGAATATCTTTATGGTGGGTAAACAAATGGGAGAGTGCAAAGACATCAGAGAAATAAACTTCATTGGGTCTATTATCCATGAGCATTTTGAGCATGAATTTTTTGAGGATTCTTTAGAGAAGGCTGTAGTTTTGAGTGAGCCCCATGACCAATTGGAGAATGACTGTGTCAATGTGAGGGATGTAACTATAAAAGGGGTAGAGGGTTAGTCTTGTATGCAAGTGGGTCAATGGATCCCTTCTTTTGAACCCTTAACCCCTAGTGCTATTAAACCAATCCCTTCTGAGTAACAACCACCCATTCCAAAAAGAAAGCATTTTCCATCCACCTTGAAGTATGTATTTTTGGGTAAAGGTGAATCTTATCCATTTTTCATTTCCTTTAGCATGTCTGAATGCCAAGAGGAATCTTTAGTGCAAATGCTTAAGACCTATATAAAAGCCTAGGTTGGACTATAGCGGACCCTCACAATATTAATCCTCTTACGTGTACTCACAGTATACACCTTAAGGAAACGTCTAAGCTTATGCGTCAAATGTAAAGATGTTCAATCCCAAACATGAAGGAGGTCGTGAGAGGAGAAGTACTAAAGCTTCTCGATAAGGATATCTACCCCATCTCTAATTCTAAGTAGGTTAGTCCAACCCAAGTGGTGCCCAAGAAATAGGGCATAGCGGTAGTGAAGAATGAGATTAATGAACTAGAATTCAAACCGGTTAGAGAATGTGTATCGATTACCATAAGTTGAATGCCTAAACTTGGAAGGACAACTTTTCACTCCCTTTCTTGGACCAAATCCTTGAACGATTGGTAGACCGAGCCTTTTATTACTTTTTAGATGGGTATTTCGAATATAACTAGATAAAGGTTGCCTTAGAAGAGCAAGAAAAGACCATCTTCACGTGCCCCTTCGACGCTTATGCTTATTAGAGAATGTCATTTGGCTTGTGCAATATGGTGGAGAGCTTCTTAGAGGTCTTTATGGATGATTTCTCCATGCATGTGTGTACTTATGAGGCTTGTTTGGAACACTTTGAGAAGGTGTTAGTGAGATGTGAGAAGAGCAATTTAGTATTGAACTAGGAGAAGTGTCACTTCATGGTGACACAATGTATAGTTCTTAGACAAATAGTGTCTAACAAGGGGATAGAGGTAAACAAGGCTAAAGTCAAATTGATTTAAAAGCTCCCTACCCCTCAGACCGTTAAAGATAGTAGGTCTTTTCTTGGGCATGCCAGTTTTTACCGATGATTCATTTAAGGTTTTAGTGCCATATCTCGCCTTTTGTGCCACTTATTATCACAAGATGTTTCTTTTGAGTGGACATCTTCTTGCCAAAAAGCTTTTAAGAAGCTTAAAGGGCTACTGACCACTGCTCTTATTATTCAACCAGCCGATTGGTCATTTCCTTTCAAGTTGATATGCGATACTAGTGATTATATAGTTTAGGGTAGTCTTAAGGGAAAGGATAGATAAGAAACCACATGTTATTTACTATATGAGCAAAACCCTTAATGTGACTCAAATGAACTATACCACCACAGTAAAAGAGCTTCTGGCCTTAGTTTTTGCATTAGATAAGTTCAGATCATACTTAGTCGGATCATCAGTCATCATATACACCGATCATTTCGCACTAAAGTATTTGCTAACTAAGCCTAATACAAAACCGCGACGCATCTGATGGATTTTCTTGCTCTAAGAATTTCATATTAAGATCAGAGATAAGAAGAGGGTTAAGAATGTAGTAGCCGACTATCTTTCAAGGCTCCTTGTTGATGGGAACACCCAAGACTCATTCCTATAAACAAATACTTTCTGGATGAGTATCTTTTTTAGGTACAAGCATTGTCACACGTTACTACTCCTTGGTATGTTGATATAGCCAACTTTTTGGTTACTAGTAAGATTCCCTCACATTGGTCCAGCCTTGATAGAAAGAAATTCTCTAGGAATATGAGATGTTTTTCTTGGGATAATCCTTATTTGTTTAAGTATTGCCCGATCAGGTGATTCGTCGATGTATTCCTGATGATGAAATTCAAAGTGTTATGGAGTTCTATCACTTACATGTGTATGGTGGGCACTTTTCTTCACGCAAAGCCACTACAAAGATTTTACAAAGTGATTTCTATTGGCCCACCTTGTTTAAAGACATTCATATCTTTTGCACGTCATGTGAGAGGTGTCAATGGTTAGGGAGTTTTTCGAGGAGGCATATGATGCCTTTAAACCCCATTATTATCCTCAAGATATTTGATTGCTCGGGTATTAATTTCATGGGCCCTTTCTCTAGTTCGTTTGTTTTCCTTTACATTTTAGTGGCCTTCAATTACGTGTCTAAGTGGGTAAAAGCCATTCCTTCGCGTACCAATAATCACCGTGTTGTGATCAAATTCTTAAAAGAGCACATCTTCTCACATTTTGGTATGCCTCGTGCTGTAATTAGTAATGATGGATCCCATTTTTGCAATAGACCCATAAGTCTTTTGATGAGAAAATATGGGGTGGTGCACAAGGTTGGTACACCTTATCATCCCCAAACACAAGGCCAAATCGAGTTGGCAAATAGGAAGATTAAGCAAGTCCTTAAGAAAACTGTTAACCCTAACCAAAAGAATTGGTCTTTGAGGTTAGTGGACATTTTATGGGCTTATCAAATTGCTTATAAGACCATCCTAGGTTCTTCTCCCTATAAACTTATGTACGGAAAGGCATGTCACCTTCCGGTTGAAATTGAACACAAGGCCTATTAGGCTATTCGCCAATTTAATGAGAACATCCATAAGGCAAGCCAAAATAGGAGGTTGCAACTCAACGAGCTAGAAAAGATCCGTAACGATGACTATGAGAATGCTATGATCTCTAAGGCTAAGATCTCAAAGTAGATGGTTGGGACCTTACATTGTTAGGGAAATATCATCACATGGGGCAATAGAAGTTGAAAATCCCAGTAATGAGAATATTTTCAAAGTCAATAGGCATTGGCTGAAGCTCTACCCTGAGAATTTTGTAAGTTTCATTGAAAGTGTGAATCTTATGGATACACCACTATTTCAATAGAATCATCACTCGGTCAGCTTGTATAGTTAGTCTTTTTGATTCCATAGATATTTTATCTTTAGTTGGGTGGAGCCTTCCCCCCCCCCCCCCCACGGGGGTTATTTCTTCCCACCCTTTGTTTCCTTCTACGCCTCAAGACGTGGCAATTCTCTAATTTGTTTGGGGGGGGGGGGGGGGGGGGGGGGGGGGGGGTTAGGAATAAGGGAGGGGGGATAACATTTATTTTATGATATTTGTATTGTTAATTTCTATAATTTTGTATTTGTGACTAGCAGAAGTTAAAGAAATGGATAGTATCATGTCTTTTCATATAGATAGTTAAGTGCTTACATTTGCAAGTTGCATCTTATGGATATTTTCATTTGGTATCAAGGGTGAGATAATTCGTCGTGCAAAGGTGGTGAGGGGAGTTGTGCTCCAAGACGAACAACCTCAACCTCTTACAAGTCATAATACTCTGGTCTGTAAGAGAAGAGGAAAGAGACTAAAGTGGAGATTTTACATATTGTACAGTTTTATCCTTGCAAAAGTGAAGATTTTTCACCAAGTGAGATTTAAAGTCCATCACACCTTTCGGAGCGTTTGCATTTACTCTTGATGAATTTCTTCCACATCACTCTTTCAATAGCTCCATTATACTTGTATTTGACTCAATTGTTTGAATTGCTAAAGTAATTAAATATGTTGAATTATTATAACCTTGAGTTGTTGTGCACTTTCAAAAATGAATCGGGGTCATCTTTAATTTTTTGAGCCACAGATTTCTTTTTTGACATAATTCCCTTGTAACCATCTTTAAACCTATTTCTTTATCCCTTGCTATATATATTATTGCTAAAGTTTCATCCCTAAATATAAAAACACAAGTATCTTCACTTGTGCAAGTTGAATTGAGAAAATGGGTGATCTATTTGCAATACACAAAAAAAAAAAAAAAAAAATTAGCAACTAAAAAAAAAAACTCGAAAAAAGGGAAGTAAAAGTAAAAAGAAGAAGAAGAAGAGGTTGGCTGTTAAAAAAAATATCAAATCAAATCAAATGAAATAGAGAAATTGAAGGTATGTATCCGTTGATCAATTCATGCCTTGATCACACATGTTTTGAGTATTTTATTCTTTCTTTCTCCCTACCTTATACCTCATGGCCAAGTTATAACCTAAATAAAGTCCTCTAGAATTTGATGTGTACATTGCTTGTTCATTCATTTCGTACAAAATTTACTTATTAATTGCTTATGTGATTTTACCATTGAGTATTCTTTCATGGAGTTATGTCAAATCGTCTCTCACTTTATATATTCACTTCATTTCTTTATAGTTGTCTCTTTTGATTTTACATCACATTTACTCTTTTGTAAGGACAACCTGTGTAATATGCCTATGTTCTTTCTTTTTGAAAGAATATCTAGTGAGATTGAATTAAAGCTTAAAGGATGTATTTGTGGTTTTATGTTGTAATACTTTTCCTATCACACAAAAGTCTCTCGTATGTTGTTCTAAGACATTATCTTGCTTGTGTATTAAAGAGTAGAATGGACAGAATATGCTTGTATGTTGATACATATCATACTTTGTCCTCATAATCCTTAGTTGTAGGCCCATTTTGATGTTTGTGGATACCATTGCTGAAAATTCTCACAAGATATCATTCATCTACTAGGGGTAACCTAAGGATTTAAAGACTTAGTGCATATGCTAAATGCATTCGTGATCCCTATGAAAGTGGAGCATATCTTTTTTAGTATATTTATTTGTTTTGCTAGGGTCTAACAAATAACAAGTTGGGGGGTATGATTACGTTGTAAAAATGTAATTACAAATTCCTAACTTTGTGTTTGTTAGCATTAAAATAAATATAAATAGTTTTAATTAAATTACTTTTAATCCTAATAAATTTTGTTAAGCATTTTGTAGATTTTTAGATAAAAATGGAGCAAACCCACATGAAAATAAAGTAGTCTTCATTGATTGGAGCCCACCTACATAGACAAACATCCATTTTTCAACAACTCCACCAAGACAAATAACCCATGTTATTGCTTTTAAATAAAAGAGGGAGCAAACTCACATAAAAAAAAGGCAATTGGCTTGAAAATAAGGCAATTCACATAGAAAGAATGCAACTCACATGGCAATTGACATGAAAAGAAGGAAACTCACATGGAAAGAAGATAACTCACGTGACAATTAACATGGAAAGAAGACAAAAGAATAAATTAATAATTACAAAAAAGAATAATGCATCATTGTAGGGAATTGATGGCTTCATATTGTGAGTCTATAAATAACAACACCAAGACCAAGAAGGAGAGAGCTTGAGGAGAGCAAGCAAGAGAGAAAGATATATGTAGGAGCTTTCAATTATTTATGAAGTCATATTGTAGGGAATTGATGGCTTCATATTGTGAGTTTATAAATAGCAACACCAAGACCAAGAAGGAGAGAGCTTGAGGAGAGGAAGCAAGAGAGAAAGATATATGTAGGAGCTTTCAATTATTTATGAAGTCATTTTTTTTCAAGTCAAGTCTTTTCATTGCCATGAGTAGTTAGTTTTTTTTCTTAGAATCAATTATGAAGATCATCCGAGGATCTTAGAATATCAACGGCAGTAATTGAGTTTTCATTGTTTATTTTTCAAATCATTCAATTCTTGATAATTAAATTCTAGATCTTTGAAAAAATTTAGATTCTTGACTAACTTTGGTAATTTCTATGTACAAATTTTAGTTTGGTATAGTTATTAAATTTTTGTCTTAATCATTAAATCTTCCTAATCAAAGGTTCAAGATGAAGCTAATGATTTGAGTTACAAAACTTCTGTTGAAATTTCGAGTTAATCGAGTGATTGGATTAATTAGATCCAAGACTGTTTTATTAAGTTTAATTTAAAATCTAGTTCAACAATCATCAAACCTCCCAAAACAAACTATTTTATTTTGGTTATTATTTGTCTTTTTTTTATACACCAACTGTCCAAATCTTATCAGTACTGTTTATGGTGGAATTCAAACAGGTTGGCTTAAGTTCCAATTGAAGCAATTGCAATGCTACGATATTTAGCATAGTATAGTCGGTATCTAAGTTTTTATCGTGAGTGAATTTTAGTGCCAATTTTACATGTTTGGATAACCGTTTCTAATGGTTCAACCCCAATCTTATCAAGTTATTATTGAATACTACTTCACCGCATCTGCTCTTGGGTGTATTAAGTAGATCAAGTCAAGAAGGTGCTAGAGAGATTTAATATGGCAGATGCAAAACCAATCAGTACTCCTCTAGCTAACCACTTTAAATTATCTATTAGATCATGTCCTTCTACAGATAATGAGGTGGAGGAAATGTCCCGAATGCCATCCGCTAGTGCAGTAGGAAGCTTAATGTATGCCATGGTTTGCAGTCAACCAAATATCTCACATGCAATCAGTATTGTGAGTAAATACATGGATAATCTAGGAAAGGAGCACTAAATGGATATTCAGGTACCTGAGTGCTGCGGTGGATTTCAGTATCTTGTATAAAAAATAAGATAAAATAGGACAGGTTGTGGGCTATGTAGATGCAGACTATGCAAAGATCTGGACAAGTAGATGTCTACTACAGATTATGTATTTAATCTTGCAGGTGTGCCTATCAGTTGGAAAGCTATACTTCAATCCACTCCTGTTTTATCCACAACTGAAACGGAATATATGGCAACAGTGGAAGCTACCAAAGAGACTTTGTGGTTGACAACTTTGGTCAAGGAATTGGGGTTGAAGCAGGATGGCTTGGAGTTGTATTGCGAAAGTCAAAATGCCATTCATTTGGCAAATAATCAAGTTTATCATGCCAGGACAAAACACATCGATATGACGTATCACGCACTCAGAGAATGGGCAGAAGAAGGCAAGATAAATTTGAAAAGGTTCATACTGAGAATAATACAGTGGATATAAGCCAGTGATTACACAAAATTTCAAGCATTTCTTGGACTTGATCAATCTTTTGCACTATTAAAGGTTGGAAGAACATCCCAGGGCATGGGGATGGGCATCTTCCTTAAGATGTGGACCTAAAATTTCAGGTGGAGGCAATTGAATTTTTGCCAAGGTGGAGAATTGTTGAAAATGGCTTCAAATTCAAACAATCTGTGGAGGATTTGATATCCCAGATGTCAAAGAGCGCACAATTTGAAATTCAGTCGGAAAACTCGGTGGTCAACGAAACAAATCTCTTGTCAAAATTTGTTGGCTAGCACCGAAAGATGGTGCAGGAAGGTAAATGCGTTGCTATTCTTTGAAAGCCCAAGAAGACGCTCAAAAGTCTTCATTCACCCATATGGGTAAAATGATGAAAAAGGAATGTGAAGGAGACAAGAGATGAAATCGTGCATCCCGTTTAACAGTTGGATAAATAGTTGATTGAATTTGGTTAACTATTTGCCCTTTGATTATCATCATATTTACAAGTGTGCCATGACTTATTTCTCCTAGAAATGGCCGACTAAATTCTTTGTTTGATACAAAACAAATAGAGCTAAGCGTGGGATAAAACAAATATATCCAGTATTTTAATTTTTTTATTGGGTTTGATAGATTTAGTTAAGACAGATATACAAGGGTTTAAGAACTTGGGTTTGGGTTATTAAACTTGAATGTATATTTGTACTATTATTCTTAATTTTTTAGCAGTAGTAAAGAAGGAGATCTGAGTACACCCCGTAGATGTACGCAATCTTGCTGCACCATCTTAAATATTGGTGTCACTTTTTTTGTGTGCTTTGATTTATTTTATTATTATTATTTTGTCATTTCCACTGACCAAATTGCTGCGAGAATTTCCAACAGAAAATGTATCGTTTTAGTTTGAATAATCGTAGTGATTTAAATTAGCTAACGACATTAAAATGAAGGAGCTCTCATCCATATGTAGAAACGAGAGTCTAGAACTTTCCAAGGATTTTGCTTGTTTATTACTCAGGACGTACAGCAACTGAACTGCATGAATTTTAACCACAACTAATGACTGAAATTGCATGCATCATTAAACATGAAAATAAGGCCTTCCGGAGACTTTTAGTGATGCTTCGGATCGGGTCCCCCGGGACTAAAACGTTGCAACTCGTCCTCGCTTTTGTTGAATTCCCCATTCCTCAATCTGAAGTTGTAAACCATTTCAGCATCCTCAAGCACCGCACGATACAATTCAGCTCGATGCTTTCTCTGGACTAACGGATTGAGAGGGCGAGGTTCAGACCAAACCTGCGAGTTCAAGACCAAGACAAGGCACAACCAGAAGCCCCAGCTAGCCATTTTTCTTCTCAAGGTTTTGCCAAGAAGCTGTTGTGTAAGTATTGATCAAAGCAAGAACAGTTGTTATATATAGGCCAATTTGGTGTTAAAATTTCATTATATTATAAGCACAGTGGAATTGAAAAGGTAAGGGACAATCTCAGCTTTGTCTTTCCATTGATGTACCACAAGAAAACAAAGCGTCATTCAATTTATAATCCATAATGAGGTGTCCATTGAACTAATTTTATCAGTAAAAATATCATGGAAGAACTCAGCTCTAATTTTTTTCTCTTGGTTCTCCAATCCCTTTGTTTTAGGACTTCGGCTGCGCATGGCTGGATGATTTGGGGGTCTAGTCAGGACTTTGGACACATTTATCATTTTTGCGACAGAGATTACCTCCAAAGCTAATTAGCTTTTCACCTTAGAATATGAAAGAGACGAGCTGTTTTGGCTTTTCTCAGGGTCGCGTTCGCTACTTCTCATTCTATGTCCCACTCTTTTGATAAAGTTTGAAGGTGTAAGAAATGCTGATGCAAAGAACAACAACGAGTGGTTTAGTAGCTTAATGTTTCACATTAGCCAATGCAATTGTTCGTTAATGGATCCCATTGCGTTACTTTATAAGCCAAAAACAAATAGGGAGCAAGCACCATGCACAGCTCAAGGAGTATCTCCTTGGATGTAAGTTTTGTAATCAATGATGATGATTCATTTGTATATCCTCAGTCTTGTATTAGGGTTCTTAGAACATTGAGATTAAGGTAATCTTTGAGGGTGGAATATGCAAAGATCGTTTTTTAAATTGTTTTTCAAAGTAATAGTAATCTTTGTACTAGTGACATGGAGGATCATTACCTAACAGTATAATTAAGGGTCTCGGAAACTAAATTGAAGCAAGCAAGGCCAGGAGGATGGCTTCTAAAACCACCCGAGTTGTGCAAGATCCTTTGTTCATCTAGTTTTTTGATATCTGGCTTTGGGGGATTATGTCAGAGGCTGCAAAGGGGACTATAATGGAATAATTCTCCCTAGAACTATATATGCACCTCGAAAATTTTATATTGAAATGAAAATCCGATAGAAAGAAATTATCCCCACAAATACTCTATTTTTGACTCGCTGCATAAAGACTAAGACAGTTTTACGGATTAAGGTACCCTTTGTATGTCATTTCACAGGAATCGCTAAATGTCCGAAAAGATATTTGAGTCATTGAGTACTGAGTGTCGTAATTCTAATATGAATTAGGAAGGGGGAAAAAAAAAGTACGAGTTCCAAATATAAGGTATTGAAATCGGTTTCCTCGCCAATGAAATGATTAACCTTGAAATAGCTAACAAGCAGATGTTGAGATCATAAGCTATTTAACATAGTTACTACTTCCAAGCCGCACGCTTAGTTAACTGATCCAAACTCATGAACATAAAACGAATTCATTTTCTTTTAGGCTGAGTAGAAATCAAATTTTGAATTGGAACCAGACTTAGCAAGTGTCAATCGGTACAATTAACATCTGAATATTACTATATATTATGTATACTAGACAGCAATTTAAAAGCAATATGTGAACACAGTAGTCTATCCATTGCACAACTAAGCACTTATAAATGGATTTTTGCCCCCAGACATGCAAAAAGACACCCCCTCTTTCCCCCTGGCTGGTGGCCCTAAAATAAATAAATAAGAACAAAAAATCCTCCAATCATTATACATGAGGGAGAAAATGGAGTTTGGCCCATCTAGAATCCTTATAGTGGATCCGTACATTCTACATGACCATAGGAGGATTTAATCCTCCTATGATCTGCAAATCCTCCTATGGTCATGCAGAAGTGCTATATAATCTGCTTACCAGTTCAAAAGTGTAAAAAGGAAGTCAGCTTTTATTAATTTGGTTGATCATGGTTAGTTCTCCACGTTAAACACGTTGAAACTATTCTTGTATTAGTATATTTATAGTGCTATAGAGAAGGAAATTCTGTATCCAAGGACGAATAAAACTTACATGCTTTATACATACAGCTATCCATGTGGCATGGATGCACTCTATCCTTCATGAAGCAGGATCTTTTCTCCCATGAAGCCAAATTTCTTAGGATCCTTCATGAAGCAGGATCTTTTCTCCCATGAAGCCAAATTTCTTAGGATGAGCAAAGGAATGCTAGTTCTTAAAAGCTATATGAGCAAAATGACTTCATTACCTACTAACCCACATAAACTCCATAGAAAAACTGGTGTTAAGAACACGGTAATATCATACTTTTGTAGATTTGTCTAGCTGGATTTATGATTTAGAGCTGCCTAGCCTATGTGATGGTGATGCAAATATATTAGAGGAAAAGAAAAAGAAAGTGTTAGTTTAATGTGTAGATATATATTGTATTAGTCGAACTCACTTCTCATTCAGAATCAACTATTCACTGCTGTGGATTAGGTTTTAAATTACTTTATAATATTATTATGCAATCAAATTCACCTTTTTGTACACATCCTTATTCCTTACCAAGAGAGGGAAATTCATTTTATTTTTCTATCCCGACCATTATCCCAGGAAAAAAAAAAAAAAAAAGTTTAAAATTGACAAAGTATGTTTTTAACTCTACGATCAGATTTTTTTGACAAAGGAAGTCGCAGGTTTCCAATATTCAGATAGTAGTGCAGCACATGTAACACAAGAATACCTGTAACTTCAATTTTCGTAGAAAATACGTATAGGTATAATATGTATATGGTGATGGTTTTGTTAGTTCCAAAGTGGAGAAGTAGTGCAACTTGTTTTGAGTTTTACAGAAGAACTGATATCATTCACATTAGCAGATGAATTGATTTAGGAAACTATATCTGTATGTGAAGGAGCTCTCATGCAAATTGAAATGAGGCTACCATTTTCCAACAGTTCTACTGTTTATTCCCAATGACAACAACTCAAATGTATGCAGTTTAGCCACAAACTAGACAATATTACATGCATCATCAAAACGTGAAAACCAGAAGCAGCATTACAAAAATTATTCTTCATGATATACAGATACCCGAAAGGTTTCTTCTGAGGATTTTTAGTGATGCTTGGGGTCTGGTCCCCCAGGACTAGTTCGTAGGGACTCATACAGGGTTTCGTTCAATTCCTTATTACTCAACCTAAGCTTGTAAACTTCTAGAGCATCTTCAAGAACCTCATGGTATGAAACAGTTAGATCCCTTCGGTTGACTAATGGATTGAGAGGGCGAGGTTCAGACTGCGTTATCAGTGTGTGCAAGACCAAGGCAAAGCATAGCCAGAAGCTCCAGTTGGCCATTTTACTCAGTGTTTGTGAAAGAGGTGGTGATATATGCATTCGAAGCGATATATAATTGCATATATATAGATAATCTTGGTGTTGACATTCTTTATATTATAAGCAAAGTGGAATCAAAAGTTACAGGGAAATCTGAATTTGTTTGTCCATGATGTGTGGCTGTTTTTTTTGTTATTCACAACGACTTCAAATGAACCACAATGAAACAACATACCTAACAATTTATATTTCATAATGAGGTGTCCATTGAACTAATCTTATCAGTAAAACCAGACCTAATTTTTCCTCTTGGTTCTCCAATCCCCTTGTCTATGGCCTTAGCTTCACTCTCATGGATGTTTTGTGGATCTAATAAGGAATTGATCTGCCAGATTTATCAATTGGCAAGTCAGTTGAAGGTAGCATAGGAGCAGAGCTTGCATCCTAAGCAATTCCACTTTGCACACTAGGGTATGAAAGAGATTCTCTTTTTCATTGGCTCTCCTTCCCTTCTGGATCATTCTTCGTCCAATTCATTTGAAGTTTCTAGTCTTTAAAATCATTTTTAATAGTTCTTGTAGCACCTGACCTTTCCAATTTGGTTATCTTTATGTTAATTGGTTTTCTTCTTAGTAGCTATGAGAAAAGGCTTAGCAAAACTGATGGGTTGTAAATTGATGAGAGTGATTCATGTCCCAATAATCCTCCATCAATCAATACAAATTATTCTTATATTTCGCATATAAATATGGATGGTTTCTGTATGAAACTAATAAGGAAAGATGCAACCCTTTGGGCTCCATGCCGTGGATGTAAACTGTAGTGGCCGAACAATGTTATAGTTGTGTCTCTTAAATCTTCTTCTATTCTAAATTTAATCATCCTGTGGCCTAACTATCTTCTTTCTGTTTTTAATTTCATATAAGTGATGATAGTATTATTAAAATGACTACTATGATCTTACTCATTTGCAGTGATTTAAGAGTCATTTCTTCAAGAAGAGCTGATGTAAACAGGAATATAATAGCAATTGGTTAGTAGCTTGGTATTTTGTATAAGCCAATGCACCTATCCATCAATAGAACTCATTGAATTACTTCAGAACATATAAAGTTAACCTGGTAAAAAAAAAAACGAATAGGTAAACTGCAAGCATAAGTGAAGGAATTATACATATCCTTGGATGTAAATAACAATGACAATTCACTTAATCACTACTGCTATACAGTGCCATAACCTCACCACTATATATATACTTGCAACCTTGCGCCAGCGTCTTTGGAACATAAAAGATCATTTTCCATTAGTATTTATTAAACAATGCAAATATCTAAATTTGAAACATCAGCATCGTATGTTGTCCATTAATATTTGATCAACCTGCTTTGAATTTCAAACCTCACCTCTCTATAATAAAAGTGCTCGACACTAAATTCAAGCTATACAGAAGAAACGCTTGTAAAAAAACAGTAGGTTATGCAGGTTCAGCTCTTAGAGGCTGCAAAACAACTACCACTTAATAACATTTCTTTGCACTATACACACACCTTGACTATAATTCTCAAAATGAAGCAATTTATCCAAAGAAATACTGTTCTGCCGATCTTACAACAAGCTAAGAAAATTCTCCAAATGAAGGTATTTTTTTGTTATTTCATCTGAAAAATCACGAGTCTAGGAGAAGTTTAAATATGTTGGGAGTATTAACCGTAATGTGTGCCGCAAAAAACAAAGAATAATTATAAAGTGTGTTCCAAATATAAGACATTGAATCAATTTCAGTGCCATTGAAGATTATTAGCCATGAAATTGCTTGCAACAGATGTATATATATTATGCTTTCATATAATAACACATTATATTAACCACATGCGATAATGTTAAATACATTTATATATATATATATATATATGTTAATGGGTTTCACCCCCCAAAACATGCAAAACAATCCCACCCTCCCCTAGGTAACCCCAAGATCCATAAACAGACAAAGAATAAGTAAGCGTCCTTCGTGGCATCTAAGAAAGAACAATATCCTTTGACCTAACTAGAATCATTGTATTGGATCCGTAAATTCTGCATGACCTTATACAGAATAAACCATGCAGTGTGTTAGTTCATCTGCTTTCCAGTTACAAAGTGCAAAGGAGAATTTGAGAATTCATTAATGTAGTTGATCCGGTTGGCTCTCCACTTTAAAGACTTTGAAAGCACTATTACTTCTAGATAATAGTGGTATTAGCATAAGACAAAGGAAATTGCTTCTTTTACTAGGGTAGAGTGGAGCTCGCTTATTGTACACATTTAGTTAACCACTTATAATGAACAAGGAAATAACTCTTTGTTGACCATAAAATACTTGTTCAGGTTTATTTAATCAGGCTGTGCTTGTAATCTAGATTTCGACGACTTTTTCCTTCCACAACGCCTAATGATCTGCTCTACCCGAGAAAGGGACTTCATGTCACATAATTCTGAGTGCATTACTAACCAGATTTAAGGTTTGAACTTCCTAGTTCCATGATGAGCGTTGCAATCTGTGCAGGTTAAGATTGGCAATGTGTATCATCAAGCAAATTAGGTGGTGGCTCAGCTTAGCAGAAATCAGGCACAGCATTGAGAATAGTCAACTTTGGCCTGAGCGATGTCCTGTAAAGTTTAGAAGGACAATTTGGGAAGGCCAATGTGGCAAGTCATTATCTTGGTGCACCCAGAAAAGCGAAAACAAAAAAAAAATACCAAAATAATGTTAATGGACAATTGCCGCTGAAACGAATTAGAAGGGAAAAAGAAAAATGAACTAATAGTATAACATTCTTTTCTTCTCATCCTACTCATTGAGCACCACTTACTGTTTCAATTTGTGCATACACTAAATTAATGATTATTATAATTAAATAAATGTCACTTTTAGTATACATTCTATCAGATAGCGACATTTTCTTAGTTTTCATCTTCCTACATTATCCCAGGAATAGTGCCATACGAATAAAAAAAACCTATGCAGAATGATGAGATTTATTGTGGTTCAATCACTTAAAACATACGGACCATGCCACAGCCACGTCAATTTGGAAGAAAGATATGTATAAAGGTTATGGGGTTATTTAGCATTTTCCTTATCACAGAGAGGTTTAAAATCAGCAAGACCTTCAAAACTCAGTTCCATCACAGCTAAACCACTGGTAGTGCATGTATTTTACGCATCGAAAGCAACAAAAGGAGGAATTCATCAAACAATAATGTGCATAATAATATGGAACAAGTTCCCATTAGTAATACAGGTACTCATGAAATGTCAGAAGTCTTACTAAGAATACTACAGATTACTTCTCATCAAAAGTGAAAATTGTTACTGGCGTTAAACCATACTACAAGATCAATAACGAAAGCCGACTGGAGTTTCTTACTACCAATTTCTAAGAGTGATGTTGTGGGTCAGGTCCTCCAGGACTGAATCGTTGAGACTCGTAGTGAGCTTTGTTTGTACCTTCATTTTCCAACCCAAAATGCATTACTACCTGGGTACTTCTAAACATGGCTTCAAATGAACCAGTTAGGTTCCTGCTATGTGTGTTAGGATTAAGAGGGCGAGTTTCAGAACCTGGAAATGGAAGTGAGACCAGTATCAGACATACCCAGAATCTCTGGATCGCCATACTCACCTTAAGATTTCAAAACAAAATTCTTGGGCTGTAGAGATTCAAACTATGAGGTCTGCTATATATAGGCCGTACAATGGTGCTCAATTTTCCTTCAATTAATTCAAGTGGGTGAAAAGAAGGCTTGAAATAGCACACTGTAATCCATGTTTCATTGTTCTCTCCGACTTTCTTTTGTTTTGATTCTTTATTTTCTCAACTGCTAATCATTGAAAAACAAACACTGGCCAGTTCAGAATGATATAGGTGGTGGTCCTATTCCTATCAAACTAATTTGTCAGCAATAGATACCTAGGACTCTTTAATATATATGAGGCTTGCAGTTGTCACACTTATTTTGGCTTCTTCTATCCATAGGCCAACCCAGCACTATATCTTTGTCTTCTACTCTTGAATAAAATACCCGTTCAGTATCAGCCAATGGTGAAGGGTTTCTCATGCTAAGCAAAAGATATTAAATTCGGTTCTTTTTCACACTCTCTTGTGATCAATCATCATAATAGGTTATCATTCATGCAATGCATAAAATTTATATTCATGTGCATGCAGTGTAAACGGTGACCCTTCATGAGTTTGAGGAGTAGTGTCCAAAGCTTGACAGTATATCTAGAGCAAAAAAAAAATACTGAGTTCAGTTGTTGACTGTAATGCTTTCTTTATAGCTTCCAAACAAATCGAACCCTTTTCTCTTTAACTGCATGTCCTCCCAGTGCTATCAATGGTGGTCTTAGGAAGAACCCACTTGCAAAAATGGCCGGCCGCAGTGCTGCTTCGTATACATGAGTGCACAGCCATATATCCTTTCTATTAAAAAACTTTTGACTCTATGCTAGGATTTGCAGTTGGAATTCTTACAGTGAAATCCACTGATGCGCTGAGTCAAACTCACAATTTTAAATTATATCAAGGTTGGTGATTGTACTCTAAAATTGCAATCTACATGTCTTAATTAGCTAGTTGTTAGTTTTATATTATATTTAATTGTGTTAATTTTAATCCTAATTCGTACTAACTTAGGTTTGTGTTTATTTTCAGGAATCCTAACTAAAAAGGGGTAAATTCACGCTGAACCAGAGTAGGCGTTCGAAGTGCATTCAAACGGTCCTCAAGGGCGTTCGAATGGTATACAAGAGTGTTCGAATGGTACGTCGAATGGTGTCACGCCATAATCAGGTTCGAAGTGCGTTCGAAAGATTCAGAGGGCAGGTTTTCCCGTTCGAAGTGCGTTCGAAGAGCGTTCGAATGGTCGTTCGTGGTGTTCGAACGGTGACCTAGGCGTCCGAACGGTTTTGAGCTTAAATGGAATGATTTCGAAGGCAATTTAATCATAGGTTTCAAAAGATTGCTGTCAATGTACAAGCTACTAAAGATGTGATACAAGCTACTGAAGCACGCAGAGCTAAAACTTTGAAAGCCCATATCTCGTGAACCAGAAAGGCAGACTCATAATATGTCGATTTTATATAACTTTTCGAGACCTACAACTTTCGTGAAGGGACCCAGCCCATCTGAGCACTTAGTGGGAACCATCCGTACGAGTGACGACGAGATTTATATATTAACTCACTTTTTAGTTGGGAAGCGATTAGTAGGTAGTAGAATAGATTTAGGTTTTCTATGTTTTTTAAGGAATTTCTAGGGTTGATGTTTTTCAAAGGTTTTAGGAGTAGTTTTAAGAGTAGATTAGAGTAGTTTATTCATAGTTTTCATTTAGTTTTCAATTCCTGTAATCAGATTACTCAGTCTTTCCATATATTTTCAATACAACTTTGCATATCTATGATTATGATGAGTAGCTAGATTTCATCTTGAAATCAATCGTGAAAACCAATTGAATGTCTTGGATGAATGAAAGAGGTATATTTTGGTTTTAAAGTTAAATCTTCTAGTTTTTCTTTCTTCTTCTTCTTCCTTCTAGAAACCTTTAAAAACCTGGACGTTTGATTATGTTTGATAACGTTTATGCGTGAATCTATATTCAGTATATGCGTTGCACGAATCGATGGTACTAATCATTGATTCTAACAACCCGGTTTATTCTAGAAGTTGAAGTTTTGAAAAATACTTGATTTTATCGCTAAATCTTTCGAATCTAAGACTCGTGACGTAGTCGAAGGATTTGAGTTATTAAATTATCTCCTTCGGAATTTCAAAAGACGCAATTGATTGGAACGATTGATTTCAGGACTTTTTCTTTATTTCTTAGTTTAAATTAGATAATAAATCTTTTCTCAACCTGAAATCAGTTTTTGTTTATTGGAGTGTTTTTGTTAAGATTTTTGATTCACGGTAAGTTTTTCTATTTACGTAAACCATCTTTCTTGTGGGATCGACCTCGTACTTACGAGAAATTATTATTATATCGCAGCCGTACACTTGCAGTTAAGTATCACCCTTTTAGGGTGATTACACTCTAAAAAGTGCAATCTAAAGTCCCTAAATAGTTGTTGTTAGTCCAATTAGGTTGTATATATGTTCTATTTTAGCATAATAAATGTCTTAATGAGTGATGGTGGGTTTTGTGCAGGAAAATGGGCGAAAAGTGGAGCAAAAACGCCAAGTTATGCAGTTACCGTACATACGGTAAGAGACACCGTACGTACGGTGGTCTAACCGTACGTACGGTATGACTCGCCATACGTACGGTACCGGCCCTGCCTACACGAATTTTGCAGCTGCATCACTTAAAAGAGGCCGCGATTTTTGTATCTATGATCAGATTTAGCTTAGATTTTCTGTTAGGATTAGATATAGAGAGAGAAAGTGGGTTAGATCTATATTTCCTTCTATTTTCTCACATTTTCTCGCATTTTCCTTGCAAACAAACACCCATTTCTTCTTAATTCAATGAGAAATCTTCAATCACTCTTGCTTACTCTTATGGAATCAAGTAGCTAGACTCTTCCTTAGATACAATTGTGAAGATCTACCAAGAATCTTCAAGGTCTTCAATGGAGGTATATACACTTCAATGATTCATCTTATGAAATCTTCAAATTCATCTTAATTGTGTTGTAATTCTTTAGAAAACTTAGATTCATAATCACGTTTGGTAATTTCTATGCACAATTCATTAATTGGTATAGGCATTGCACAAATTATGATTTGAACCTAAGATTCTTAGCAATTGATCATTAATTACAATCAATTGAGCATGAATTCCAATTTATATAGTCTAAATCTTCCGAATTAAGGTTCCGCGGAGTGAATCCTTAATTTGAGTTATAAAACCCTCCATTGAGACACTTGTAGAGAATTGGTAGATTTGAACAATTGTATCCAACCCTTTCTATTAATTGTCACAAATCTAGCATAATTACTTTCAATTCTAGGTGTAATTAGCGTAGTTCAAGTAGTTTACAACACATCACCATCCAAACAATTTTCGGTCTCATTTTTAGTATAATTTCGATTTGTTAAGTAGCTCGCTAATTTTTCCCGTTTGTTGTTGGTTTCAATTCGTGCCACGCCTATATTGGGCTCGGTCCTTGGGAGAGAACGATACCGAGCTTCGCCGGTTTTACTTCGATTGACACCCGTGCTCTTGCGGGGAAAGCTCCAACTCAATGTGTATTTGAGAGAGTGAATCAAGTTTTGGCGCCGTTGCTGGGGATCGAAAGCATAAGGCGAACACCAACAGTTGCGGATTGGAGAAGCACTTGGCAAATCGCATATAAGAAAATCCAAAAATAGCAAATAAAGGAGAAAAAGAAAACTAAACAGAACAGCAAAATTGCAAACGGGTGGGAGTTGATCACTCACCCTCGACGGAAGCATCTACAGCTTTGGGCCTTGGTAATCTCTTTCTCCCTTAAGGTGTTTAGATTTTCGGTTCTTTTTGTTTAGTTTGTTTTGTTTGACTTAGGTATAGTTGTATTGCATTTTGTTATGACTCCTTTTGAGGAGACATTTAGTGGAGATAGGATAGTGTGCTTAACTTGCAAATCGGTGGTACTGCTTTGTATAAGGAGATTGGAGGATCGGTTGGTGAACAAGAGAAAAAACCATTGTCCGGCAATGCATGATTGTGTATGATGTGCTGTATGACCTGGATGGTCTATTATTTGTTGCATTCATCATCGCATGCCACATTTCGTTAAGGACATTCATAACCGACTTGTGAGTAAGAGTAGTTCATCACCACCCACACCTGGCCTTCCATTAGTTGTGGACCTAAGATTTCTTCTTATGGCTAACATGAATGACCAAGGTTTACCCAACGTCTTCCATCAGAATCTTAATGCCACACCGAATGCACCCAACCCACAAGTCCATCCTAATCTTCAGCCCATTCCTCCGGGGGTAGATCATAGTGTAAGGGGTGACGATGACATGGAGAGAGGGAGCAACCATGGCGACATGGCTGCCCCCTATCAAAGGACCTTACGAGACTACTTGAACCCTCCACGTCAAGCACCAACTTCTTGCATAGTATTCCCGCCACATTACACTTCCCTTAACATTCGGCCGGGAAGCATGCAAATGCTCCCCCAATTTCACGGAATGGATTCGAAGCTACCGTATGACTTCATAAAAGAGTTTGAGGATGCGTGCTCCCTTATCATAAATAACTCTTGCCCGAGAGAGGTCTTCTTGCTAAAACTCTTCCTTTTTTGTTTAAAAGACAAGGCTAAACTTTGGTTCAACTCGTTGAGGTCTATGTCTATTCACTCATGGAACGTACTCCAAGGGGAGTTTTTAAAGAAGTTCTTTCCCGAGAACCGAACCGAAAGCATCCGGAGACAAATTTCCCAATTCTCCCCCATGATGGGGGAAACATTTTTTCAATGTTGGGAGAGGTATAAGGATCTCTTGAACACTTGTCCTCACCATGGGTTTGCCGATTGGCACATCATCAACACTTTCTATTCGTCTCTAACCCCCCAACTTAAACATTTGATTGAATCAATGTGTGCGGGGACATTCCTTGACAAACAACCCCATGAAGCCTATGAATACTTTGATAGTTTAGCAAATAAGGCTAGGGATTGGGCACTCACCGGGACTCAAAATCCCGAGGGTCGTTCCGTACAACAAGGGGTATTAGTGGTCGAGAGTGACCACTTTGACTAAGAAATTAGAGGCTTTAGAAGGGAAAAAGGTATTAGTGGTCGAGAGTGAGATAAGAAAAGAGACTTGTTGCATAGTTTGTGACACTACCAACCACGACACATCTTCATGTCCCATCATTCCGGGGGTGAAAGAAGCGTTGCATGACCAAGTCAATGCGATTGGCCAATTCCAAAGAGGAGAGGGTAACCTTTACTCTAACACTTATAATCCGGGATGGCGGGATCACCCTAATTTTGGGTGGAGGAATGAGGGGAGTTCAAACTCCCAACCTTACCAAGGAGGGTATCAAAACCCTCAACACTATTCCACTCCCATTCCCCCATTCCAAGCACCTCAACCTCAAGTCTACCAACCCCAACCCATGGCACAACTTCCAAATCAACCCAAACCGTACCAACCTCCCCATAAGAAACCCGTGGAAGATAACTTTTATCAATTATCCAATGATGTGAGGGGGGTTAACGCAAGGGTAGATAAGCAAGATAAGGTATTGGATCAACATACTAGGATGCTTGAGGATATTCAAAAGCAAATGCTGGCATTGACACAAGCTTTGACCCAAAATGTCCCGGGGATATTCCCGGCCCAACCTCAACCCAATCCGGTGGTTAGGCAAGTACACATTACCGAGGGTGGTATAAACCCTCAAACAAGCCATGAACAAGTACAAGCCATCACCACTCTTAGAAGCGGTAAAGTCAATGATAAAACCATTCCATCAAAGGATGTAGCTTCTAAGTCGTGTGTTGACCAAAAGGGGAAGGGTAAGGCAAAGGAAGGTGAGAAAGAGGAACAATTGAGAGAGGAAGGAAAGAGTGATGACCATCACATGAAGGAGTCCGTTACTACTCCTTTTGAGATTTCAAATGAGACCAATAGGGATAAGAGGAGGGATATGTTGAGACATGCCCCTTTTCCTCAAAGGTTGACCAAATCGAAAAATGAACTTCTAAATGCTGAAATTTATAAAGTGCTTAAGCAAGTAAAGGTCAACATCCCTATTTTAGATGCCATTAAGCAAATTCCATCATACGCCAAGTTCTTAAAAGATTTATGTACTTTTAAGAGAAAGCTACATGTCAAGGAAACGACTATGATGAATGAAAATCAAAGTGCAATCTTGCAATGCAAGATTGTTCCGAAATTCAAGGACCCCGGGTGTCCTACCATTTCTTGCACTATCGGGGGCACTAGGATAGACCGCGCTTTGTTAGATTTAGGATCTAGCGTTAATCTTCTCCCATTTTCGGTGTATAAGGAACTTGGTCTAGGGGAGTTGCAACCTACCCGAGTCACTTTGCAATTAGCGGATAGGTCTATCAAGGTGCCTAGAGGTATCATTGAGGATGTGCTCATCCAAATTGATAACTTCTATTTTCCCGTGGATTTCATAGTATTGGACACTCAACCCGTGGATAGTTGTATAGCTCACAACCAAATCCCCATCATCTTAGGGAGACCTTTCCTAGCTACTTCCAATGCCATCATCCATTGTAAGAATGGGTTAGTGAAGCTTTCATTTGGTAACACTACATTCGAATTAAATATCTTTTCGGTTACCAAACAACCGGGTGAGTGTGAGGATATCCGGGAGGTTGATATTGTCGAGACCATAGTGCAAGACCATTTTGAGAATGAGTCCTTTGAGGACTCATTGGAGAAGGCATTGTTGAGGAGTGAGCCTCATAAGGCTTTGGATTGTCAAGATAAGGCTTTAGGAGAAGTTTCATCTCTAGGTCATGAGAGGGCCCAATGCATGCATGTGGGACAATGGATCCCTTCCTTTGAACCTCTCCAACCTAGTGATACAAAGCTGATTCCATCGGAGGCCAAGCCTCCCATTCCCGATAGGAAACCATTACCAACAACCTTGAAATATGCATTCTTAAGTGATGGTGAGTCATACCCCGTTGTCATTTCTTCCACCCTATCTTCGAGCCAAGAGGAGAGTTTGATAGATTTGCTTAAACATCATAGAAAGGCTATAGGGTGGACCATTGCCGACCTCCATGGTATTAGTCCTCTTTTATGCACACATCGTATTTTCTTAGAAAAGGGGGCTAAAGCCGTGCGTCAAATGCAACGGAGGTTAAATCCCAACATGAAGGAAGTGGTAAAGGGGGAGGTGCTAAAATTGCTTGATGCGGGTATCATTTACCCCATCTCCGATTCTAAGTGGGTAAGCCCTACCCAAGTAGTGCCAAAGAAATTCGGTGTCACGGTAGTTAAGAATGAGAAGAATGAGTTAGTGCCCACTCGTATCCAAACCGGGTGGCGTATGTGTATTGATTATCGCCGCCTCAATGCCGTGACCCGAAAGGATCATTTCCCCTTACCATTCCTTGACCAAGTGCTTGAGAGGGTATCCGGAAAAGCCTTCTATTGCTTTCTTAATGGCTATTCCGGGTGCAATCAGATTGAGATTGCTTTGGAAGATCAATCCATGACCACCTTTACATGTCCCTTTGGTACTTATGCATATCAACGCATGCCCTTTGGCTTGTGCAATGCACCGGTCACTTTTTAAAGGTGTATGATGAGTATTTTTAGTGACATGGTGGAGCACATTGTGAAAGTGTTCATGGATGACTTCTCAGTTTATGGAGACACCTTTAAGGGATGTCTTGCCAATTTAGGTAAGGTGTTGGAGAGATGTGAGGAGAGTAACCTAGTACTTAATTGGGAAAAATGTTATTTTATAGTTACTAGCGAAATTATGTTAGGACACATTGTGTCTTCTAGAGGGATAGAGGTAGATAAGGCTAAGATTGAGTTAATTCAAAAACTACCTCCTCCCACTTGTGTCAAGGATGTGCGTTCATTCCTTGGACATGCCGGTTTCTACCGGCGCTTTATTGAGGGATTTAGTGCGATAGCTAGGCCCATGTGTCAACTCTTGTCCCTTGACGTACCGTTTGAGTGGACTCCATCGTGTCAATAAGCCTTTGATGTTTTGAAAGAGTCCTTAACTTCCGCCCCGATCTTATGTGCACCTGATTGGTCACACCCTTTTGAGCTTATGTGTAATGCGAGTGACTATGCTGTGGGGGTTGTTTTGGGACAATGAGTTGACAAGAAGCCTTATGTCATTTACTATGCTTCTAAAACCCTCAATTATGCCCAAGTCAACTACACCACCACTGAAAAGGAACTTCTTGCGGTAGTTTTTGCATTGGATAAGTTTCGGTCTTACTTGATAGGGTCTTTAGTGATCATTTACACCGATCATGCGGCCCTTAAATATCTTCTCACTAAACCTGATGCAAAACCCCGCCTCATCCGGTGGATTCTATTGCTCCAAGAATTCCATATAGAAATGCGAAATAAAAAAGGGATAGAAAACGTAGTTGCGGATCACTTGTCTCAGCTTCCCCTTGATGGGAGAGCCACCGACCCAACCCCTATCAATGAACATTTCCCGAATGAGCAAATTTTGCATGTGCAATCTTTGGAGAAAGCTTCCCCACCATGGTTCGCGGATATTGCCAATTACCTTGTAACCGGTGAGGTTCCATCCCATTGGTCATCCATTGATAGGCGTAAATTTTTTCAAAATGTGCGTTACTTTTCATGGGATGATCCTCACCTTTTCAAATATTGTCCGGATCAAATAATCCGACGCTGTGTGCCTAACCATGAATTCAAGCAAGTCATGGAGTTTTGTCACTCCCAAGCTTGCGGAGGACATTTCTCCTCCAAAAAGACCACCACCAAAATTCTTCAATGTGGCCTTTATTGGCCAACCATGTTTAGGGATGTGCATGCATTTTGTCTTGCATGTGATAGGTGCCAAAGATTAGGAACTCTCACAAAGCGTCACATAATGCCCCTTCAGCCCATTACCATATTAGAGATCTTTGATTGTTGGGGAATCGACTTCATGGGTCCTTTTACCAATTCTTTTGGTTACCTTTACATCTTGGTGGCGGTAGATTATGTGTCTAAATGGGCAGAGGCCATCGCCTCTCGGAACAATGACCATCAAGTGGTGGTTCGTTTTTTGAAAGAAAATATTTTCTCACTATATGGAATGCCCCAAGCCATCATTAGTGATGGTGGCTCACACTTTTACAATAAGCCCTTTGCATTTTTGTTGAAAAAGTACGGTGTGGCTCATAAGGTCGGTCTACCTTACCACCCGCAAACCCAAGGGCAAGTCGAGTTAGCCAATAGGGAGATTAAAAGAATCCTTAAAAAAACTGTCAACCCTAATAGGAAGGATTGGTCCCATAGGCTAACTGATGCATTGTGGGCCTACCGCACGGGCTTCAAAACCGTGCTCGGTGCAACCCCATATCGGCTTATGTATGGGAAAGCGTACCACCTCCCGGTGGAAATTGAGCACAAAGCCTATTGGGCCATATGGCAATGCAATGAGGATAATGAGGCCATAGGAGCCCACTGGAAGCTTCAATTGAATGAACTCGATGAACTTCATAATGATGCCTTTGAAAATACTAAGATTGCTAAGGCGCGTATGAAGCGGTTCCATGACCAACATATTCTTCACAAATCATTTAAAGTTGGTCAAAAGGTGCTACTTTATGACTCACGCCTTTATCTATTTTCGGGCAAGTTACGGAGTAAATAGGTGGGTCCCTACATTGTTACCAACATCTTCCCCCATGGAGCCATAGAAGTGAAAAATCTTACCAATGGGGCGGCCTTCAAGGTGAATGGCCAAAGATTGAAGCCTTACTTCGAGACCTTCCAAGGAGAAGTGGAGTGTGTGGATCTCATTGATCCACCACCGTTTGATTGATGATGATCTTTGCCCTAATCTTTAGGAGTAGGAGTAGCTTAGACCAATTTTTCTTAGCTTTCTTTGTTTGTTTCTAGTTTGGTAACTCACATGGTGTTAGGAATAGGATTCTTTCGTAGAGCCATTTAGCCTAGTTTTTAGTTGAGTTTGTAGTAGTTTGTTTGTTTTTCATTTGTAGGTTGGTTTAGGAGTAGGAATCAGTTGTTTTGTGGGCCTAGCCTTGTGTTGTTGGGGAGAATCATTTAATTTGATTGAGTGCAGGGAATCTTCTAGCTGCCTTGTACATTCCTTGCATCATCTTTGATGCTTTCCATGTGATCTCTTGGGTGTATAAGAGAAGGGACCTCCGCTCTCAATTCCTTGTATTCACCTCTCACATTGTTCAGCCCCATTTGTGCATTTGTCTTCTTTGTCTCAGCCTTTTCCATGGCTTCCAAGGACTCTTCCAAGGCTAGTGAAAAGGCTCCCCAAGCCTCGCAATCCGATGAGATGGAAGACCAGAACTATGTCGCGTTCATGCAAGCCTACACGTGCATCGCTTTATCCTGCCTTCCTTTGGACGATGCCGTTACGGTTGCTTGTTTGGTGGCCTCTCGCCTCCTTAATGAGCCACCCTCTTCATCTTCCGGCACAACCAAGAAGGAAGCCGCGTCGTCTTCCGAGTCCACCACTTCCAAGAAATAGGCTTGAGTAACCCACCCGAGTGATAGTTTTCATTGTAGGTTGTTGTGTCTTGGACTCCTTTTCTAGAAGTCCTCTATCTTTCATTTCTATGTTGCTTGAGCCACCCTTGGCTTTGTAATGCTTGGTTTCTATCTTTAATGAAATAATGGGTTGCTGTAGTACCTCCGAGTTGCCTTAATTCATGTTTTTGCGGCTTAGTGTGTGACATTGAGGACAATGCATCATTCTAGGTGGGGGGTGAGGGTAGATTGCAAGGCATTCTCCCCTGTTTTGATTGTTTTGGGCCCATTCTTGGCTTGGTTTCTCTCTTTTTGTACAGAGTAGGCTAATTTTTTTCGAATCTTTAGATTTTTCCTTCATAGCATATATACGGTGGTACCAGTGTACATACGGTGGTACCCCATTTCGTGCGCTGATGTGGCATGATCCTATCGTGGCTGATCTGTGTATTTTTCTTCATAACCGTACGTACGCTGGATTTTTGCGTACGTACGGTACCGCTAGCCCCTCCGTGCGTCCGCTAGCCAGCCGGCACCATACGTACGCACTAAACCACCGTATGTGCGGTGCCCCCCAATTTCTATATAAACCTCCCTTTTTTAAATGTAACTCATTTCTAGAACTGAGTCAACTCAGAGCTGACTCAGTGAGGGAGAGTGAGGGAGTGTCCGAGAGTGTAGCGGAGCCCTGCTGGATCTCAACCGTGGTCTTCATTGCCCGTGCCCGTCATTTGTCCACTCTTAGGTATTCCTTTTGAGCCTTTTCTTTTCATTTCCTTTACTTTCTTTATTAGCTTATTTTAGTGTCGTAGTTTCGTTAGATCCTTTAGCATAGATGGCTCCGCGAACCAAGAAGGTCCGTAGAGTTCCTGTGGCCTTCGATGCCTCCCAGTTTGTTGACGAGAAGGCACAGCAAAGATTTGACCAGATTTTCAGTAAGAGGGGCCCGGTGCAGGAGAGAGCGATGACTCTCGAGCACTTCACGGGTTAGCCCTATCTTTAGAGAGAGATGTTTGAGAGCTGGGGGTGGTTGAGATTAGCACAGTATAGTGGTTGGCATAGGACGGGTTTGGTCGCTGAGTTGATGGCTAACATCCGAGCATTGTCGGATGTTGCCGGAGATGAGCGTGTTGTTTCCACTGTTAGGGGTAAAACCATCACCATTACCCCAGCCACCTTTGCGGAGTTCTTCGGTCTACCCCGGGTCTATGACCCAGCTTTAAGTTGGCCTCAGCAAGGTGAGGTAGAGCATGAGGTCATGGCAGCAGAGATTTGTGCACCCGGTACCCAGTGGATTTCTTCTCAGATTGAGAAGAAATTCCTTGCTCCGAGATACGCACCGATGTTCGTTTTTACCTGAGGGTCGATCTTTCCGTTAGGGCGACGAGGAAAGGTGGGCAGGCGTAGAGGCTAGTTACTCTATGCCCTAGGGACGGGTAGGAGTATTGATCTCCCCAGATATATGTTTGGCACTTTCTACGAGTCTGCAGTTTCGACGAAGCCGCAGGGGTCGCTACCATTTCCGAGGATGATGACCGAGTTGATTATACGCGATTGAGTGGCAGCCCCAGTCGATGATCCTTTAGCTCCGATAGCTTCACCCATCGCCCTGTCCACTCAAAACAAGGCGGCAGGTCAGTTAGCGAGTATTCAGAGGTGGGCCGAGGCACTGGTTCAAGCCCAGCAAAGAGCACAGCAGCAGCAGCAGCATGCCGCCGTAGAGGGAGAGCAGGTTCCAAGAGAGCAGCAGCAGCCTCAGACTGAGAGCGAGCCACAGCCAGCTCAGGCGAGTCCTATGTTTCAGGCAGTGGCCCAGATTATTGACCAGCAGAGTTCACACATTGAGAGGCAGACTGCAGCCAACCAGGTAATGCAGCAGTCGGTTGATGGACTTCAGGCCGCCCATTCGGAGCTTAGTCAGAGATATGCGACTCTCGAGACTGCACACACAGCACAAATTGCTGTTGTGCAGACAGTTTTGGGTGCCCAGATAGCAGAGCTCCAGGCCTCTCAGTCCAGGTTCCAGGAGGAGGTTAGACAGGAGCAGGCGAGACAGAGTCAGATGTTGACTGATATTTTGTCCAGACTTCCGCAGGAGGAGGAGACTAATTTCCCCGACTTAGCTGTTGGTGCTACTGACCTTACATCTCTAGAGGAGCATGATTTTCAGGATGATGATGAGTTTGGACTTACGCAGGGTAGAGTTTAAATAGCATCACATGCATAGTATCATTTGTATAGCATCTCATGTACATCCCATGTATACATTTTGTTCATTGATGTATCTAAAACTCTGCAGCATTTTGATGTAGTCCATTTCAGTTTCATATGAGTATATACCTGTTTTGAGCTTACATGATATATTTCTTTCAGTGGATGTCAATCTCTTGTATAGACAGGTTCTTTTTCATATATGATTTAGTGGATACTTTATCTTTGTTTATTACATGGTGGTAAGAGGTTGACAGTATTGTATGGCTTCTCTCATTATGTACTTTCCATTGCTAGCATCCATGAGTGGTTTGTTGATTGACCTTTATTATTCATGGTGGATGTGTTAACTCTTGGTTTTCGAGTACCATGACATAACTTGAGAGAGTGCTATTTGAGATGAGAAGAGAGGAACATGTGCTTTTATTTTGCTAAGATTGATGCATTATCTCTCTATACTTAATTTCTTTATGGATTGTGCTTCATTCATGCTTAAGTAGAGGGGACCACCTTATTGTGCACAATTATGATGACGAGCATCAATCTTTTCTACCTCTAGCATGTTCATATTTACATTAGTGGAGATTATTTCCTTGTGAGCTTTAGAGCATTTATCGCCTTTTTGAGCGTTTATATTTACTCAAGGATAAATTCTTCACCCTCATTTAGTTCAATAGCTTCATTATGCTTGTATTTGGTTCATGAGTAGAGTTTTGATCTTAATATTGACACTTATATTCTATGAAATGCTTCGATTGTACAACTTTGAAAATGATCCTATACCATATTCTTCTTGATAGCCATTAGCCTTCCATTGCCAAACCATACATTTTACTTGATCCTTGTTAACCTTTTGTTGTTATCATTTGAAAAACAAATGCAAAGTAACTTCTTCTCTTGTATCACAAAGGGACGCCTATGTGAGAAAAGAAAGTGTTGCTTCCTTGAGTTAAAAAAAAAAAAAAAAAGGAGAGAGAGGGAGATCAATTTGGGAATTTCAACACGAAAAGTGCATTTTGAAGTATATATAAAAAAAAATAAGTGAAAAACAAAGGAAAAAAAAAAGAAGGATGAAAGAAAAGAGAAGAAAAGAAGAATGGAAAAGGGAGTTCTAAAAAAAAAAAAAAAAACGAAGAAAAGAGAGTTGATATGAAGGTATTTCGAGTAAGGGCAATGAGTAGAGAATAGTGTATCAAATGATTCAGAAGGAGGAGAGTTGTAGTTGCTTTGCATTTACCATTTCATGTCTTGATCACACATGTTATGACCTTTTACTATCTCTTTACCCTCTTCTACATTGCTATTTCCACCTTTACATGAATTGGTGATCCAAGTTGTATTTGATTGAAGTTTTCAATAGAGTATAAGCCTATTTTGTCAATTTTTTTGAATCAATACTTAACTTTGAATTTTCTTTCATGGAGCTATGCTAATGTCGATACACTCCTATCTTATCGGTCTTTGCATTTGGTATGTTCACTTGATGTGCCTCTTTACATTTACTCTATTGTTAAACATATCATTATGAGAACCATGTGGGTCTTTTAATTGAGAGTGTATTCCTAGTGAGGTTTGGATCAAAGCTTTAAAAGATGGATTTATGTTTAGAGATGTTTCGAATGGAACTTTTCATCATAATATTTCACACACTCACTTAAACCTCTCTTTTGCATGGCGTGTGGCATGATCTTATAAGTGTTGAGAAGTGAGAGTGAAATGCATTGATTGAAGCTTGATTAGTTGTTGTTCCTTAATCTCGTCTAAATGTTGCAACTCATAAAGGAATGTTTGTGGGTATCATCACTGTAAGCCCTCACAAGACACCACTCGTCCACTAGGGGTAATCTAGGGGTTCAAAGGCTTGATGCATATGCTAAATGCATCCGGGACTCCCCCGAAAGGGGAGATTATCTTCATTGTATATATTCTTATTTTATTTCTTGCGTTTTTGCTAGGGACTAGCAAAAGCTAGGTGGGATGGTGATTACACTCTAAAAAGTGCAATCTAAAGTCCCTAAATAGTTGTTGTTAGTCCAATTAGGTTGTATATATGTTCTATTTTAGCATCATAAACGTCTTAACGAGTGATGGTGGGTTTTGTGCAGGAAAATAGGCGAAAAGTGGAGCAAAAACGCCAAGTTATGCAGTTACCGTACGTACGGTAGGAGACACCATACGTACGGTGGTCCAACCGTACGTACGATATGTCCCACCGTACGCACGCCCCAGTTCCAGACCCAAAATTTCAGAGGATGGCATTTAGCGTAAGGCTCACCGTACGTATTGTGGTCCAACCGTACGTACGATATGACCCTCCGTACGTACGGTACCGGCCCTGCCTGCGCGAATTTTGCAGCTGCATCACTTAAAAGAGGACGCGATTTTTGTATCTATGATCAGATTTAGCTTAGATTTTCTGTTAGGATTAGATATAGAGAGAGAAAGTGGGTTAGATCTATATTTCCTTCTATTTTCTCACATTTTCTCGCATTTTCCTTGTAAACAAACACCCATTTCTTCTTAATTCAATGAGAAATCTTCAATCACTCTTGCTTACTCTTATAGAATCAAGTAGTTAGACTCTTCCTTGGATGCAATTGTGAAGATCTACCAAGAATCTTCAAGGTCTTCAATGGAGGTATATACACTTCAATGTTTCATCTCTTGAATTCTTCAAATTCATCTCAATTGTGTTGTAATTCTTCAGAAAACTTAGATTCATAATCACGTTTGGTAATTTCTATGCACAATTCATTGACTGGTATAGGCATTGCACAAATTATAATTTGAACCTAAGATTCTTAGCAATTGATCATTAATTACAATCAATTGAGCATGAATTCCAATTTATATAGTCTAAATCTTCCGAATTAAGGTTCCGCGGAGTGAATCCTTAATTTGAGTTATAAAACCCTCCATTGAGACACTTGTAGAGAATTTGTAGATTTGAACTATTGTATCCAACCCCTTTTATTAATTGTCACAAATCTAGCATAATTACTTTCAATTCTAGTTGTAATTAGCATAGTTCAAGTAGTTTACAACACATCACCATCCAAACAATTTTCGATCTCATTTTTAGTATAATTTCGATTTGTTAAGTAGTTCGCTAATTTTTTCCGTTTGTTGTTGGTTTCAATTCGTACCACGCCTATATTGGGCTCGGTCCTTGGGAGAGAACGATATCGGGCTTCGCTGGTTTTACTTTGATTGACACCCGTGCTCTTGCGGGGAAAGCTCCAACTCAACGTATATTTGAGAGAGTGAATCATAGGGAGGGATCAGTTGGTCAGAAACGGAGTCTCATTCCAACCCTATCCCACATCAATATTGGCATGTAAGTAAAATACGGGATGACAAAAAAGCAGTACGTAATACATACATGTCTAATATAATTTTTTTAAAAAAAATATGATAACAAAATTCAATATAAAAATACGAGAACGTCAAAAATAAAAATATAGTATTATCCAGACATCATACGAACATTAGTTAAAAAATTAGGGACAAAAATTATAAACAATTTCTTCTTATATATGTTAGTAAGTAGTATTTTTGTCTCATGTATGTCAATTTTCATAAAAACATATTATTTACAAATAGCTAAATTAAAGTAGTAGATAAATATTTTTTATTTTTTATTTCAATACTTGATATAAGAATGGGTTAATTTATCAATTTTAATTTTTAATTTAATATATGGAGTATATATAAGAAGTTATAGAAAAGTATCTATAATAATTTAAATATACCAAGTATTAGAAAAATATCATAAATATATATGAAATGATATCAGTAAAGATACACAAATCATGAGTTTTTCAAGATTTTTCCATAATTGATAACGTTGATTAAGTTTAATGGTCAATAATTGTCCTGTTATAATTATATATTAAGTATAGAATTAATAAAATGTTAAATTATATTAAATTATACCTAATTTTTAATCTAGTTTTTTTTAAACGTTTAATACGTATACTATACAATCTAACTCAAAAAAACAAGTAATTTTATTAGGTTTCAGAGCTGGACGAGAAATGAAATTTTTTTCATTTATATGTACATATGAGTATTATGTATGAATAGTCAGTGACGGCTTCAGAAATTTTTGTTGATGAAGTCATACAAATATATGAACTCTAAATATCAAATTATACATAATTTTTTTTAATGTATTGATGCTATTGTGTTTACAATAATATAAAAATATATGTACTTTTACAATTGTCCTTAACGACTTTTCATATATTAAAATCATAATATAATAAACTCGTCATCAATACTATTAGTTTGTTATTTTAGTTCATTGTTAAAAAAAAACTTTCTACTGGTAGAGTCTCAACCACTAATATTGATGCTAAATTCACAAATAAATGAATACTTTCGTAGAGAATGAAATAGTATTAGTATTTTAAGAATTCACAGAATCCAAAAACTTCATCTTGTATTATAAAGTTTATATCAGTGTATTTTATTACTGTTTTGTAATACTTAATTCATTTATTAATTATTATATCCCATGCAGTAATTTCTCTTGTGCGAAGCCTGCCTGAATCAAAATGTCTATTCATATTCAAATTCAAATTTTGAATGACCACAAAATATATATTTTGTATGTAACTTGTAGCCTTCACAAAGTTAGTGTCTTTTATCATAGAAAATAAAATATTATTTTTCTGTTATACGATGAATAAAATGTGTCTTATCCGTAATAAAATTATGCATGTCATGAGTGGAGGTAGACAGTGATAAGCAGTGTCGAAAAATAACAAAGAATGAAACATAATATTCTCTTTATAAGTTAAATGAAGCAATTTTCATCACATGCCCTCACCGTATGTCTTTTTATTTTTTTGTTTTTTTTTTTCTGTCGTGTTTTTTTATTCTTTTCTCATTAGATCACTGGCGTCAATGTTTTAGGAGATGGGTGCAAATTGTTGATTGGATTGTTCTTAACCAAAACTAATATTAAAAACCCATTGGTTATTTTGAAGTTGATGCGGTCAATTGACCCCTTTGCATTGTTACTGGCGCCACTCCCGTGAATAATGAATATTTACAAACTATGGCAGCTACCATTCCAATCTAAAAATATATTCCGGAATGTCAAGGAATGAAATTGCACTAAGCGCGAGTTCTTGTCGAGTTTTAAACGTTATAAAATTTAACATTTTTTTAATGTCAAAAATTAAAACAAATCATATAAAGCCAAAGCAACATGAAATTGGTACAGGTTTTCAAATTTTTTTTTTTAACGAAATGTGAGATTTCTTCTCTCTCTTTAGTTTCTTGACGTGGGATTGAAGGCTGTTCAAAATGTTAAAAAAGTAAAAAAATAAAAAGAGGTAAACTTGATCCTTTCAAACCTCCAAATGAATAGTGATTCAAGCCTCTAAAGTAATAGTGATTCAAGCCTCCAAAAGAATAGTTGCACCATATGTAATACATAGAGGTTGTAGGTATAGTGTTCAATGTGTGGTGTGGAGTGCAGAAACAAAAATTGTTATTGAGTCTTCAATCCAATTTAGTACTTTGAGTATTCAATCTCTCTCATCAGAGGATCACTACCAGTGACCTCATCAAGTCCACTCCACCCAACAATGGTATCAGAGATAAAGGAAAGTATGTTATGTGGTTGCCCTTCGAGAAATCTTCCACATCAGAACTCTTAAGATTCTTTTCCTTCTCTCCGACCGTCACTCCAGCCATCCTCTGGTCGTCTTTCCATCTAACTTCCAATAACCTTCCAAATTCAAACTCTAAAGTACTGTTTTGAGATATTCAAAACCAAATGACAAACGAGACTATGCAGGCGCTCATCTCGAAGCTCACAAAGGAGAACTACGACAACTGGTGCATCCAAATAAAAGCTCTACTAAACACTCAAGATGTCATGGATATCGTGAAAAATGGGTATGAGGAAGCCAAATCCAAAGAAGCTGAGGCATCCATATCTGATGCTCAACGAACAATCCTCCATGCCGACCAAAAGAAGGACTGCAAGGCCAAGTCCATCACTACCAGGGCCTTGATGAGGCCACGTTCGAAATCATCGCCTCTGCTCAGACAGCCGAAGAAGTTTGGGAGACTCTCCACCGAACATACAAGGGTGCTGACAAAGTAAAGAGGATTCGCCTCCAAACCCTATGCAGTGAGTTCGAATCCCTACAAATGTAGTTTGATGAGTCCATTGCTGAGTACTATACTTGTGTAATGGTAATTGCAAACCAGCTAAGGAGGAATGGAGAGATTCTCGCAGACATGAGAATATGTGAGAAAATTTTGCGATCTTTGGATCCAAAATTTGACTACATAGCCATTACTCTAGAAAAAACCAAAGATCTAGAGACAATGTCGTCCAACAAGCCCACGAGCAGAAAGTCCACAAGAGAAATAATGACAAAATACTGAAGCAGGTCGTTCAGTCAAAACTATCTTTGACCGATAGCAGATACGAGCAAGGGAAGACGTCACACCCAGGACAAAGGCAAGGTCAAGGAGCTCGCGGAATAGGATCTAGATATTCTGAATCCAAAGGCAGAGGTAGAGGCGGACAAAGATCCACTAAAGAAGGACGTGGACAACAGAACAACGTCCCGTAAGGAAGAGGACGTGGAGAAGAGGCGGTTACACTAATCGTCAAAACGTTGACAAGAGCAATATCGAGTGCTATAACTGCCATAAGTTTTGGGCACTATAGCAACGACTGATGATCAAGACCACCAACAGAAAATGTTAGCGAGGAGGCTAATCTCACAGAAGCCAAACCGGTTGCTGGAGAATCGTTGATGCTGATGGCACACAGCTTAACCTAAAGACCAAGATGTTTGGTACCTCAACTTTAAAGCCAGCAACCACATGACTGGCAGAGAAAACCTGTTCACTGAACTTGATGAGAAAGTTCAAGGAGAGATATCATTCAGAGATCTCTCTAAAGTTCCAGTTCGAAGGAGAGGCAATGTTCTGATTAAGCAGAAAAGTGGAGATCACGCTTTCATTTCCAATGTCTACTATGTGCCAAACATGAAAACCAACATCTTAAGCCTAGGATAAGTGGTGGAGAAAGGTTACCAGATTAGCCTTAGAAACAAACAGATGTTGATCTCAGACACTCGAGGGAAGCTAGTCATTCGAATCACTATGATAAAAAATCAGATGTTCTCTCTCGCCATCCATCATGACATACCAATGTGTCTGAGTGCAATCATCAATAATAAAGACTAGATATGGCATCTGAGGTATGGACACCTAAATTTTAAAAACTTGAAGCAGTTAGGAAGCAAGAAGATGGTGTACGGCTTACCCAACATTTATCATCCGAATGAGATATGTGAGAGCTGCGTTTTGAGCGCCATAGTCTTTGAAGGCTCCTTGACCAATAAAAACATGAACTTGTGGATCCTGACTCCGCTCATAAAGGCGATGACTGCGACCTTGTCATCAACATCATCCACTTCAAGGGTTTTTAAGTTAAACCTGGTGACAAACTCGCGAAGGGTTTCATTTTTCTTTTGCTTCACATTAAGTAGACTAGTTACCGGTTTCCTCTGCCCCTAGGCTCCAATATACTATCCAACGAACAGTTTACTAAGCTGAACGAATGAGCTAACAGTGGAGGGTTGAATCTAGTTGAACCACACTATAGTTGCTCCTTTGAGAGTGACTGGAAAAGCCCTGCACATAATCTCGTCTAGAACGGCTTGCAACTACATCAAGGCCTTGTAGGTTTCCAGATGGTCCAATGGGTCCTTCGTCCCATCGAACATCTCTATAGTTGGCATCTTAAACTTGGGTGGTAGGGGGATTTGCATGACTACCTGGCTGAACGGAGAGTCGATTCTGTTCACCATCTCCTCGACGATGTTCAGAGTCCTGGTCTTCACTGCCTCCATGACTTCGGTCATCTAGGCTTGGAGGGCTCTGAAACGCTCATCCCAGGCCGGGGGGTTGTCTACCTTCTCTCCTTTAACCACGGTGTGCTGGGGGTGATGTGGCATGTGCAGACCAGGGGCCCGCTATCACGCCCCATAACCCAGCCTATACGGATTTAGGGTACATGACCGGCTAGTAGCAAGGCTACCCAAGGCCGCATTACATAAACTGGTTGATCACTTGTGCATAATCATTTATGATGATGCATAATTGCGAAAAATAGAACTTTTAATAACTTGAAAACATAATCTGTGTCATACATGGCAGAGCTGTGCCTAATCTCAAACATAACATACATAAGGACCAAATCAAGGTCCACAATAGTTATAAAAATATATCATTACAAAACATTGGGTCCAGCCCTCAAACATTATACAAAACATAGGCCCATGGGCCGTAGCTCAAATCCACATATGGCCTCGCTCTAGGGCCTCCCGGATTGGCTACTTGAAAATCATTTGAGAAAACGTAAGCTAATGCTTAGTGAATAACAATGATGCATGAGCAAGAAAATATCATGGACTAGCAATTATATCCAATGTACAATGATAGATAATCATTTATGCATAAGGGAATGAGTTTTTGAACATTTAAAGCGTAGGCTTGGAACTTGTAGGTAACATAAACATCATTTGAAATGTTTCAACATTTCAAAACATAATATCATAAGAAGAGATGCAACGTAACATTATTCCTGATATAGCATTTCATAACTTGTCGTAAAATATGTGAACATATCATGGTTCTCGGTTCAAAACATAAGTGTGCTACAACTCGATATATGAGCTAGGCTTCATAGTAACCATATAGGTCACGCTAAGGCTCTTTAGGCCATGGACGTCTCCCAACATAGATAGTTTATTTTCCATCCCCTATCGTAGGACTATCGGGTTAGATTAAGGTCTTGCCACGAGAAGACCCAAGTTGGCACCATACATTGGAAACTTAGAATCTCTTTCATTTAAACATTATAGTCCATGGTTTCCATTCATAACATAATATAGCTTGCATACATTTGAATTATGACATTTGTAATTGAACGTAGCATTGATGCATTGAGATGTATGAAAAACATTCATGATATAAAGGTGAGCTCAAAACATTTAGAAAATACTAGAGTTTTACTCATGGCATATCGTTACTCACATTTCTCCAATTGGACGGGTGACAAACAAGGTATTCCTACACAAATGCACGTAGAAGCAAAGAAACATCAATACAAAACTCTAAGGCAAAGCAATAACACGCAAGTCAAGACTAAGCACGTAACCCACTCAACCCCAACACAACAACACCTCATTCTCACAACGGGAGAACAAGGCCCAACTATAGGACAAAGCCCCGATGTAAAATAAGAACATGAGGTTGAGATTTGAACATAAAAGCCGAAAAGTCAACTCCTTTATCGAGTCCCAACCCCCTATCAATGATGAGTTCACACCCAAGGCTAGTTGCATTTGAAAATAGGCTTAAAGGCCTTTATTTTGATAGGTCATGAGCCAAAAACACATTTCGAATGAAGAAGTTATGCTTCATGGAAGGTGGACTAAAATTTTGGAAAACAATGTTGTTGGCATGGATTTTAGGTCAACTTCAAACCCCTATATCTCTTAATATATAAGGAATTATGAAACAAACTTTATATGGATACAAAGGTCTATGAATCTAGTTTCTAATGCTTCAAACGGTGCATCAATCCGAGTTTTCTAAAGAAAGTTATGCCCGTTTTACTAAACAGTATTCGAACTGACAGAGGGTTCGAACGTCCAACCGGGAGTTCGAACGCTCAGGCAAAAAAACGGGGAGTTCGAATGCCCAAATGGGAGTTCGAACTCCAAGAACAAAATCTGAAAAAAGCCTTCTCTGAGGGTTCGAACTCCCCCCGAGGGAGTTCGAACTCCATATTGGGAGTTCGAACGCCCTGTCTGGGCAGCCCCCGAATTTCAACCCAAAACACAACCAAAACTCCTCCAAACACCACCAAACCTTTCCAATACTCTTAGAGCTCAAAGATTAGCTCACAAAAATGATAATAACTAAAAATGGGAGAGAAAGAACAATTAAATCAAAGAGATTAAATGAAGGAATCAAAGCCCTAATATTTTTCATATTTTGGGGTTTTTTTCAAACCACCACTTCCAATCCTCCAATATTGAGCTACAAGCTCTCAATTTCAACTAATTGGGACTCAAGGAGTCCCTCAAAACAAACCCAACTCATATATATGCATACATACAAAGACCCAACACATCTACACATGATAGATACATATACATATATAATTGTAAAGAGAGAGAAATAAAATCTTACCTTCTTCAAGCTTGGTGAGGTCTTTAATGGCTTCAATCCTCTTGCTTCAAGCATTTCTTCCCTCAATCTTCCCTTCATTCTTCCCTTTCTCTCTTCCTCCCTCTCCCAATCTGTTGGTGAGTGTGTGTATATGTGTGTGTGTGTGTTTTGTGTGTTATAAGAAGACACACATGGGAAATAATCCCATGTGTCTCACACCTCCAACATAAGTTACAACACAACCTCACATTGGTTATTTTTGACCCAAAAAAAGGAATAATTAACACTAATAATTACATGCACTACTAATTCTCATTAATATAATTAGAAAGAGGATATCACACCCGACTTTGTGCTTCCTCCGATTAGGCATCGCCGTTTCGGGGCGGTAACGCACCACCAGTGGGTAACACGCCATCGCCTAAAAAAACGAGGTCCTCATTCACGGGCATGCTGGCATGACTTTTTCCTCCATTCTCCGGTTGAGCTTTAGGTGGTTGTCCTCCTCCTGAGGCAACAGGGAGTCGTTGAAGCAACTCCTAGTTCTGGGTAATCAGCATTTGCATATTAGCCATGACATCGGCCATTTGGGTTTCGAGGGCTGTAACTCTATTGGTGTCTTGGTCATTTGTAACTCTGTTGGTGTTTTGGCCATCCATTGGTAAGGGGACACGTAAAGTTTCGAAACTGGTGGCGACCATGAAAATAGAAACAATCGTTTCTCATAGACGGCGCCAACTAATAAACCAATAAACTTGTAAAGTCAATATCCAGGCCAGCAACGGACTACTCCGGTATTCTGAGAGAGAAAGAGGGATGAGAGATATCGATATAATGCTTGCCAAGGGCACTTCGATGCCAAAGTTAGGTTTCTAAAGATATTTCAACAAAATTTTAACTAGAGTTTATGTTTGCATACCTTGTTAGAAAAGATGAGCTTTCCTTTTATATGAATAAACATCTTGTTAGCCCTAAGAGGACGTTGCATGCATGAAGGTCGTGAGAGATGACTGTCTCTCCACGTGACAGCATTATATTGGAGGAGCTAACTAGTAATAGGGTAGTAGAGGAGTGGTTGTCCAACTTTACACGTGACGCTCCCTCAAACGTGCGTTAGAGTGAAGAAGGTGACTACCTCCTGCTACACACGAAGTCCTAAAATTGGTAACACGTTATCATGATTGGATTGTCAGTGGTTCCACTAATAGAGAGAGATGATGAGCATCATCCTAGGAGGTCTGCTCGGCCGTACTTGACATGGTCAACTCAGTCATACTCGGCATGGTCTGCTCAGTCAGTTGGGATCTTCAGGGTTAATATCCATTATCTTCTTACTTGACATGTACCCTGAACATCCTATCCTCAATATAGATGCCGATCAACCTGTTGAGTAAATTTCTAATCAGTCCCCATCATTAATGATTATTGCAATGTCAAAATTTAAGCACACGATTTGAAAAAAACCCTACTCACGGTGAATTGTGCAAATTCTATTCTCTATTCCTAACTTACTGTGAGTTAACCCCATTCATTCTATCCTCGCTCTTATCCCAACACCAACACAAACGTGTTCAGAGTGGATTCCTACATTTGTGAGGCATGTTGCATCCCTAATCGGGGGTGGAAAAGAGCTAAATCACTTAGCCAGTTCATTTATCCCCAATCTCATTTGGGACTAACACCAATACAAGCCTATCTAGTTCAACAAGAGGCCCTGCTCAACTTTGATTCATACAAGTTGACATAAAAAGTTTTACCTCGCTTTTTTGCATCACATCAGGGCAAAATGACAATTTCACTAATAGCCTGTTTAAAAATTGTGAAAAAAAAGAAAAAGACAGAGAAAAGAAGAAAAAGTACTGTTTAAAATTCTTTTCTTGTTTAATTTTGAAAAGAAAATGAGAAAAAAATGAAAAAAAAAAAAGAGAAAGAAAGAGATTATTTTCAAACTTTCTTCCCTTTTTCCTCCCTTTTCTTTCATTTTCTCTCTCTTCCCGTTTCCCTTCCCTTCCTTTCTTTTTCACAACTTCCAAACAGGCTCTAAGACAAGCTTTTTGCCTTAACTTTTTTTTTTTGTTTTTACTTTTTTTTTGTCTTTTTATTTATCTTTAATTTATTAAAACAAAAATAAAATCAGATCAAATCAAATTTAACTTTTTTACTTATAAATCAAAAAAATAAAACCAAAAAAACTGTACTAAACATTGAATTAGTGAGGATTTTATGAAATGACACATTGTAGATCTTATGATCATACCAATCGCAGCCACAAAATTCTATGCCGCCCCAAGTGCAACATTGAATTTGTGTAGAAACATTATACATAGATATACTTGTATGCGCGTTTGTTTCGAGGCCTTGACTCTTGTTTCGGTTGCAAAAAAAAAGAACTTTGGATAAATAATCCCAACTAAAATTTTTTGTTTGGTGTTCACTATACCAAAAGTAATGGTACAAACAACATGTCCGCATTATATATCTACTTAAATATAATTTATTAAATTGAAAAATTAAAATTAAAATTAAAATCATAAGATGCACAAAATTAACAAAAAAAAATAAAAAAGCTCAGACAAACTGATAAAAGGTTTTGAGTTGTGTTTTTCTTCTCTAATTGAGTGTCTTGTGTAAAGAAAGTAAAATTTGAAAGTAGAGAGAGATTTACATAGAGAATTGATCAAAATCGTCAAAATGCCCAAAACAATGCACATCTACCAACAAATTAATGAGGAAAATACAAATCCACCACTAAATTGATCAACACCCACGTGCACCTATACTCACACAGACAGACATAAATAGGTATACTTACATATATATGTATAGAGAGAGAGAGAAGAGAGAGAGAAAGAAAAAGAAAAAATGAGAATGAAAATAAAAATAAAAATGCAAATAACAAAAAAAGAGAACAGTGGAAAGGACTAACACGTACAGGTGTGAAAATTGTTGGAGATCATGCTGGTTTGATAAAAAAATTAAAAAAAAAGTACAGTCAAATAATATGAAATTTTTTGGTACTCGTTTTTGTCATATATTATTTATTTAATTAAAAAAATTATTAATAACAAATTATGTTATTAATACAATAAAATGCTACATATCACAATTTAATAAAAATAAATATTGAGCATTTAATATTACTTAATTACTAAACTTTTTTTCAAAGTTCTGCGTGTTTAGAAAATTATAAAAATTACTTACAAAAAAGAGAGTCTAAAAAACTTAAATTAACTGAAACAATTATCAAAAAAATATGAATGTGAACAGGTATCGGTAATAAAAAAAATTATTTTAAGAACCCTTTGGGTAATTTAGAAAATTTACCTTAAGTTACACAGCTTCAAAAAAAACAAAAGACACCATATTAGTGCCATCCCTTTATAAAGTCTAAACATTGATGATAAAAATTGAAGAATTTATAACAAATTTGGCCATAAATTTGCACACAAAAATCTGGAGAGAACAGAGATTCAAATAAGATGCAGGTATTACCTTTGGAGTATATATACATTGAGTTAAAGGGAGTTCATCCCATTTATGTTCACTCAAGCAAATAATTAAAAAAGGAAATGAAAGAGAAAGAAGAAAAAAAAGATAACAGTAAACTTTTGATTCAATGATTGATGAAAACTAATCTGGGGACTGAACTACCTAAAATCTTTCCTTAAAGACACGAAAGCTGTATTTATCCGCATTGAGAAATCAGATTCATTCTCAGCCCTTCTCTTATGGTGCTTCGCATTGCAGATCAAACATGGGCAAGAAACAAAAAGAGCTGTGCTGCTTGGAATTCGACTTGAATGGATAGGTGGTGGGTAGAAGAGGTTGGTGATGTCCTCCAGTGGCTCCCTAGATCTTCTCTTCTTGGTTGGAATTGTAGACAATGCTCGAACTGTAGTTGCTAGCATTGATAATTGGGGTGGGATGTTCTCTTTGTTACTGTTTTCATCAAGACACAGTATGGCCATTGCTCGGTTCTGAATGTGCATATAAAAATATATATACAGAGAGAGAGAGAGAGAGAGAGAGAGAGAGAGATGAGATGACGGTGGGGAAGAAGGGGTATTTGTAATGGTAAGGGGAGAGAGGGATGGGTTGATTTTGGAGGGGAGATTGGGATTTGAGATTTGGCATTTGGTAAGATTCAGGAGAGTTGAATTTTAACTTGTTTTTGTTGGGGGGGATGTTTTCAATTTTCATTTCAGGGAGAGAGAGGCGGAGGATTCCCAGTTTTTGTTTGTACTTTTTGGTTTTTGAATTCTGAAGGTTGCAAGATACCCTCCAATAAACAAAGGCCCCGCTCCTTTTGAAATAATTTTCCCTCTGTTCGGACAGGAGGGAAGTTTAACTTACAAGTTTTCAAGTGGCTGTCTATGCCCTAGGAGTCTAGGACTAGTGACTGTCTTTGGAACATGGTTATTGGAAAATATTTTTTAATGAAAAATTCTTTTCTCCTAAAACTCATTTAGAAACTCGCATAAAATTTTAGTAGAAATTTTAAAAAATTTGTTGCTGGTCATCTTTTTAAATTGGTGAATATTCATGCACCTGTTGTCAATTGAAGTATCCAATTGAAACTTTTTCAATTTGCTAACTTTTTTACAGGCAAAATTTGGGCAAGTAAAACTCATTTCTAGTATATATTCAAGTGCTCTACATTTTAACAAAATTTGATTGCATAGTATAAGCAAGATAGTGAGTTATCCTCGTGAGGATAACTGTGATGCATCCAAAACTGTATATGCAGCTAATTTGATATTGTGACTTAAAAAGCAGAATGCATTAATCATATAATTCCGTCTCAGATAAACTATAACGAATGTTAATTTGGTGAAAGCACCATGTACAAATTCAAGTTTGGTAGACTCTATACCATTTGAACATTTTTTTTATTTTATCTTTCAGTCCAGTTCACGGAACTCCCGCCACTACGGGGTTAGGTGAGAATCAGAGTGCCGCAAACTTACTCTCACATGTAGAGAGATTGTTTTCGTGTTTCATCATAGATTTTTAAATTACTATAGTTAGCATAGCAAGTGTTTTAGAAGTAAAGCACACCTAAACTACTACATTCCTGGCTATACCCAAAAACTGAGAGAATAAAAAGCTAGAAGAAAGGAGTCGAGGAACACAACACTTACAGCCAAGGACATACAAAGAAAGGTATTATCTGATTCTGACATTTATCTCAACCTTGAATAAGACCTAGTCAAACATCATATGCATAGTATTGCGTTGGCTATGTTTTGTCATGTAGAAATTCTTCTTGAATTTCAATTTGTTAATCACAAACTTGAGAGCATCATCAGAGAAGACTTAGTTCAAGCTAAAGCTTACGTGGACTCCGTGCATCTAGAACACCATAAAACAATATACAAAAGTCACTAGTTTCAAGCATTAAAAGATAATCCAATGCATGAGATATCACATTTTTTTACGTTTGTCATGTTTAAAAAGCTCAACACGCGAGCGTACACACACACGCGAGCGCACAGAGAAGTACCTCTATATGACAAGCTGATGTTCCAACTGATTAAGTTTATGCGGGAAGCTCCTTGGACATCAGCTGGGCAGCAAATTTCTGAACCTTACGGATGTTTTCAGTAATTAAGGAAAATAAAACTGTAGTCCAGGTCACAAGTTGAGCCAAACAAAGGAAAATGCTACACTGAAAGACCGTTGGAAGGATATTTTCTCTTCATAAATGGGATGGTTGAGCACCAACAAATTATTGTTGTTTACAATAGCTCGAACTAATATTTCCTTCACGTTCTCATATTTCTTCGTCAGCATGTTGCAAATCTGCTTAAACAACGGATCCTCCCCATAATGTCCAGAGTTCTGTATTTAGAGAATTGACACAGATGCACACTTGACTGGAAGAACAAGTGTACATCAGGCGATATTAATTTCTTCCTCGAGCACTGCTGCATAAGTTAACGGGTTTCTGAGCTGGAAGTTTCTTACTGGTTGTTACTCCACGTATTAAACTAGTTGTGGTTCCTCTTGTTTATTGTGAAATTTTACAATGAACAAAGAGAAAGTCCAACTTTGACCTACACCAATCTGCAATCGTAACTAGATGGCACTGGCAGAAGAAATATAATCGCCCAACTCCTCATAAACTTCTAAAGTTGAATCCTAAAAAGAAATAGGAAGAACGAAAATTGGAATAGCTCATAAAGAATGGGCTAATATAAAGATGATACGGAATCACTTTGCAGCAGAACACAGTTGACTGGACAGCTAAGAGCAAGACTATAAGAAAAGACAGTGATCTCTCCCATTATCGTGTTTACAAGACTCCAACCATCCACTTGGTTTACTAATTAACAGAGGTGCAGGTTGATTCAGAATGCATTGCTTTGTCCTTTTTTAGGTAGTACGTAAATGAAACAGGTGTGCCATCCGCTAATAATCTCTACTACAAGCATATGAAGTCCCAGTCCTTACGTGTGATGATTGTTCCACATTATCAAGTTCAGGTTGCAACGTTTAAGTCATTTGACTGGTTTCAGACTTAAATATGCAACACATTTTATTAGAATTATGGAGGATGGGTTTGTAAATCACTTAATAGTTAATAGCAATCAAGTCCATACTTACATCTTCAAGCTGCTTTGTATATGCCTCAGCCTTTTCAACATTGTCATCATTTTCCATTACCAATGGGATTGGTAGCTCTGTCATGCTCACCTCCCGAGGAATATCCAGTGTAGAGGTTTGACAATCTTTAAAAACATCATTGGTGTTACTATCAGCCAGATTCACATTGTTGAAAACCTGAACATAAAAAAATAAAAATAAAAACACAGAACATCAATTAACAATTCTATGAATATCAGACTTTCGTTGTTTCTATGTTCCAATAAATACCTATCGAGATTGTAGCCATCTTAAATTACTAAAAAAAGGAAAGAAAAAATGCTGAAACTTGAAAGCTTCTTCAGTATGCTACCTCTTTGTCAACAACTCTTTGTGGAAGTTCTCTAACATTTCTGAGATTCCAAAGAAAAGCATGTGTGAGTGCAGGAAACAACCTGGAAAATGTATGTTTGACCAGATAAATAGTCAGTAGCTCAGGACCTGATTTCAGGAGGTGATTGAGAGAGACGTTTTGATGGAGTTACATTCAGCATATCTCTGTTCGATGTCTGCATTATAGATTGTTATAAACATTGGTAAATTATCAATATAATTACTCTGAGCTCAAATTTCTCCATAACTTTGAATAATATTAATATCATAGGTATTATACTGCTATAAAGGAATCTTCATTGGGGGAACAAAAAGAAAAGATAAAAAAAAAAAACTCCTCAAATGTTTTCCGCTTCAAAGATGGAGTTCGTGGTGTTTGCTTATCTGTGCTAACAAACTGGGCTATATTGGATGATGCACTTCCTAGTAGAAACATGTTTTGCTTTGTGTTTCTCAAGAATTTAATTTGTTTCCAAAATGTAGAATTTGATGGATGATGGTTCATTCCTATTGTTCTGTAAGAGGAACCTTGGTCATTAGAACGATGAGCAACAAAATTACCAGAATACAGGGCATCATAGAACCAGCGCAAAATAAACATATGCCTTGAAATCTTCAAGCTAGAGAGATCAGGTAGGCTCCTATCAGCTTTAAGAGGAGCCGTTTTGCTCCCTTCACCACAAATGTTATTTGAGTTCTTGATAGATACTGTGCTTGAAGCTGGAAGTCTAGGAGTTATGCAATTCTGTGTGGTAGATTTATTTGTCTGCTCAGATGAGCTGGAAGGATTAACACAAGAGCTGCAGGAAAATAGGCCTCCGGAAGCTTACTTTTAGTGAACAACAGTGGCCAATATGTCTCATGTCTCAAATTAGAATTATGTGACTATTTTTTAGCAGATTGTATTACCAAAAAATTGGCGTAGAATGTAAACCCCAAGTACAGATGCCTTACCTAAGGTTAATAAGATTTTTGACATTCTTTTCACTTCCCTGAACAGGTTCACCTTTTGTTACTTCTCACTCATGTAGCCTTGAAGAACCAATCAATTTGCTCCCACTTAGTGTACGGTCAGTATTGAAACCCTTCCTGTTAAATATTATATTGGACACTGTTATTATGACATTAACAATTTGGTGCTGATGTTCCAAGATCCAATCTGATTTTATACCAACAGAGGTAAACACAATTACAGTGTAAAACCATGGGTATTATAGAATGCAAATTCCAGGTACAAAAAGCCTCACCCGATACACTTCAGACCTTTAACAATTCTCTTATTTCCTGGCTGAACAGTTTCACCTTTGTTTAGCTCTCCAGAACTTGACATTGAAATTCTGACCAGTTTGCTTCCACTTTGTGCATCTTTAGCTTCACTGCCATCCCTGTTGAAAATTATACGGGACTTTGTGTCATTCAATAATTTAGTTGAGTTACTTCCCGTTAAAATTGAAAAGCATGCTCACCTTCCTTCATGTGCTTGTTGCTTGGAGCCAATTGACTTGCCGCCAAACATCATAAGCTTTGTCTGAGTTGAAGGTGTCTCTTGTGATTGAGATTCCTTTTCATTTGATCCATTGATCGAACGGATAACCCCCGTCTCTATTTCTTTCATTTGAATCAGTTTACCAACTGAGGTTCCACTGCATGAAGTCAACAAATTCAAGTTCCATGGTTCAACAGAGTATAAAACCACGCTCACTGAACATAATACATCCTTTGCTCATCACATTCCATCTAAAATCAGTAGACCAAAATAGTTTTTCATACATCATATATTCCTTATGGTTCTGCAGTGAGAGTTATGACAGTTACAATGTAACTGCGTGTGTGTTTGTGTGTATATGTTAAATTTTCAGGTAATCCATAAATTTCATTCCAGTTTAACGGGAAACAAATAAAGAAAAAAAAACCCATCATAATTTGTTCCACATCATCATAGTTTACTCCAAATATACTCATTGAAAGTTACAATGTGACTGTGTGCGCGAATGTGTATACTTGATTTTCAGGTAATCCATAGATTTCAATCCAGTTTAACGGGAACAAAATAAACATAAAAGAACCAAAATAATTTGTTTCCCATCACTATAGTGTATTCAAAATATACTCATTGACAAAACTTAATCAATAGAACAAGGTAGTAGCTTATCTGTCCTACTCGATGGGGCCAAACAGAGCTCTGCATTTGCATTTTGATCATCTCTTTTGACCTTTGTGTCATGCATTGATTCCCTCGAGACACTTGTGGTGGAAGTATCTTCAGAATCTGAATCACCTTGTGCTGGTTCAGTGCCGTCTGTATTGCCTGTTGGAACATTATTATCAGTCCCAAACCTATTCCTTTTACCATCTTTGCTCAATGATCTGGCTACAAGTTGTGGAGGTGAACTCTCCAACAGTGAATTGTTACAATTAAGCCCCAGACCGGTTACTGATTTGAAATTAACATTTTGTCCTCTGCCTACATTGCCAGTCACTTTTGTTGCCAGAGAACAAACCTCAACCCCTAATTCTGAAGCAGTATTTCGAGTTGATTCATTTTCAGATACAGATTGGAAGGAAAGATCCTGCATGGTTTCCTGAGCAGATGGTTCTGGGGAAGTTATCTTCTCTTGTTGGTGGTGACTGCCTTGATCTCTCTCTTGTGTATTGGAAGTACTTGGCTTCTCCGGCAAAGTTCTTGCTTCCTCTGATGCAAGTAGATTTTGAATGGTTGCAGATTTTGAAGAGCTGTTGTCATTTGGTACAGAATTTGAGAGGAAATTATTGCTTGTGGAATCAACATCTCCAAGACCTCCAACCAGAGTCTCAATCTTGGAAATGGACACAGTCCCTGATGTTGCAAGCTTCGGGTTTACACCATCCTCTGATGCACCAATACCAACAGTCAGGTCAATCCTAGTACCTTGGCACTCTCTTCTATTTGACACTTCTTCGCTATCTTTATTCTTGTTATATTTTTTTCTTTCTTTCATTAAGCTTGACTCAAAACTGAAACTATCCAACCTAAATCCAAGAAAAAAAATGTGACAAGTAAGCAATTGTAAATGCTGATTGCAAATCTGCCAACACATAGGCTGGTATAAAGGTCCAAACTATGCAGTGAAGAACACCAAATAAGCCATGAAAAATCTTTATACTCACTCGTTAAAATCAAATGGGAAGGTAAACCGGTCTTGTTTGTGTTGATGATCCATGCCAGCAGACTCTTATTTACATCTTTCCCCGGGTTTTCCAGCTTTTTTGGGTGGGGAAGAGATATCAAGTTCAGATATGTCTACTTTGAATGATGATATATTGTCCAAATCACCATCAAGAGAAAAATCCATATCCCTGAAAGAAATATTGCTTCATGAGTGCTATTGGCAATTACGAAGTTATGCATTAATCAATATGATTACTGGAGAGAAAAACTAGTTCTGTCCAAAAACATAAACAACTATGCAAAGGCATAAAATATGTTGACCACAATAGAGGCATGTATACTGATAAGGGCATTAGATATATATGTGTGTGAGTATTTAGACTGGGGAGGATAAAGCTTAACAGTTTAAACATATGAAGACATGCAAAGGAAGAGATGAGAAGGGACTATCGTAGCCATTTCAGACAGAGTATGCAAAGAAAGCTCAGAATTTGACTAGAATGAACCAAGATAGTGGTCGTGCTCTCTCTATCTCTCTCTCTCTCTCTTAATTGATCTGTATCAAGTGTTTATTCTTTTGTCAGAATTAAGATGGTCTGACAGATAACAAATCACCCTCATATTTAATGTCTTACTTCATAATTAAAAATCATAATTCCAGGTTTTGCAGCTCTTACAGTTTGTCAAAGTTAAATGCCTTTTTGTTGCCTTTAGCAACCGTACCAAACTCAAAATCCATAGCATCATCTTCTGCGATAGACATTGATTTCCAGGAACTAAGAAAGTCCTTCCCAAGGTCCGCATCTGCTACAAGTATAAAGTAGAAACTCATCATCCGAGTATCTTCTTCTTGAGAATGACAAAGACTAGAAAAAAATTCAGTGCTACACTGCTACTGAAGGAATTAAGCAACAAACTGCATTTGCTGTAAAGATACTCTTATGGAAATCAACTTTGTGCTATTTATCCTAGTTGGGGTTCAGTTATTTTTTTCTCTTTATTACCGTGCATACCTTCTCGCGGTCCTTTAAGACTCCACCCTCACCATGGTTATCTATCATGAACGACTACCTCAAACTGTGGCAATGCCACAGTCAGTTAAAGATCTGCATGACCTTAACTCTTTCATTAAACTATAATTATTAGTTCCACACCATGGAATACAAGGCTTTGACAAAGATACCTAACAGCAAATTTTTCTCTTTTGAATTGACAAGTGAAGCAGCTCGTTTCTGTGATTCTGCCATCAGAACAGATAGGTTGATCTTATGTCTGAGTTCTGCAAACATCAAAAAGGTAGCTGGATATATTACTGGCTTGTAAAGCAGAAGTCTATGTTACATACAAAATGTGTGTACAATTAGGCAGATAGCAACAAAAAGTTAATGATGAGAAGAAACATACAGTTTGTGTAACTGCGGAAAAATACTTGTTTGTTCCACTGAAGAGAATGACAGATAAAATGACACGAAACTGTCCTATACGAACTATGCTCTCCACATTCTTCGACAAACTTGCAAGACGAAACAGAAGACGATGCAAGGCAGACTGAAAATAACATTAAGGACTGAATGAAGATGCCAATGTGGTTCTGCAGGCTAGCTCAAAATCTAGCAGGTGATACTCTGGCTATCGTAATAATATAAACCAAAATAAGAGCTGGTGAAAACTTCAAATGTATGATGCAAGGTATTGGCTGAATCACTCATAATACCTAAAGGTTGCACAAGTAAACAAGCAGCCATCAACTGTGATAATTGTTCAAGTTTTTTGTTTTGCCATTGTAGATGAAGTACATGCAAGACTGGTATGTAACTGCACAATCCATGTAACTTCGTGAAGTACCTCGAAGGTAGGAGCTTTCAATTAGATCAATTATATTCCTCAAGTTATGACATTCAAGCATTTATCCACTTTTGCTTTCTCGGTTGCTCTGACCAAAAGGGGAAAAAACAAAACCGTACATAATTTGGTACAACTTCACTGCTTAGTTGAGCAGAGATTCTATCATCAAATAACAAAAGTATACACTTAGTTTTTTGTACAACTTCTCTGCTTTTTTTAGCAGAGTTTCCATTGTCAAATAACAAAAGTATACACTCTTTCTTAAATTCCGCCCGTCAAATAAAACTACTTGGCTTGGCTGGAGCTTAGTTTTTATCATAAATTAACAAAATAAGTTTTCTCTTGACAAGAGCAATCAAAAAGATGATTAGTTGTAGTGCTTAATGCATTCATATCCATCTCACCCATTGAATGAAGCTCCAAAATGGTAACTAGATTAATCTACAGCAGTGGAAAAGGCAAGTGCAAGTATAATTTAAGTGATGCCTAGCAAGATCAAACTAAAGTACAGGATCAAATCAAGATTAAAGCAGTGTGTAAGATATTTTCCAAGCATAACAGCAGAAAATTACAAGTCTGGACTTTATGCTCAAATGGCGAAGTTACAAGATGAAATATAGAGTGAGAATTGACTGCAAATATAATTGCAACCTACTAATCTACAAAGCGAAGAGATCCAATTCAACAATATGACCAAAATTACCAATTAACATAAATCCACAACTGAGTCCACAAAATCAACTAGATACAGAACTATTAAACATATCAACCGGATTCAGAAATCAATGCGAAGTCATCTGCAAAATTCATGGCAATTTTGGTAAAATCAACACTTAATGACTAAAACTAGATATTGAAACCAATAGGCAGGGAGGGGAAAGGATTTAATCCACTAATGGATCAAAATAACCACCGAATATAACAAACCCTAATCTCTAGTATATGCAATGAAACATTGAATTGTTCAGAAAAAAACAAAAACAAAAAACAAAAAACAACAGGATTCAACAAATGGAATCAAATCGGAAACTACCTGATCTCCAAATGTCAAGATGATTTTTTGGTAAGTCAAAGCTGATTTAATGGTTAAAACTAGATCAAATTTCAAAGATCAAGCCAATATTATGAGCAAATCAAACAGATAAAATAAATGGAAACCTATATGAGCTTTATTTCAATCTATTTTAATGCAAATGAACAAGACAAGACGATTCCATAAGCTAGGTTTCACAGAATACTTGTTGAAGGATGAATTTTCGATCAATGAGAAGATTCACAGCGTTCCGATGATTCAGAAGTTTGTATTGTCTTCTAGAATTGAATTAGGCGAATTGATCTCAAGAAAGAAGATCAGATAAATAGGTAATTTACACACATGTGCACGTATACCTAGAGAGAGAGAGAGTTGCCTGTTTTTGGTGTTGCGAGGAGAGAAGTGTCGCCGATCTCTTTGAAGGAGATGGAGAGCAATGTTGTATTGCTGTGCTTGTGAGTCTGGCGGAGAAATGGCTTTCTAATATGCGTTCGAATGAACTCTGTATTTATAGCGTTGATGATTGAACAGGCGGGGAGTAATTGATTGTTAACCTGTAGTGTCACAATTTTTGGAACTATTGCCGCAAGACAATTACACGTGGAACAACACAAATTGCCCTTTTTCCTTTTCTTTTCGTTTTCATTTGAAAAACAAAAAAAAATGCTAATATCTAGGGATTGGTAATGCTGTCAGTTTTTATTTTTTATTGTATATTTTTGTTGTATATTTTTTATAATTTGGTGATGAACATTTGTATGTTACCGTTGTATCAACAGTATTAGGTTAATATTTTGAAAACAAAGAACACACTCATTTTAGTGTTTTTTATTTTTTTTTAATTTTGTAAACTACTAAAAAAATAAAAGAAAAAAAAAACACTGTTTTTTTTTGTTTTTTTTTTTTAAAAAAAAAAAAAAACGTTTACCAAACAGACTCCTAGATTTTGTGTTTTCTAAAACAAAAATAAAACCATCAAAAATACCATTATTTTTGTACAAAAACAATTTTGAAAACTTAGGAAAACACATTTTCTTCTACTAAAATTGACTCAATTTTTGAAAAATTTCTTAAAAACAAGTTTATCAAACGTAGTCTTGATTAAAACAGTTTCCTAAACCAATTTTTCAAAATTCTATTTTCAACCAATTCAAACATAGAAAAGCACCAACATCATGACGAAACGGAAAGTTTCCACATTAGTTGGCTAAGCTTGTAAAACAAACTCAAAAAGTTAAAACTGAAACTGAACTTCATTAATATCATTTAATTCAGTTAAGTCAAAAATTCTTTGAATTTTGATTATTAATAACTCTTCTATTATTTTCAATAATGACTTAAAAATAAGTAAATAAACACTTAAAAGTAATGACATGCAATCAAGAGTAAATTTTCTCCCTTCTGTGATGTGATGTAGTAGGTTAATGACAGTCTGCCCTTCATAATTTAGGATCAATTTGAAATAATATTTTTTTTTAAAAAAATTTTACTTTTTTGCTTTATAAGCAAAAAAAACTAAAATTTTTTTTTTTTTTGCTTTTAAAAGCTAAAAATAATTTTAAAAAAATAAATAAAAAATCCTACTTTTTGACTTATAAGCCAAATGGGCTCTTACCTCTACTTCCCGCAAGTGTGCACTTGATATGTGTAATTATCAGACATATAGCTCTAGATTAGACCCAAAAATGAACTAATACAAGGATACATAGTTTTAGGATATAAGGAAAATTGAAGAAAATAATACATACTTTTGTTTGTAATAAATCTTGAGAAAGCAAGTATATATGTAAATGTGTGAGAAAAATTCTATTCTTAAAAAAAATTTATACAAAAAACTCAACCATAACGCTGTAGCAGTAGTATTTGAAAATTTTAAACTAAACCATTGAGTATTTTAATTTAAAATAAAATAATAAAAAATAAACATACCATTCTATTTAAAAATTCAATTTGTTCAGCATTACTCTAAATGCATGTGTTCTCTTGTATCTAGGTATAAGGGCAGGGGTTGTATATGGAGACGACTATTCTTCCACTGCTTTTACGCTGGCCCGCTTCAGCATATAGTGTGACAAAAAGGAATATTAAGGTTACACAACAATCACGTTTCAAAAATAATATAATTTCAATGCCAACCTGTAACCCGGCTCCACCAACCAACCCAAAGTATAAATATGTATTAGAGATTATTCCTATGGAATCAACAATAAAAAATAATAATAATAATGTTATACAAATAGAAAAATTCAAACATAATTTATTACCAAAATGATGTAATTGAATGTGAATTATTCACTTAAAAACAAAATTACCTATTATGGTGGTTCTTATTTATAAAAATGTCACTGTCACATTATTTTGATAAAATTTTTGTATAATTTTTTTTAAAAAAATAAAATTTTTCAAAAAAAAAAAAATGTATAAGAGAGACTATGCTCTTACATTGGCTGGTCAAGCTAAATACTGATGGCAACCGAAGCGCTAAGGATAAGCCCGGGCCAGCGGGTATAGGGGGCCTTATTATGGATGAAAGGAACGTGGAAATATGGTAACAAAGGAAATATCCCCAAAGCTACAAGTCTTGAAGCTGAGCTGAGAAGCATATTTAGAGGAATGGTTATCTTGAAGGAGAAAGCTATGGCAGAAGCCATTGCTTAATAGGATTCCAAGTGAAGCAGTTGGCCTTATCAAGGGTGGCAACATAGCTAACCATGGCTGTCAAGCTTTAATTAAAGACTACAGGTTCCTGGTGAGAAGGCAAAAATACTCCATTGTCCATACTCTCAGACAAGCCAACGATTGTGCTGACTTGCTTGCTAATCAAGGAGTTCTAGCTAATGAAGAATTAGTGGTGCTTCAACCTAGAGAAATTCAAGGTTTTTTTTGCCTGCTTTTTTTTGTGTTTTGGTACATCAGAAGGGATTACATTAGGAAGGGCCTAAGCAAGGGAGGAAATCAAGAGATGGAGAATCAAACCCTTAACCTTTTTAAAAAATATCAAGATCCTGGCCAACTGAACTAGCTCTAGCTGGTTTGCTTGCTGACATGATAGGAGCTAGGTTTGAGAAGTGTCGCGCCCCGGTTTTTTGGGTGTCCAAGGTCCTTTCGGCTCGGAGACCCTAAAGCACGGAACTCTGTCACTAGAACTCATCCTCCTAAAAGGACAAGTGCAACTAGGTTTGAAAATTGGTTTGACTAAGAGTTTTTTAGAAAAATAAGAGTCGCCACCTAACTTCATTAAGGTGAGTTAGGACACCTAAAACTAAGTGTTAATCCGAAGATTAAACTTAGGGTTTCTTGAAAAAGATTTTGAAAAACTCCCTCAAGAGAAGGTTTTTAAGAAAATAGGTTGTTTGACAACCTTTTGAAATGTTTAAGCCCTTTTTTGAAAATAACTCAATTTTGGTCTTTCGAAAACAGAAATCTAAGGTTCAGGGGTTGGTTACGTGTAGGGAAGATATCTTAAGATCATCACCCTATCCCGCCCTTTCGGTACCTACATGTCTAATCACCCTTGGTTCACTCACTAAAATAACTGGTTACCATGGTCCACTTTATATCCACTTTAGAATTTTTTAAAACGGGGTTTAGTCATCACTTTTCGAATGGATGATGCATGATGCAAATTTTGGAAGAAGTTTGAAAATAATGGGGGTTTAGAAAGAGTTTGGAATAGAAATTTTGAATTGATTGGAATTTTTGAAATAGGGGTTGGAGTTGAAATAAAAGTTATGACCGCACCATTATAGGTTGTTTGCGTATCTCATTTGGCAAGAATCAAATCATTCGTAGTTCGAGCAAGAGCCAGATGGAGAATAGGTGCATTAGGGCCATTGAAAATCTTGAAGACACTTTGGGGTCTTTGGAAAAAGTTTAAACACTTTGAGATCTTTGAAAAAGTTTAAACACTTTGAGGTCTTTGAAAAAATTTAAGATACTTTGAAGTCTTTGGAAGTTAAAGACTCTTTGTAGCCTTGGAAGTTTTGACTTGAAATTGGGTGGTGGTGTGTTTTGAAAATGTTTTTGGATCAATTTGAGGGAGGTTTGGAAAAATGCTTTGGCATGACTCCGAAGAACTTGGAAGTATTTTTGAACTCTTGTTTCGAAAACCTTGGAGGCATGATTTTAGAAATGTTTTGATGTATTAATTGTTGAAAGTGGCTTTTGAAAATGGTTAAGGGTTTGGAATCTTAATATGGACAACCTTAGATATTGTTCTTGATTTATCACTTGTCCTTGGAATCCCTAGCCATGAGAGGGCTAGGGACACCTTAGATTTGTGATCTTTTGAAAACGTTTTTGGAAATGCCTTGAAGATGAAGTGTAGGAACATTTGAAAAGCTTATAGAGTTGGTTTTTTTTTTTTTTTTTTTGGAAATCAAGAGAGTAGGGGATCTTGGAAAAAAAATGGGTTATGAGAATAGTTTGAATTTGAGTGATCATTTAGAAAAATGTTCAATAGTTGGAGTCTTGAAGTATATTAACCTATGTTGGGTTAGCTTATGGTTAAGGGTGACCTAAGGTTCACTAACTTGGATTAGGTTAACCTAGAGTTAAGGTGACTTAGGGTTAGCTAACTAGAGTTAAGTTAACATAAGATGAGTGAACTAGGGTCAAGTTAACCTAGGGTTGGATAACTAGAGTCAAGTTAACCTATGGTTAGATAACTAGAGTCAAGTCAACCTAGGGTTGGTCAACTAGGGTCAAGTTAACCTAGGGTTAGTGAACTAGGGTCAAGTTAACCTAGGGTTAGTGAACTAGGGTCAAGTTAACCTAGGGTTAGTGAACTAGGGTCAAGCTAACCTAGGGTTAATGAACTAGGGTCAAGTTAACATAGGATTAGTGAACTAGGGTCAAGCTAATCTAGGGTTAGCGAACTAAGGTCAAGTTAGCCTAGGGTTGGATTGGAAAATGGTTTTGAAAGTTGGTTTGATGCACTTTTGGAAAGAGTTTTGAAAGACAAAACATGCTATACAATAGACTTTGGTGGACAACCCTTTTAAAGATCATTTCCATAAAAATTTTGACTCTAGCCAAGAGTATGGTTTATATGGTTAGTGATTGGAGACCATTCCAAGGAAGGTTTCCTCAAGGCCATTATAACCTTTATCTTGACAAGAGTGGAGATTTCAAAAATCAAGATAATGATGGCAATTTTTGAGAGATCATTTTTTATGCAAAGATGGAGTGAGTGCATTTTAGAATGTCATCTTTTGAGAAGAATTTTGAAGGCCATTTTTTAGGGGAAACCTTCCATCAAGAGAGGGTTCATATGGCTAACAAAAGGGAGACCACTCAAGAGAGGGTTTCATGAGGCCATTCCAACTACTACACTTAAAAGAATAGAGATCTTGAAAATTAGAGAAATGGAAAGCAACCTTTATGCAAGTTAAAATGCAATGATGCCAAAATGAAAGTTAGGGGGTTAGTAGGGGCTCTTTTAAAGCATAGTTCTAAAATCTCATCCTAGACTTCAAGAGGCCAACTCTTAGAAAAATTTTTGAGAGAAATGGAAAACTTGGAAATGGCATAAAATTAAGAGCAATGTAAGCATTGTGGAGCATGACAATAAGCATAAAATTAAGAGCAATGTAAGCATTGTGGAGCATGACAATAAGCATAAAATGAAGCCAAGCACAAAAGACATGATCAAAATAGGAATATGCAAGGGGGCATGATTTACATACAAGGCTTTTAGGCTACACCACATAAACAAGGAGCTCCTAGGCCATACCATCTTAAAGTAGGCTAGTAAGAGGTCCCCTTACATGGTGGCTCTCACTTGCTTTCCTCTAGGCATGATCTAAGAGCCCTCTTGGCTCAAGCATGCAAGAAAGGGGGGTTGAAGATGGGGATTAAAATAGAAAATAGCCTAAGTAGGCTAGGAGGGAGAAGAGAAGAGTGGGGGAGAGCATAAATGTAAAAGGGATACCACCTTTTACCTTCAACACATTTGTAGTCTTCAATGGATGTCTTGATTGGAACTTGAGTGACTTCAAGAAGGCTTGAGAGGCTAGAGTGGAGTGTATGAGTGTGTATGAGGCCTTGTATATGGAGTGTATAGGCTTAGGAGGGGTAGAATCTAACCTAAGTGTTGGAGGGGAGGAATATATGTAGAGATTCGAGTTTCATGAGTGATTTCAGTAGAGTTTCGTATCAATTTCGGACCTTGAATATGCAAGGGGAGAGGCCTCTATTATAGGCAATCTGGAACAGGCCTTGCGCATGTGGTACATGCGCATAGCCAAATTTTGGCCTTGCGGATGTAGGACATGCGCAGGTATTGTTCCATTGCCAGAATAACACGTGGCACCCTGTGTACTGGTTAAATCTCGACCGTTGATCGAAAGTTAGTCGATCTGATCAAAATTTGAGCGCATGTAGCATACGCTCCATCACCGAAAAAGTTCGTCCAAACTTTGCCTCGATAATTGAGTCAATTGGGAAGATTCTGGGGGAATCGGTCGCACTCGGGATGTTCTCCTAGTGCTTCCGATGAACTTTTATGTTTTCAAAAAGTTTGAATTATGTTTAGAGGTGAGTGATATCGTCTTGGGAAGTGTGCCAAAAGGACACTTTCGCGGAGCGTCTGTGATATGCTCCGTGGTTGTTCGAAAGTGGTTGTTTTCATTTCATGTGATCGAGGCCTCCGAAAAGTAATCTACTCGATCGAACCGTATCGATGGAAAGTACTCTGGAAATACTATTGGGAATTTCCAAATTTACGCATTTCTCAAGTCATTTGACGATGCGTTTTGATTAGGGAATCAGAGAAAAAATCAACCTTGGCGGAGTGTCTGCGAGACGCTATAAGGGTTGCTGAAAGTTACAGTTTTTGCACCGTACGATGGAAGGCTTCGGGAAACGATCTATTTGATCGAACCATATCGATGGAAAGATCTACGGACGAGCTTTTGAGAATTCCCTGATTTACGCATTTCTCAAGTCAGTTGACGGTGTATTATAACTAGGGAATCGGGGAAAAACACAATTTAGGCGGAGCGCTTGCGAGACGCTCCAGGGAACTTTTATCGCGTCATGCGAGCTTAGTGTCGTAGGGTGCTCTTTGGGTTAAACAAGGGTGTGTGGTGAAACTCTCTGATCGAGACCCCAAGACCGGTTCTGTTTCGGGGCATTTTTGGGCTTCTAGGGGCAAAACAGTCATTTTGACCAGAGTTGGCTGGAAATAGTCAGGAATGGTCTGGTATATTGTGTTAAGCGTGTAGGGCTGTTCAGGAATGATTTTGAGAGGGTCTTTTTCCGTTCAGCGGAGTTTGTGCCATGCTGAGGCGTTCAGGGGCAAAATGGTTGTTTTGACCAGCGTGAGTCGGAATAGGACCGGATTTAGACCAAATGGCGTGCGGGGAATACCTAATGGTTTGACAACATTTTGGAAGGATGGACTTATCGTTTTGAGGGATTTTGAATTTTCCCTAAACGTGCCTGGAGGCCCAAGGGGCAGGTTTGGTCATTTTTCATCGAGTTGGGCTAGTAGGCGCCGGTGTTGACCTAGGTGTTGGTTTCCGAGACCGCCCGGTCTCAAAAAACTACATGTGCAGTGTTGGTCTCCAAGAACGCCTGTTCTTAGAGAGTTACCTGTAAGGGTAGTGTTGGTTCTTGAGAACGTCTGGTCCCAGAAAGCTACCTAGAAGTGTGGTGTTGGTCTCCGAGAACGTCCGGTCTCGGAGAGCTACCAAATGACGGACATTTTACATTGGCGGGCTAACAGGCGCCAGAAGTGAACCGTCTAGAATTTTTGATAAGGTGTTGGTCCCTGAGATCGCCCGATCCCGGAAAGCTACTTAGATGACGTTGGTTTCCGGGACTGCCCGGTCCGGAAAACTGCTTGGAATAATGGTGCTTAAGACTCCGACAGATCCTTGTGGACCCGAGAAGCGACCAGTTGGTTGGATTGGAGATTGAAAGGCTCATCTTGAGCTTGCATGTGTTGTGATGTCAGAAACTGGTCTCGGTCGGACTGAAAATTGCCGAGCGGGCAAAAATGGGGTGGTTACAAGAAGCTTATTTAGTTTCTTTTTCTTTTCCTCTGTACCAAAAAAAATATGTTATGACTCTATGATTGAACAGTCGATGGCTAATAAAGTAAGCATGCAACTGGCATCTAGCTTTGTTTTATTGTTGGGCCAACTTCCATGAAGTTTCTTTTTTGCTAGGCCACTGCATCTAGTTGATCATGTAAAATATACATATCATAAGAATAGAAAAAGATTATATCGAATAATATCAACACCACATCCAACCTTAATTTACTCCTTCAAGATGTCATTCTTTGAGTCATAGGCAGTTGCCACAAAACCCTGTTGAAGTGGGGAAACCCCTTTTCTTTTGGCTTTTAATATTGGTACGGAATCATTTTAAAAATTTTGAAAAAATATTTTTGGGATACTTAAATAAAACTTTAAAAAAATTAATGTGAAACTGAGATTTTTCTACTTTGTAGTAGGAAATTTTACTTACTGAATGAATTTGTTTTCCAACAGATAAATTTTATCTTGTGGCTTGGGGTTTCTAAAAGAAAAATTCAACTAACAATGAAATTTCTCTGTTGGCTTGTTTGAGGAAATTTCACTTATTAAATTCAAACTTCCTCTAATAGAGCATTGTAGCCATCAACTATGCTACATGGACTCGAGTACGAAGATCGCAAGAATATATGTGTGTCTAATTGTCAAATTTATCTAATTTTCATGTCCAATGACATACAGAATAAAATTCTATAAAAACTTAAAGCATTCATTTTTAAACTCTTCTTTTTTTTTTTTTTTTTGGCAAGTTTCAACCAAAGATTCATCATCTTTAAAGAATCCATCAAAATATTTATAGTAGATTACGCAAGTATTATATACTGTGACTGGATCTAAGATTTATGGAGTGAACAAAAAAGGGAAATGAAAGAGAAAAGATAAAAAGAGATAAATTAGTGAAAGAAGTTAAATTCTATTTTGTTCCGTTGGATTAGAAAATGAAAAGCAAATAAACAGGTATTTGTCAAACAAAACCATATAATGCATGTTTGGCTGTCATATAAAATGAATATGTATAAATAATTTAATTTTCCTTCAGTTTTTCTTTCCATTGATAAAATTTATAATTCAAACATTGCATAAAAGTTTCTTTTTTGTTTCATAAAAGCTTCTTCCTAAGATTCTAATTAAGTTTCTAGATAGTTTTTTCTTATTCGATTCTTGATAATTTTCTCCTTTCACTCTCCAAGCTTTCTCGTCTCGTATCCTACGTCTAGCTTGGGCTTCCGCTTCCTACGGTTTGAGTCATATTTAGGACTTGCTTATTTCTATTTCCATATCATTTCTTGGTACCAAAAGGAAGTATGTATAGCTCCTATTAGGGGTGTGCATGATTCGATTGGGTTAGGTTTATGTTAAACTCAAAACCGACTTGATCTTGATCGATTTAAAATTTTTGAACTCAAAATCAATTCATGCATGTTGATTTGGGCCAGTTCCAAGTCTCGAGTTGGGTACGAAACATAGTTTGTTTACTTAAGAAAGAAAAAAATGGGATCAATCTTATTATCCTCAATTTTTAAAATAATTAATAAAACAACATACAAATACAAATTAATAATAATAAAATTCAAATAATTAATACATGAAGACCTATATATATGTATATTAGATCATGTCTCGATTCGGTTCTAGGGTTGACTGGGTCAGTTCTAGCTTCGATTCAAGTCTAGAAAATACGAATCTAAAAACCGAACCAAATTGATTGGGTTGACTTTTTTTAGACTTCTAATCGAGTCAAATCTTTGATAAACCCGAACCAAATCTCGATTTTCATATTTTTTTTTAATTTTTTTGTGCACCCTATCTCTTGTAACACAAACAAATCTGTGTTTTGTAGAAAGAAAGAACACATTCTAAGAAAAAAGTTTAAAATTAAATCATATTTTATATATATATATATATATATATCCAAAAAACACTAGTTGAGACTTGAGGCCTGATGTTGCGAAATGCGCTACTCCAAATCCAAAGCACGAAGAGGTCCTTGTTGGGATTGACGAACTCTACCTACGCACTGAAGTATTTGAAAGAACACATGCACAGATAATTGAGAATAATTCTCAATATTTTATTATGAGAATATTAATACATGTATTTATAGAACATAGAATAAGATGTGATATATATTAATCACAACAGATTACATGGGCACAAAATAGACCTTTAGAGCACCACAGGCAACATGCTCACAGACAAAGTGGTAATCAATATCAACATGCTTTGTGCGAGCATGAAGACCTAGATTCATAGCAAGATATGTAGCACTCACATTGTCACCATAAAGAATTGGTGGGTTCCAACGGAAGTCCCCCAAGTCATGTGGAAGATAAAGAATCCATTAAGCTTCACTGTAGTAAGGGTGAGAGATTGATATTTTGCTTCAGCACTAGAGCATGAAACAGTGGGTTGCTTTTTGGAGGGCCAAGAAACAATATTAGAGCCCAGAAAAATGCAACCACTAGAAGTGGAATGACGATCTTTAGGACAATCAACCCAATCAGCATTAGATTAACCAATTAACAACATTTGGGTAACAAGTTTAAAAATAAAGCCGAAAGCAAGGGTACCTTTTAAGTATCGAAGAATTCGTTTCATAGTAGCCCAGTGAGCACTTCTGGGAGCTTGCATAAATTGACGCACTTGATTAATGACATAGGCAATCTCAGGACGTGTAAGAGTGAGGTATTGAAGGGCACCAACAATACTCCGGTATACAGTGGGATCAGAGATTGGATTCCATGCCTCAGTTAAGACCAGACAAAGGAAGAATCACATTGGTCAGCTTATTGATAATGGCATTGTTATATCTGATCCACCTGTGATAAAGGAGCTAATCTATGATCACTTTGCTAAAGTTTTCTCAAAGGAACTTATGGATAGACCAGTTTGGGAAGGAGCCTTAATCAAATCTTTAAGTTCAACTAGGAGTACTTTCCTTGAAGGAAAATTTATGAAAGATGAGGTATGGGCAGCTATCAAGAGTTGTAATGGCAGCAAGGCCCCAGGGCCAGATGGGTTCAAGTTAAGCTTTTGGTAAAATTTTTGGCACTTAGCAAAAGATGATGTCATGAAAGTCATGGAGGATTTTTTTAACAATGGTTGTCTCCTTAAAGGGTAAGTGCTTCATTTATCGCCTTAGTTCCAAAGACTGAATTCCCTGATTTCTTGGCCCATTATAGACCTATTTCATTAATCTCTTCAGTTTATTAGATAATCTCCAAAACTCTGTCAAATAGACTAAGGACTGTAATGGAGGATATAATTGGGGTGCACCAATATGCTTTTGTAAAAAATAGACAAATCCTATATGGGGTCCTCATTGCTAATGAAATTTTGGATGAATTGAAGAGAAAAAAGAAGAAAGGCATCATCATTAAGCTTGACTTTGAGAAGGCCTTTGATTCAGTAAATTGGGAGTTCTTATTTCAAATGATGGAAAAAATAGGGTTTGGTCCAAAGTGGTGCAACTGGATTAAGGGGTGCTTATTCTCTAATTGGGTTTCAGTTTTTGTTAATGGCTCCCCTACAAAGCAATTCAAAATGAAGAGAGGGCTGAGGCAAGGAGATCCTTTGTCTCCTCTACTCTTCATCATAATTGTAGAAGGGCTCAATGTACTTTTGAGGAGAGCAAGGAGCCTTGGCCTCATAAAAGGGTGTCAGCTGGGTTTAAATGATATGCATACCACTCATCTGTAATTTGCAGATGACACTATTCTCTTTTGCTCAGCAGACCTAGAGGAAATAAGGGTTATAAAAAGAATTCTTAGGTGTTTTGAACTACTTTCTGGCCTGAGAATTAACTTTCACAAGTCTAGGGTTAGTGGCATTGGTGTGGATGTTTGGTTCATATCAAAGGTGCATGTCCTTCCAATAAGGTACCTGGGGCTCCCATTAGATGCAAACCCAAGAAGGCTTTCAACCTGGTCTGATGTGATTGCAAGAATAAAAAAGAAGCTATCACTTTGGAAAAGGAACTTCTTATCCATTGGAGGAAGACTCACCCTTATTAAGTTCACCCTTGCCAACCTCCCTATTTACTACCTCTCTTTGTTCAAGGCTCCCTCTGCTATTTGTAATGAAATAGAAAAGCTCCAAAGAAACTTCCTATGGGGAGACCTAGGAAAAAAAAGAGGTATTCACTGTGTAAATTGGAAAAATGTAACCACAAACAAATATAAAGGTGGGTTGGGCATTGTCTCAATTAAAGTCATGAATTTGGCTCTATTGGCTAAGTGATGGTGGAAATTTGCAAATTTGCAAAGGATAGGGATGCCCTATAGAGAAGGGTGATATGCCATAAATATGCCTTGGAGGAGCCAAGATGGACCATTCCAGAACGTGCAGTTCCACACATGTCAATTCTGATGAAGGATATTTGGATGAATGAAGAGGATCTTTCCCCTTTTAAAGCTAAGATTGTTTCAAACCTTCAGGTGAAAATAAGGAATGGTGAGTTGACAAGACTTTGGCAAGACCCTTGGGCAAATGGTATGTCTCTTAAACACATTTTTCCAAGACTCTATGCTCTATCAGATCAGAAAAAGGCATTAGTTGTTGAATGCAAAAATGAGGTAGGGGAGTGGAATTTCACTTTTAGGAGAAACCTGTTGTCCTGGGAAAATGATAGCTTAGTCGATTTGCTAAATTTAGTCAACAGTATTCCCACTTCAGGTAAAGCCTGTGATCCAATCTCATGGAAGTGTAATCTAGAGGGTGTGTTCACAGTCAAATCTCTAACTTGCAGTTACGATTTTGGAGCTCCCTCATTTAATTTTTGTTGGAAAAAGCTCTGGGAAGTATGGGCTTCTCAAAAAATTCAGATCTTTTGTTGGCAGGCCTTAAAAGAAGGGACAAAAACTAAAGCATTTCTTCAAGCCCGAAAAGTTTTGCAGCCACTTGACAACATTAGCTGTGCTCTTTGCAATCAATTTGATGAAGACCTCTCTCACTTGCTCATTCATTGCAGAACTTCTTGGATGGTTTGGTCCTCCATCCTAAGTTGGTGGGGGAGCCGATGGGTCAGCCTAGGTACAATCAGTGATCTATGCAAGTGGTGGTTAGGGCAAAGGTAGAAGAATCTAGACAAACCAATATGGGATGCTCTATTATTATCTTCTCTATGGAATATATGGCTTGCTAGAAATAATGTTGTGTTCAACCACAAACATCCTTGCTGGAAGGAGATTGTTGAATCTATAAAGCTGCAGGTGATTTTTTGGATTCATGCTAAGCTAAGGCCAGGGATTATAAGTTTAGGTAATTTCTTTTACAGTATTGAGGGAGTCAAGTCCTTGAAACTCTCTGCTGTTAGGTTGTAATATTCTCCTTTTGTAGTGCAGTTGAATACTTTTCAACTCTTTTGCTCTAAGGTTGGGATGTCTGCCAAGCCTCTAAGACTTGGAGAGAGGCCAACGCGCCCCCCCCCCCCCCCCTCGCCCCGCGGTTCCTGTAAGGTTTTATCTATTATTAATCTTTTTTCTGCTGTCCAAAAAAAAACTGGTAGAGCTAGAAAGCTTAGTTCCTGTAGTAACAGATATGGAAATGGGCTTAGCAAGAAGCATGGAGGTTTTAGATAGAAGATCTAAGGTGTACTTAGTTTGGATGAGAACTAAGCTAGAATAGAATCGAGTAGCTTTTATACCCAAAAAATAATACAAGTCACCAAAATCTTTCTTGTCAAAAGTAGAAGAAAGAATGTTAATGAGGGTAGATATGCAGATGTATCACTACTTGTAATAAGAATATCATCAACATAAAGAAGCAAAACAATAATACCAGCAGAAGAATGGTGAACAAACATGAAGCTATCAACTTTGCTGGAAATAAAACCATGTTCCAGAAAAGCAGGAGCAAAATGCTAGAGAGCGAAGGGGCTTGCTTTAATCCATATAGAGCATGATGCAACTTGCAAACATGAGGACGGGTAGGGTCAACAAAACCAACAGGCTGCTTCATGTAAAATTCTTCAGTGAGAAAACCATGGAGAAAAGCATTTTTCACGTCCAATTGACCAATCGGGCAAGAAGAAGTGACTGCTAAGGAAAGAACAATGCGAATAGTAGTTAGTTTAACTACCAGACTGAATATTTCATCATAATCTAACCCATATTGTTGACAAAATCCTTTGGCAACCAATCTGGCTTTATATCTTTCAATAGAGCCATCAGATTTGTGTTGCACCCTAGAGACCCATTTGGAGCAGACAATGTTCATATTTGACTGTGGTGGCACAAGAGACCAAGTTTTGTTACGCAGTAGTGCATTAAATTCCTCAACCATTGCAATAATCCATTCAGGGTACTTAGAAGCTTCAGTAAATCAAGGAGGTTCGGTAGTTGGTGGACCACGGAGTTGAGACAGAAAACATGCAGGTACTGGATACTGGGAGGCAGAGAATGCCTTAGGACGACTTGTATCATCTTTGTTACGTGTAACCATGGGATGAATTGAAGGAGAAACAGAAATAGTAGAAGAGAGTAGTGGAGATGATTGTTGCGTCATTGAAGGAATGCTACCAGGGTCATGAAAAATTCGGCTGATGGCAATAGAGGGAGAGCCATCAACGGAGGGAGTGGCAAGAGCCGGCAGCTGAACAAGAGCAGAAGTATCGAGTTCATTTGAATGAACACCAATAAAACTACCTTTAACCTATGTTTGGAGAGTGCTCAAATCACCTAAACGAGGAGGTTTTTTGATAAAGGTCTGCAAAAGGGAAGGGAGTTTCATCAAACACAATATGCCGGAAAATGTAAATACGACCACTGGATAGATTGAGACAGCGATATCCCTTATGTTTAGAGGCATAACCAAGAAAAATGCAGGAGCCGTCTTGGGCTGAAGTTTGTTCTTGTTATAGGGGGCACCAAAAATGTGTAACACTGACGTCCAAAAGTGCGCAAAAATGTATAATCTATCTAAAGAGTCTACTACATGTAGAACTTTATCATGTCTTAACAGTACTCAACACAAATAATATGCTCACATTAAAAAGACGCAAAATTTAGGTGATGTAGCCCAACTTGCTTGTGTATGAAAGAGAGTTGACCAAATGGAGTGGCGGCTTCAGAGATAAGTACTTTTATAACCGTCACATAAAAAAAGTATCAAATGCATTCTTAATGTATGTCACCAAATACTTATTTAGCGGGCCTTGCATTTCAAGATATTGCCAAAGACGAGCTGTCATATTATAGCACATTTAGAAGAAAAAAAACTATTTTTTTAACTAGTTTAAAAAATTATTAGCGAAATAACTGAAGTGTTTTAAATAAAATTGTTCACAGTTTAAATATGAATCTGATTGGGGGTAATTCAAGCTCTCTATTTTTTTAACAGATATTTGAACATTAAAATTTGTTAGTGTTACTTCTTAATGCTTTGATGGGTCAGCTCACTCCATCAGCCTTCACTTGGCGCCGGCCTTGACTACTTGTAACAGGTTTCACAATTACAAGACATCAAACTTCTCTTCATTGGTCTGCACACACATAAAAGGAAATACGTGTTACTTTTTGTGTCCGATACATCGCAGCCACAATATTGATCGAGAAATATTATACAAATAAAAATTTTGTAGGGAATTTATATACTATATTAATATTTTTAAATGAGAGTATTTTACTTTAAAATAAAATATCAATTATAATAATTTTTAATTATAAAATTATTATTGCTGCATCATTTTGATTGAAGTTTTTGTATAATTTTTTTTTTATAAGAATAATATTTTTCATATTAATTAAAGCTATCCAATGCAACATGCTTTAGAGCCGGTTCGGAACTTAGGGGAAGGAAGGAAAATTTTTACATCCTTTACTCTTCTCTTATTTGATTCTACAAGCAAAGAAAAAAAAAATTAAATCACACACTCTCTCTCTCCTTTCCTTTAACTATTTTTTTATTTTTTTCACAAAATTAAATTAAAAAAATATTTTTTCTCCATTTTATCTGCCATTCCCTTCCCAACTTCCAAAGAGACTGTTAGGCTTGCAGCATCAACTCGGAAGAGCGGAAACAATTTTTCTTGGGTGTACCTAACCCTGGTCAATTTTCAGCGCCCCAGAATTTATACTCCGCCCCATTCGCTGACGCACCAGGCTGCGGAGTAATGTGAGAAGGAAATACAAAATACTAAATATTCTGGCTGACGAATTAATGGTTGGTGGGTGTTCCAATCCCTCACATGGGATTGACCCCACGCAACAGACTTCTCTCTCTCTATACAAAAGGGAAATGCTAGCATGCGCGCCTGGTCAGACACGGCCTGCTGCGCGACACATCCCGTTGGTGCAACAACCGAAGTTCACTCCTATAAATACACTGAGGCATCCCCGACCCAGACCTGGCCCACCATTGAACCAGAGTAGCTCAGCTCCACAATGGAAGTCAAGGTCTCTGAAACCACAACTGTCTACCCCTCTACAACTCCCTTCGACGACGATCATGTCCTCCATCTCTCCGACCTCGACACCGATCGCAACCTCCACGGCACTTTCCGTTACCTCCGCGCGTATGTTGGCACCAACCACCACCTCACTGCCGCAGACCCCTTCCATGTCATCACCACAGCCCTATCCGCCGCCCTCGTCCACTACTACCCGTTCGCCGGAATTCTCAGACGCCGCCACTTGGATGGCCGCCCCGAGCTACACTGCGTCGTGGGCAAAGGTGTCCCCGTAGTTCGCGCCACCGTGGACTGTTCGTTAGATGCTGTAAACTACCTCGACGACCCGGCTGAGCATTGGATCGAAAATCTGGTGCCCGACCCGGAACAGGACGAAGGATTGGCCATCCCGTTGGTTTTACAAGTCACGATGTTTCGGTGTGGTGGGTACACCCTCGGGGCTTCAGTGCACCACGCGATGTGTGATGGACTCGGTGCAACTCTGTTTTTCAACGGTATGGCTGAGTTGGCCCGCGGGGCGAGTGGGTTATCGGTTGAACCAGTTTGGGACCGGGCAAGGTTGCTTGGACCGAGAAACCCACCTCGGGTGGAATTTCCGGTTCATGAGTTTCTGAGGTTGGATAAGGGCTTTTCTCCATACTCGTTGTCGAGTGGACCGGTTGTCAGACAGTGCTTTGAAGTGAGGGACGAGTGGTTGGACCTGTTCAAAGGGTTTTTACGTGGACGTTCCGGTTCAAGCTTTACTACATTCGAAGCTTTGGGTGCTTTCATCTGGCGAGCAAGGTAAATCTTTAACTCATCTTCATTGTTTTACTTTTAATTGTCTGAGATTGATTGTGAAGTAAGTAGGTGATAGATTTTTTTCTTTTTTGTTTTTTTAACTGTTGAACCTCTGATAATTAATATGTTAACTACAAGAGTGAATTTGTGCGAAAGTGGTCAGAAAAAGTAGAAAAGTGGGTGAGCTTGTGCAAGTGGACGGACAAAATAAGAAATGGTAAAATATACTTATACTCAATCTCACTTGAGTGTCTGTATTTTTAATTAAAATAATTAAGTCTATGTACTTTTAATTTGTTGTAATGTCACGCCTCTGTAAACTTTTATTAGTACAATTGATTGTCAAAAGTTATGTGCGTCTCATGTGACTTTTTTTCAATGGTAAAAATGTATTCTCATACCATTTTGACACCAAATGCACTCAACCCTCCCGTATTTCAGATGATTTGAGAGTATTTTGTAACTCTGATTTTGTTTTATACATATAATAATTGTAAAAAAATTTAATAGCAATTGGTGAAAAATTACTGTAAAGAAGTTTAAAAACTAAATGATTAGAGTAACATAACATTATTTAGTGTGAGAATACATTTTTGCCCTTCATAAAGGGCTACGTGAGACGTACAAGACTTTTGCTCATCAATTGCATAAACAAAAACTTATAAAAGGGTAACAATGCAACAAATTAAAAGTATAAGAACTTAATTGTTATAATTGAAAGTGCAGGTTTTCAAATGAGATTCAGTGTAAAATACAGGGGTGTAAAATATATTTTACTCAATAAAAAATCTAGCAAAGTGTATTTTACCCATAATATAATGAAAACAATAATGTAACTACTCACTATAGATTTCTTATTGGATAAAAAATATTTTGTATCATTACACTTTACACTGAATTTCACTTGAGAACTTGCATTTTTAATTGTAACAATTAAGTCCCTATACTTTTAATTTATTGCAATGTCACCCTCTTGTAAACTTCTGTTAATGTAATTGACTGTTAAAAGCCATATGCGCCTCATATGACTCTTTTTCAATGATAAAAATATATTTTCATACCATTTTGGCACCAAATCCACTCAACCCTCCCTTGTTTCAAATGATTTAGAGATATTTTGCAATCCTAATTTCGTTTTATACATATAATAATTGTAAAAAATTTAGAAAGAATTGGTGAAAAATTACTGTAAACAAGTTTAAAAACTAAATGATTGGAGTGACATAATATCATTCAATGTGAGAATATATTTTTGCCCTTCAAAAAGGGCCACGGAGACGTACAAGACTTTTGTTCATCAATTGTACAAATGAAAACTTTTAAAAAGGTAACATTGCAACAAATTAAAAGTACATGAACTTAATTGTTACAATTGAAAGCACAGTTTCTCAAGTGAAATTCAGTATAAGGTGTAAGGGTACAAAATATATTTTACTCTTATATTATTTATTAACTCATAGTATGATTTAGAAAAACTCATACGTCTGGTGCATAATTTAATTTTTGTTCCATTTTCTTGTTAATAAAAAATGTGTCATCGAATTAGTTTCACCACTGTCTGATGTTGTCTTTATGATAGTACTAGCAAGAGAGGCACATAAGTGTATACACCCGCTAACCTAACCTTCGCTATGAGTGTATTTTACAAGCTTTACCAAACTTAGTTGTTAGGTTTATAATAGCATAGATAGATATAGACTAGAATAAGAGGCACAGTACCCACATCTATTAATCCGCTAACCCAACACAAAATGGGAGTATTTTTTAAAATCACAATTATAACACGCTTCAGTAAATAGATTTCACCAATCTAGATAAATAGATAATCTCCATTTGGTAATAATGTTTTGAGAAACCAATTTCATCCCATGGTGTATACTTAATAATTTTATTATTTAATATTAATTAATTAATAAAATTTTGAACAAATCCTTCAATATTATTTATAGAGTAGAACAGTAACAAAAAAAAAAGTACTAATCTACTAGCAACAAGAAAGTAATTAGAAGCCTTTCTCTGCAACCAATATTTGAGCAAAAAAAAAAAAAAGAGTTTATTATCTATAAATAATATTTTGTTCCAAGGCCTCGTTGGGTAATGATTTCGATTTTTGTTTTCTTTCGTTTTTGAAGTTCATCGAAATCTGTTTTGATAAATTCATTCTAAGAAACTGTTTTCACCAAAGCGCATTTTGTAAATCGGTTTCAAAACCTCTTTTCAACAAAAATTTTTAAAAAAATATCCCAGTTTCAAGAACAAGAATTGTTTTTTTAGAGTTTTCATGTCTAGGCAAATACTAATGTTAGTATGTGCTCTTAGGATACATGTTAACGAGACATTTTCATGAATACAAAAAATGCTATGAAAATGATGACATCTTCACTGGTCTCATTTATTATTTTCAAAAACACAAAATAAAGTATTCAATTTTTTTATTTTTAAAAACACAAAAAGCAGAAAAGGACCGAAACTATAACTGTAAAAAAAAAAAAAAAAGGGTTCTATCAATTAATAATTTTTATATTCACCTGCGATTATTTATTATAAAGGGTCTACCCTATTCAAATAGTGTTTTTAATTGATAATTCTGGACCTGGGAATTATCAATTTATCATTGATGCCTGATAGTACTGTAGTCATCCTATTAAACAGTAACATACTTACATATAATGTTTTATTGCATCAGCAATTTAAATTTATGACAAAATAAAGAAATTTTTAATAATAAAAAAATGATACCTAGCAAAATCTCATAGAAATAATAACTAACTTATACTATCTAACCACCCGAGGTTTTTCGGATGAATAGGGTTAAAGCCTCAGGGACTCCAGGTGATGAGAAGGTGAAATTTGCATACGCCACCAATATAAGGAGGCTAGTGAAACCGGCACTTCCTGCAGGCTACTGGGGCAATGGCTGTGTAGTGATGTACGCCCAACTCGGTGCCAAAGACCTGGTTGAGCAACCCATTTGGAAAACAGCCGAGGCGATCAAGAAGAGCAAACACAACACCACCGACGAATACGTGCGCTCATTTATTGACTTTCAGGAGCTAAATTATGCTGAAGGGATTACGGCAGGTGGAGGAGTGAGTGCATTTACTGACTGGAGACACTTAGGCCATTCGACGGTGGACTTCGGCTGGGGAGGTCCGGTGACTGTTATACCCCTCTCCAGGCACCTTCTTGGCGGCGTCGAGCCTTGTTTCTTCTTGCCGTATTCTTCGGCAAAGGAGGGGAAGAAGGACGGTTTCAAGGTTCTTGTGTATTTGCAGGAGACGGCTGTGCCTGCTTTCAAGGCTGAGATGGATAAGTTTAGCCGACAGGAGTTTGATTTGCCTTGAGTTTTTTTTTACTCGATCGGCACTCTTCTTGTATTGTCAGTTCAACTCTGTTGATAATCGCAGATCATGAGGCTAATAAACAATGGCCTTTAGGGTCTGTTTTTTGGGCCATCCAAGGCAGAAACTGTTCTGTTCTGTATTTTTCCTATAGTAAGTGGCTTTTGATGTGAAGCAGAGACTAATAAACAATGGCCTTCAGGCTCTGTTTTGCTACGTTGGATGTCAATCTCTTATTTCTTCTCCGTAAACCGCAGACCAACAATGAAATCAGATAGATTGATATTACTTCTGCGCGTTGTAACAAGGCATAAATGGTGATTCCATTTCCCCAAAAAGGCACACCCAATTATTTCGAAGTCTTTAACACTCAGAAATTGGGTGTTAGACTCTCCAGACTGTCACAGTAGTGAGAGTCTTTTACACTGGATTCCCTTTCAGTTATAACTTTGAAATAAGTTGTCCTATTATTTCAAAAAGCTGTTGCCTTCTAGTTTGGCCTCGTCTTCAGTGTGTTTGGCTTTGATTCAGTGATTTACGCACCGGTTGAGTTGATTGAGTGAACTTTTATCTCGAAAATAAGTATGTTGCCAAGTTTGTAAATACATAAGAAATTTTCTGTATGGGGAAAGGGGAAAAAAGACTATTTGTTTGATCATTTATTATGGAGTCATTTGGGGTTCTTCTGCTTGATGGGTAGTGTAGAATGATTGGCAATTTTGTGGATAAGGGAATGTTGTCCTTTCAAGACATTAATTTTTTTTTTTTTTACTTATATATTAGAAGCCCAAAACCTTAAAAAGGAGAAAAGGAGAAATGATTAGTAGATTAAATGACCACAATTATGAGTAGCATGCTATTACAATTGAACTAACCCGTCTCCTTCGTAAACAATCTTTAAACTTCTCTTGAATGCTCTCTTAGGAAAAACAATTCAGTATGTAGGTAACATTTATTACTTCTCTTATAATATTTTATCTTGCGTTTGGACTACAATTTAAAATTGCTATTAGCTAAAAGATTAAGAGTTTAATTTTGATGTACTATCAGTGTAAAAAATTTTAACACAAGCATGTCTTAAAATACAACACGTATCCATAAACATTACGTGTTTATGTTGTACTTAAATTCTAAAGACACGTGTCGCATTTTTAATGCATACTTATGTAAAAAAATCTTTACACTGACAGTACATTAAAATTAAACTCAAAGATTAAACTATTTATAAAAATAACCTTTTTTTCCGTGGCTTTTTAAATGTTTGGGTGTTTAAGCTACTTTTTAAATTGAGTTGCAACTTTTTAAGATAAGCCAAATACTCTCTAAAAATGTCATAAACTTAAGTTGTACACTGTAAAAGAAAATATTATTCTTATAAAAAATTTATATAAAATTTATATATAAAATAATATAATAGTGATTGTTTGTAATTAAAAACTATTATGATAAGCATTTATTTTTAAGTAAAAAACTTTCACTAAAATATATCACTTTATATATAAATTTTTTATTTGTATAACACCGTCAAACTATAAAATATGCTCATTCAAACGCTCACAGGTGATGGTGGGTCGCATGCTTAATGCTTAAATCTTGTTATTACCTTACTAGTGACAATTTGTCCTTTTTCTGGTGCTTTGTTCTACGTTAGCCGATCCTAAGGAGCAGGGGTGCTGATCTAATACTTTCAAGGCCATGAGAAAGAATGTTGTACACAAAAATGAAAGCCAAGATGGCACAAAACGGATGTCGGACCAGACGCTGATCCTTTAATCCCAGAGTTCTACAGCTCCTTACCATAGGCTGGAGTCCAGAAGATCATTTTCTCATCATGACTTTTGACAAAGCAGAGACAAAGGACTTTCACAGGAGAATCGAATGGAAATCTATCATCTTATCCGCACCAAACAAAACACGGTAGAAACCAACACCATGTCAAGTTGTGAAGCTCAAGAAGAAACACACACTCTGTAACCAAAAGCTCTCACTTTCGACAATGGCGGCAAGTGTTCTCGGAACTTCATCTGCTGCAATCTTGGCTTCTCGGCCCCTCTCTTCTTCCAACACCAAGTCCCCTGTTCAATCTCTCTTTCCCATTCTAGGTATCCCTCTCTCTATATATGTATACATACAGAACTTGATGTATATAACGCATAAGTTATTATCTCGTTTTCCCTTTACAATAATCTTTTCTAGCTTACATCCTTGGATTCGAGTAAAGTACGAACGACCCAGTTCATTTGTCGAGTTTCTTTGTCACGGTTGCTTTGTTTTTTGTGGTCAATTATGAGATTAAGATATGGGATTTTAGGAAAATTTGATGTAGTATACGAATTGCTGAAGAAAATTTTGATTTCAGGACAGAGTAATCGAAGGAAGTTCTATGGAGGAATTGCAATTCCACTGAAGAAGGGGAGGTCTCAGTTCCGTGTTTCAATTACTAATGTTGCCACCGAAATCAGTCCCGCCCAAGAGAAGGTATGAAGTTTCTTATCCGGGTGTCTTAAGATATAATGTTTCAGTATAGGATTTATAGTTGATGCTATTGTTCTGGATAGTAGCATACGAGTTGTATTAAGTTTTGTTATTGAGATTTTTACTTGTTAAATTGTACCATAAAATTCATGCATTGTTTGAATGAACTTGGAGAAGTAGAACTGCACTTAAGATGTCTGTTGAAAGGCCTGTTTGATTGCATGTTTCTTGAAATTTCTTTAAGAAGTGGTCATGGTGAAGACAGTGTTAGCAATGTTTCAAATATGGGATTGTAAGGTTAAACTATTAAGTTAGTATTCAATGGAAGAAAGCATTACTCAGATGGCAATGTCATCGAAGATTTGGTCTAATAAATATAGTGAACTACATAAATTTCAGGCCAAGAAGCTTGCCTCTAAGGAAAGTCAGAGGCCGGTGTATCCATTCTCTGCTATAGTTGGACAAGATGAGATGAAACTATGCCTTCTGCTAAATGTGATTGATCCCAAAATCGGGGGCGTCATGATTATGGGTGATAGAGGAACAGGAAAATCTACAGCTGTTAGGTCTTTGGTTGATTTACTTCCTGAAATCACTGTAGTTGCCGGTGACCCTTTTAACTCTGATCCAGAAGATCCAGAATCTATGGGCGTGGAAGTCCAAGAAAAGGTTATGAAAGGTGAGGAACTTCCTGTCGTGATGACCAAAATCAACATGGTTGATTTGCCACTGGGTGCTACGGAAGATAGAGTCTGTGGGACAATTGACATTGAAAAAGCCCTTACAGAGGGTGTCAAGGCATTTGAGCCTGGCCTTCTTGCTAAAGCTAATAGAGGAATTCTTTATGTGGATGAAGTCAATCTTTTGGATGACCATCTAGTGGATGTTCTTTTGGATTCTGCTGCCTCAGGATGGAACACTGTTGAAAGGGAGGGAATTTCAATTTCACATCCTGCTAGGTTTATACTAATTGGCTCAGGAAATCCTGAAGAAGGAGAACTCAGGCCACAGCTGCTTGATCGGTTTGGAATGCATGCCCAAGTGGGGACAGTGAGGGATGCTGAGTTGAGAGTGAAGATCGTGGAGGAGAGAGCCCGGTTTGATAGAAACCCTAAGGAATTCAGGGATTCTTACATGACAGAGCAAGAGAAGCTCCAGCAGCAAATTACTTCAGCTAGGAACTCCCTTTCTTCTGTTCAGATTGATCATGATCTCCGTGTGAAAATCTCCAAGGTTTGTGCGGAGCTGAATGTTGATGGGTTGAGAGGCGACATAGTGTCGAATAGAGCAGCAAAAGCTTTGGCTGCTCTAAAAGGCAGAGATAAAGTAACACCGGAGGATATTGCAACTGTCATTCCCAACTGCTTAAGACACCGACTTCGTAAGGATCCCCTGGAATCAATTGATTCTGGTTTGCTTGTGATTGAGAAATTCTATGAGGTGTTTAGCTGAGGGGATAAAAAGATGCGCTTCTATGTAGTTTTCCGAACTAATTCATTTTTTTTTTTTTTTTTCAAAGTTTGGTTGGATTTCCCACTTTCGTTTTTCATCTGAAACTATACCAGATATCCAAATCCAATACAGAGCTACATCTAAACCATTTAGTTTATGATATTTGAGAAGGATGAAATTCAGTTGAAGGGAGGTATGCAAGTGCATACAAGTTATATGCATCCATACAGAGATTCTTCTCTTTGTAGTTTCTTTGGAGTTATATGTTTGTACTCCAAAAACTGTAATGCTATTGTTAGTTTTCTTTTACCTCATATGCAATACATTTATGCTGTGTTCAAATTCTGAATTTATTGAGAGAAAAATTGAAGGAATGAAAAATTGACACGTAAAAAAAAAAAGAGAAATAAGTAAGGAAACCGTGGGCTCATTTTCCTTTATGATAAATGGACAAAATGCAAAAAATACTGTTCATGTTAATTTTTTTGATTCTTGTTCAATGACTATGTATTTGGTTCTATCATATTATTACCGATAAATATCTATTAATTTTCTTCTTGATTTTCTAATATAACCAAACATGAGCATGGAATTTAAAATCTTTTATTTTCTTCGTCTTATCCTTTTCCTTTTCCTTTTCATTTTTGATTTAATAAAGTGGAGATCCAAACACAGCGGGTCTGATGTTCCTTTTACTGTCGGTTTACCCTTTGAATACATCCTGCCACTGAGAGTGTGAAACTGAGCTAGCTGTTAGGATGTTACACACCCAGATGGGTAAAAATGGAATAGGATTCAATGACTTCCAATGTATAGAATTTTTCTGTAGAAAGGAAGAAATATAACTAGTCTTTTTCCTTCTATTTTACTAATTTTAACTGTGGACAAGCTGAATACTTCATATGCTCGCACTTACTTTCTCATGGTAGAATAATTGAGTGAAAATTTTCTTAATTCAAGACTCCATTTCGATCAAACTCCGCGTTGTTGAGAAAATCGAAAAAACTGAGACAAAAACAAGTAGGCATGGTCTACAGTATAGATTGCACGAAGGGTAGCATAGTCTACACAACACGATACAGATTGGCTCCCACATGCCAGAATTTAGGCTTTGGTGGGATGTTATTACACAAATCATAAAATGAACCTGGTATAAAACTCAATATAATTAGACCTTTGCACTAATGACACAGTAAGATCTCCGTTAGCAACTTCTATTCCAGAATTTAGGCTCACGCGCTTGGAAGTCGGGTGGTCGCTGGAACACAATTGATGCTGTTCTAATCAAAATACCGGCTGTTAAAGCCCATATGACATACTTCCCATTCTCTGCTTCATAGTCAAAGAAATGGAGCAGATATTTGTCCCCTTCCCATTCCTTCTCCTCTGCTCTTCGATTTTTATCCTAAACCCACAACATGAAAGAAATCTCAGGGTGAAATTCAAGGCAATCAAAGCCAAAATGGAAACATTTTTAGAGAGTGATACCTTAAGGAAAATGTCTAAAGGGGCATCAAATATAGCTTCCACTTCTGCTGTATTTGGTGTTGGATTGAATGCTCCTTTGTCCGGAAGTATGCCAATCACAGGAACTACAGTCATACCAATCTGCACAAGAACAAACAGTAAGGTTTTGCGTCCCCGCTGAGCACATTCTGTGATGGCCTAAATTTACTTGGTAAGACCCTAGAGAAGGCAAGCATTATGGTCCAAAATTCAGGTGGACGTGGACAGAGTTTCATGAACTTGAACATGTACAATGTAGACATATTTCAAAACTACAAATGAGCAGCCATGTTACATATATTCGGGTACAGGTGTAAGTATTTGTCCAAGTATCGGATTAGTTTAAATCTCGTATCAAGGGACACGAGGGCACGGCAAAGTATGCATATTTTTTTAATTTTTTGTCATAAAATTCTATAGAGCATGTCATGCATAGTGTGAGAGTTTTATTCTTATTGTTATGATAAATCTGAATTACTAAACATCTTTGTTAGGTGAATGTCCAACAATAAATGTTGACTGAACGTCCATATTCGTAGCCTAAACCAAGTGTTGAAGTTGAGTGTCGAGTGTTCGAAAAAGGTATTTAACCTAGATGAGCAATATAGGAACGTCTATTGGGCAGCTGAGACCTAAGGTGCTAATGGCGTACCAAACAAGAAGAAAGTAAACAGAGAACATTGAAAGAAATTTAATAAAGCAAACGCGTCACATACTAACGAACATTTTAGGTGATTTAGGGCCGACTCAGCACAGTCACACAGGTAAGTGCAGACCACAAGCTCCCTCATTGATTCAACAGTTGGTTGATGGATAGGTTACAGGTAAAAGTTCAAAACATCGATGCACACTATTCACCAAGACTGTTGAGTCCTAGGCTGAAGATGAACCAGTGCAACACACAACATTAACATCTCAACGACTAGGGGAAATCTTAGTTCAACTGCTTACCTACCAGAATCCTCCATCTACAATCATATCTTCTATCAGATCATAAGCCATCATCTCTCCGTATATAACCCTACCCAGGCCAGTAATCATTTTGGTCCCATTAATTTTAATGAACTCCACCAGATCATGTAAATGGTCCGACCTTACTATCAAATTGCCATTCAATAAAAATTCTGTGTATATACTCGCATACAGGGGCAGACCTAACAAGGGTTAGTTGCCCCCACTGAATTGGCTACTTTCACTGCTTTAAAAAATTTTTTTAGGTGTTTTATTTGATCTCAAGTTATAAATATATGTTTTGCTCCCATTGAATTTATAAACACTTACATTTGTTTCCCTCTGAATTTATTAATAACTATATTTGCCCCCACTAAATATCACTAAATTTGTAATAAAAAATATATGTATCTCACTAATCCTTCGTTATTTGGTCAAATAAACAACACAATCCCAATTAATCATGTATTCATAGACTCTTAGTTAGCTAAATTCCAAAAAAAATTTTTAAAATTTTAAACCTTAGCCAACCAAATCTTCATTTAATTTTTGATATAGTTTTTGTGTACAATTTTTATACCTAGATTTGGCTGGCTAAAGTTTAAAATTTTAAGAAATATGATTAATATGATTATCTTTTTATATTAATTATCTTTTTTGATTTATACCTTCCAGCATCTTTAATATAATTATCTTTTTATTTATTAAAAAATACATTGTCAATTAAAAAAAAAATCGTATTTGATGCTGTGAAAATTTTGCCTCCGCTAAACAAAAATCTTGGATCTGCCATGCTCGCATAGCTAAAAAAAAATTTTTTTATGAAAACGGTATTTGCTGTGATCAACAAAATTTTTTAGGGGCTTACCAATATTTGAGTTGATTGTTCACAATTTTTTGTAATGCAGAGGAAAATTATGCATAAATTGAATTGCACATCCCCAAAAAAGGTACCTTTGTTACCAAGGGTTCAAGAACGGTGACAACATTCACAAGTGAAGGGTCCAAGCCGATCTCTTCCTTGGCCTCCCTCAGTGCCGTCTCAATATCATTGGCATCACCTTCATCTGTCTTCCCACCGGGCAACGAAACATCTCCTGTAAACCAAATAAACACATTTTAGCCATTGATTCAGAAACCCAATACTTTCAACAGCTGAATTATCATATCATGAGAATTCAATTGATAGAAGGCCATTGACCTGAATGAGTGGATAGAGTTGAAGACCTCTTGGTGAGAATCACTCGGAAATCGCCTTTTTCGTCTTCGAAGATGCAGATCAGAACTGCGGCTCTCTTGGGTCTGATTCTTTCAGGTTGTTGGGCAATTGGGTTTGTTGCAGATTCCGCATTTGAAGTCAGTTCTTGGATTGTTGGGTCTTCAATGGGGTTGTCATCGGTGTTGCTGGGAGGGCAAAGAGGTTTGTAGAGTCGAAGCCGTTGATCTAAGTTTGTCAGTCTCTGGGATCCTCCAAAACCGTCGGAACCCATGAGCTCAATCAGAGAGAGAGAGAGAGAGTTTTGGGAGGGCAGGATTTCTCTTGGGTTTTATTGGTGGTTGTCTGGGTCAAATGAATCCCATTTCAAAGCCTTGCAGCCTTTTTGGAGATTTTGGAAGCGAAGGGGAAGGGAAAGGAAGGAATGGAGAAGAAAAAGGTGGACTAGTCTTTCCCTCCTCATATTTAATTTTGCAGCAAGAATAGAGAGACAGTGGAAGAAATTTTTTTTCTTTTTTTCTTTACTTTTTCACAATTTTCTTTCCGTTATAAATAGAATCAAACAAAAAAAATATATTTAATTGTTTTCCGTTGCTCTTCTTCCCTTGCACAAGTTGCAAAAAAAGGAAAAAAAAAGAAAGAGTGAGTAGGTGAGTATTTTCTCTATTTTTTCTCCCATTCTCTCTACATTCTGTATTGGCTAAGCCTCTCTCTCATCTTAATTGTAGTATGGTTATGTTGCTCCATATATAGGAGTGATTTTGTTGCTTTCTAATATGCTTTTTTTTTAATCACAAGGGATCATGGCTTAATATTCGGCTTCTCTTCATGCTAAGTATGATGTCTCAAGTTTGATTCTTCTTCACACTCCCTCGTAAGCAGCCATTATTCATGTAATATATAAAGTTTACATATTTTATGTGAACGTTAGCAAAAAAATAAAATAATATGTCTCTTTTTCTCTGCATCGGTGTATTTGATTCAAGATTTTTGTTCAGGGCCAAGATAAATTTTTTTAGATTTTGCAAGCGACGAAGTTAATTTTATTAGATTTTGAAAGGGTTAATACATTATATTTTCTAACTCAAGAATCTATTAGAGGTAAAAATGACTTTGGAAGCTTTGGGGTTGTGGCCCGTCTGTCCCTATGTCCGCTAGTTTACAAAGTCCTATATTAGTAAAAAGTGTCAAACCTATTAAGATATTAAACTACGAAGACAAGTGGGCAATTTTAAATAATTTTTTTACGTATTCGCTTAAACTTTAAGCTAAATTTAAAAATAAATGGTAATTAACTTAAAATTTCATAAAAAAAAAAGTATATGTAGTTTAAATAATGATTAAACTAAACTCATAAAAATTCTATTATGTGTAAAAATTTATAGTATGTTAATTAAATATATTATCTTTTGACTAGGCTCACGGGCCGGGTGAACTACCAATGTTGGGTCCAAGCCCACTCACAGGGATTGGGCTAAGGTTGGGCTCAAGCTGGGCTCAAGCCACCCATCGGCTTCGGAATCGATTTACATTCCTAGAGTTGAGTTGTGTTGATGAAATTACAAGTTACTAGGATGACTGCAGAGAAATTTGATCGGTCAGTCGAGATACTTCTTGCCTTTTTGATATTTTTTATTTTATGGTTCATTGAAGGGCCGAAGCCCTTAAGTAAAAAAAGTGTTAGTCGAACTCATGACTTCAATCATAGATAAGAGTACCACAAACACTGAACTAATCCCTCTCCTCCACTTCGATATCCATGTGACATATTTAAGGGGTACTTTTTCACCCAGAGGCCAGCGAGTGTGGTCATTTTTCTTTAAGCCACGCCCGCCATATAAACCAGGAGTGAGGAGGCTATGTTAAACCCATAGGAGACTGCTCCAGCATGACGTTTCCATCTTGATCAGCATCTTTATTGACCAAAACACTAGCCCAAGATTTTCCCTGCCTCAGGGTATGCTTGAGAAGGCACTGTGATTTGTATTGTCACAGCGCTTTTTCTTCCACAATTGTTACCAGAAAGATGTTTCTGTTGACCATCAAACTGGGCAAAACACCAAAAAGGGCAGATAAAAGGGGGCGAGGGAAGCAAATGTTGAAGTTCTGACAAGACAGTTTCTGCAATATAATTATATAGCACAGCAACACTACATGAATATGGAATCAAATAGCCAAGCAAATTTCAACTTTACTTTGAAACATTAGAGGATATCCCTGACAATAAAGTATACAAGTTATGCTGCTAATAATATGTAGAGAGGTTTTGATACACAAGTTTAGGTTAGATAAGTGAAACTAAGGATTCTTCAACAAGGTTCGCCGCCCGGGGAGGGCAGGGTTCACGGGATTTTGTGACCTTATCACTTCCAATCTTTTCCCCTTATATTCATGAGCATGGGGGCTTGGATAAATGGAAGGATAATGCTATAAAAACAAAAAATTTATAAAAAATTTCTATGCAAAGTGATGTATCTTAATGAAAACCTTTCATTTCCAAACAACCACCCACTATAATAGTTTTTAATTACAAAACAGCTACTACCACGTCATTTTATATGTAAATTTTGTATGAATTTTTTTGTAAGAATAGCATTTTTCTAAATGGAATAGAAGGGTTATTGTCTCCTGTAATGGTGTTGATATGCATCCGAATGTTCCTGAACTCGGAACAGGCCCTGCATGAGCAACCAACCGATTAAGAAATGCACACAGAAAGTTTTCTTGCTCGTTTAGGATAACTCACCTGAAGGACGCTCCGCCAGTAGGAATGCACCCTCTCAATTCACTGTCCTCCCTAACTTTTCCTTTTCGGCAGCAGTTAGATGTCAATTGCCTGGTCGCCTTTCAAATTTTTGAGCTGCACTTTCTTAACTTTGCAATCGAAATGGTTAACAATATTGCGAGTGGATTTATTGCAGAAAATAGAAATAACAGAATACAGTCTGATAACATTTTTGTTGAATTTAAGGCATTACATTATCTTTGTGCGCAACTCTAGGAACCTTGAATTTTGGATTCTGCTCCATGAAAGCCGGTGGTCTTTCGTACACAACCGATGCTGCCCTAATCAAAATCTCAGCAGTTAAACCCCATATCACATACTTCTTACTATCTGTTTCATAATCGAAGTAATGACACAGATACTTTTCACCTATCCAATCTATCTCCTCTGCTCTCCGATTTTCTTCCTGAATCAAAACATGATAAACTTGATGTCTTTATCAAAGATCTAATTGCAAGTTGTTCATTAGAGGCCAAAAAGAGGGACAAAAAAAAATGTAAGGGAAGTAAAAAAATCAGAACCTTTATAAACATCTCCAAGGGAGCATCAAAAACTGCTTCCACTTCGGCAGCATTTGGAGAAGGGTTGAATGCTTTTTTGTTTGAAAGTATGCCAATAACAGGAATTACTCTCAGGAGATGCTGCATAAACAATAATGTTACTAACGCCAAAAAGTAGGTTAAATACAATTTTATGATCAAACTTATGCGATCATATGGTTATATTCAAATAGGAGTTCTAGTCATAAGGTGAAGAGGATGTGTTTTTTCTTTGCTTTGCAACTTACCATTCTCAACAACTTAAAGCATTTTTTTCACCATTATATTATCTTTTTCGGCCTCTATTTTAGGAGGAGGGAAGGTGCAAGGTAGACATTTATACAGGGAGAGTACCAATGTAAAGGGTCACTTAATGTAAAGGGTCCTAGTATGGGGAGTGTGATCAAAACATTAATAGATGAATGTAAGGAAGCCTAAAAATCAACGGATAACAATCATCAGCCATACTATCTAGGTAGAGAAACTGCAAAGTAAAATCAGAAATATTTATGAACTCTATAAGACCTCATTTCATAGTCACGTGCTTTGAGTTGTTGAAAATTCAGTTTTAAATTTAAATTCAAGGTCAAGTAATATTCTACAAAATGTTTCACCAGCATAAATGCACAGATTACAGTGTTACATACCATTTGATGATGCCCAAAATTTATGAGTATGAAGCACTTTATACAGCCAACATTTGAGGAATTCAAAGATGGTAAACAACAAAAGTGTGAAAATAAGCATTTGAAAGGGAAAATGAGATGCGCTTGTCAATTCTATTACAGAAAAATATAGTTATTTTCTAAAAAGTCTTTTGGTGTAGCATCAAATTTCTCATACACCGCTCTATTCTACCAACTCTTCCTTCTAATCAATGTTCACACTCTGCTATGAGAATTTCAAACAGCTATATACACCACATGGACCACCACAAGCTCATAGATTACTTTACTCATAATATTTCATTTTGTGGAAGCAAAATTCAAAAGCCCATGACCCTTCCTAGAGGAAACTAAAGAGCAGAACTGAAACTTCCATGAGTCAAATATCTCCTACAATAATAAAAGAAAAATTTTACAATGATGATCCAGATCCAATTTCAAGTTCGCTCAAGTCGAATAGCGCAGTCAGTTAAAAGACAGATTCTTGGGATGCAAATATATAGAAAACCCACTAAAGAAATGCCATCACATACTTTAGACAAGAAAGGTTCAAGGGCAGTCACAACATTAACGAGAGAAGGGTCCAACCCTATCTCCTCCTTTGCTTCCCTAGTTGCCGTCTCTGCATCATCTGCATCTCCCTCCTCTGCTCTCCCCCCTGGCAATGCAACTTCCCCTGAAACCAAATACACCACAGCTGAAATCAACTGTCAACAAAAACCCACACTATACACACAACAACCATTATCAGAGCAACACCACCTCCCCAAAGGAAAAAAATATTAAAAAAATAAAACATAATCTTTATAATCAACGTCAATAAAAGCAACCCATTTGGTAAACTGAGCAAACCAACGTATAAAAATCCTAACCATCATTCAATAAACAATGTTGTATACTCCATTAGTGGCAAAAATAGGATTTCATTTTAGGGGTGTCAAAACTAAAAACACAATTTTTTTCACCTATTGATATAATTTATATATTTTACTTTTTTTTTTTGTAAATATTTTTAATTTAAGTATGAGGAATGTATAAGGATGTAAGACTAAATTTTTATATGAAAAATAAAACCCGCGTGTATTCAATAGTAACAAAATATAAAAGAGGTTAAATTAATTATTTCTTAGAAAAAAAAAAATGAGTAGAAGCCATATACCACTATATTAAAACCAAATTATAGAGGATCACACAAAAGCCACTTGGTTAATGGCCCCAAATCCCAACATATGCACACCACAATGATCATCATCAAACATCAATCAAAGACACGCACTTGAACATATAAACATACAGACATATACAAATATACCTACGTATGGAAGTATATACGTAATTGCAACACATCTTTACTAACCTGAGTGAGTGGAAAGCCTCGAAGAGCGCTTAGTGAGAATCACACGAAGATCACCATCGTCCCCTTCAAAGAGACAGATCAGGACGGCGGCTCTGTTGGGTCTGAATCTTTCGGTTTGGCCGGCAACTGGGGTTGCAGATTCCACAAAACCCACCTGCGAGACGACCTTCCCTGCACTGTCATCAAACATTGGAGGGGGTTTGTACAGTCGGAGCTGTCGAGCTAAGGTTGTGAGCCTTTCGAATCCTCCGAAGCAGTTGTTTGAATCCATGATGAGCTTGGAGAGAGAATTTGACGACGGCGATGGTTTTAATGCCATGGTTTCTCGAAATTGATATCCTTCTCAGAACCTTTGCATTAGCAAAACATGGATTGGGCCCAAAAAAGACGATAATAGTAAACAAAGTCTAATTATTAGCTGTTTACCTCCTAGCAACTTTTATATTCGTTTATTAAAGAGCTTAGACTCTAATTCATAAACTTAAGCCATACGAAACGTTTGGATCAACTTTTTAATTAGCTTTTTGTTTTGGTTTTTTTACTTATTTTATGAATTTTTTGGTACTTCCATTATTTCTTTATCTTTTATATTGTTTTTAATTTAAACTTTTACTGCGTTTGGTTTTCATCTCAGTTCTTTTTTTTTTTTTGGAGGCAGCTGCAAAACATACCATGTGATGAGCTCCAGCATGCATATCCTACCATGTGATGAGCTCCAGCATGCATATCCATGATATTAGTAAAAAAAGATACCACAACAGTGGAGGTCCTGAACTAGAAAACAGAAATGAAAAAAAAAAAAATCAATGGAGACAAGCTTCGGCTTAGAGCTCTCTAAGACCTTCTAACTGTTGTCAGCACAATACAGAAGTAGTATGTAAGAAAAGAAGAAAATGTGAAACAGATAAAGCCCATTTGGAAGCAAAAATGCAAGGGACAAGAGATGGACACACGGCAAGGCCTCCAGTGTTTGAGAAGTCTATCACGGAATCCACGCTGAAACCACAAAAGGGTGATACAGTGGTTGGCTTATTTTCATGCTAAGCAAAATGTTTCAAGTTTGATTCATCCTCACCGGTGGCAACTATTAAGAATGTGAGAGTTGCCACTAACTCTTTACTAGCACAATGGCACCGCCTACAATTTTGAAACATTTCTTAAAGTCCTAACCTCTTAGAATTTAAAATTTTTCTTAAGGTCCTAACTTAATAAAATACCAATAGTTTGTATAATAGATTGCTTTTTTTTTTTTTTTTTTTTTTTTTTTTGTGTTCTGTACAGCCTAACCTCATAAAATAGTAATTTGTGTAGTGAAGTGTATGTTTTGTTATTATTTTTTTTTTTTTTGTATATTCTAACCTAATAAAATCAACAGTCTATTAGTTCTTTGATGTGCAGTTTTTTTAATGTGCACCAATAAAACTAGTGGATCGTACTTATCACATAGAAGTTTTATATATATATATATATATATATATATTGTAGCAGTTACAATTGGTTGCAAAGAAAGCACATATCTATACAATAAAAATGAATTCGTATTGAAGGAAGTTCTATGGAGGAATTGCAATTCCACTGAAGAAGGGGAGGTCTCAGTTGTTTCCATTGCTAATGTTGCCACTGAAATCAGTCCCGCCCAAGAGAAGGTAAGAAGTTTCTTATCCGGGTGTCTTAAGATATAATGCTTCAGTATAGGATTTATATTTGATGCTATTGGTTCTGGATAGTAGCATAAGAGTTGTATTAAGTTTGGTTATTGAGATTTTTACGTGTTAAATTGTACCATAAAATTCATGCATTGTTTGAACGAACTTCGAGAAGTAGAACTGCACTTAAGATGTCTGTTGAAAGGCCTATTTGATTGCATGTTTCTTGAAATTTCTTTAAGAAGTGGCCATTGTGAAGACAGTGTCATCAAAGTTTCAAATAAGGGTTTGTGCAGAGCTGAATGTTGATGGATTGAGAGGCGACATAGTGTCGAATAGGGCAGCAAAAGCTTTGGCTGCTCTAAAAGGCAGAGATGAAGTAACAGCAGAGGATATTGCAACTGTCATTCCCAACTGCTTAAGAATCGATTGATTCTGGTTTGCTTGTCATTGAGAAATTCTATGAGGTGTTTAGCTGAGGCCTGAGGGGGTAAAAAAGATGCGCTTCTATGTAGTTTTCCGAACTAATTCTTTTTGCTTAATTTTTTTGTTCTCCGCTTTTTCTTTTTTCTTTTTTTAAAGTTTGGTGGATTTCCCACTTTCGTTTTTCATCTAAAACTATACCAGATATCCAAATCCAATACAGAGCTACAGCTAAAACATTAGTCTATGATATTTGAGAAAGATGAAATTCAGTTGAAGGGAGGTATGGAAGTGCATACAAATTATGTGCATCTGTACACAGATTCTTCTCTTTGTAGTTTCTTTGGAGTTATATGTTTGTACTCAAGAAACCGTAATGCAATTGTTAATTTTCTTTTATCTCATCTGGAATACATTTATGCTGTGTTCAAATTCGGGATTTATTGAGGTAAAAAGAAAAGGGATGGAAAATGAAATTACTCATTATTTTTGGTTGTAAGGGAAAGTGATGGGTAAAAGAAAATAAAAGCAAAATAACTAATGGACAAGCAAATAATATTGTTCATGTTCATGTTTTTTCTTCTTATACGATGACTATATGTATTTGGTTCTATCATATTACTACCAATAAATATCTATACATTTTCTTCTTATTTTTCTAATATAACCAAACTAAAGCACGGAATTTGAAATATCTAATTTTCTTTTTTTCTTCTTTTTCCTTTTACTTTTTGATTCAATAAATCAGAGATCCAAACACGGGATATAATGTTCCTTTTACTCAGTTTGCCATGTGAATACATCCTGCCACTGAGAGTGTAAAACTGAGCTAGCTGTAGGATGCTACACACCCAGAGGGCTAAAATGAAACAGGATTCAATGGCTTCCAATGTAATGAATCTTTCTGTAGAAAGCATAAAATATAACTAGTCTTTTTCCTTCTATTTTACTCATTTTAACTGTGGACAAGCTGAATACTTCATATGCTCGCACTTACTTTCTCATGGTAGAATAATTGAGTGAAAATTTTCTTAATTCAAGACTCCATTTCGATCAAACTCCGCCTTGTTGAGAAAATTGATATAAAAAACTGAGACAAAAACAGTTAGGCATAGTCTACACAGTACAGATTGCCCAAAGGGTAGCATAGTCTATACAACACAATACAGATTGGCTCCCACATGCCAGAATTTAGGCTTTGGTGGGATGTTATTACACGAATCATAAAATGAACCTGGTATAAAACTCAAAAAAATTAGACCTTTGGTCTTATGGCACGGTAAGATCTCTGTTAGCAACTTCTATTCCAGAATTTAGGCTCACGCGCATGGAAGTCTGGTGGCCGCTGGAAAACAACTGATGCTGTTCTAATCAAAATACCAGCTGTTAAAGCCCAGAAGACATACTTCCCATTCTCTGCTTCATAATCAAAGAAATGGAGCAGATATTGGGCTCCCTCCCATTCTCTCTCCTCTGCTCTTCGATTTTCATCCTGAACCCACGAGAGGAAAGAAATCTCAGGGTGAAATTCAAGGCACTCAGCCAAAGTGGAAAACATTTTTTCAGAGTGATACCTTAAGGAACGTTTCTAACGGGGCATCAAATATAGCTTCCACTTGTGCTGTATTTGGTGTTGGATTGAATGCTCCTTTGTCCGGAAGTATGCCAATCACAGGAACTACAGTCATACCAATCTGCAAGATAATGGGTCGCATGGGGACTCTGCAAGATTACCAAACAAGAAGAAAAGGAAAAGAGAACATTGAAAGAACTTTAATAGAGCAAACGCGTCACATACAACAGAACATTTTAGCTGATTTGGGGTATTTGAATGAGATAAATGAAGACCACAAGCTCTGTCATTGATTCCCCAGTTAGTTGATGGTTAGGTTACCGGTAAAAGTTCAGAACATTAAGGCACAGAAGAAGAACCAGTGCAACACACAACATTAACATCTCAACAACTAAGGGAAAGCTTTGTGCAACTGCTCAGCAACCAGAATGCTCTATCTATAGTCCTATCTTTTATCAGATCATAAGCCATCTCCAGTTCAGTAGTCATTTTGGTCCCATTAATTTTAACAAAACTCCAGCAGGTCAGATGAAATTAACGATCCTATACTATCAAAAAATTGCCATTTGATATGAGTTCTTGACTCGAATGGCTAAAAAAAATTTTTTTATGATAAAGGGTAACCCCAGTTAATTGCTTAGAACGCCCAAGCACACCCACCACACCCAGGTGCCGAATCGAACTTGTCGAATAGCTAAATTTTTTTGTAAAGGTATCACAAGGGATAGTGTAAGTACATATTCATTTACTGTGACTAACACACTTTTTTAGGGGCTTAACAATATTTGAGTAGATTGTTCACAAAGAAAGCCACTAACCTGAATGAGTGGACAAAGTTGAAGACCTCTTGCATAAATTGAGTTGCACATCCCCCAAAAAGCACCTTTTTTCGGGTTCAAAACAGTGACAACATTCAGAACTGCAGGGTCTCAAGGGCCCTCCTCTTGGCGCTGGATTGGCAATTGGGTTTGTTGCAGATTCTGCATTTGAAGTCAGTTCTTGGATTGTTGGGTCTTCACTGGGTTGTTCATCGGTGTAGCTGGGAGGGCAAAGAGGTTTGTAGAGTCGAAGCCATTGAGCTAAGTTTGTCAGTCTCTGGGATCCTCCAAAGCTGTTGGAACCCATGAGCTCAATCAGAGAGAGAGAGAGAGAGTGTGTGTGTGTATTTGGAGGGAGATTTGTCTTGGGTTTTTTTGGTTGTTATGAGCTAGGACAATGAGTTTGGTCCAGTATATGAGAAGCGAGCACCACGAGCTCAGTCACACAATTCGTCCTTTGAGCCTACGTTTCTTCGCTAAATTCGCAAACTAACGAATTTGGCTGGAATTCGCGAACTTATTGGATCAATTCGAGAATCTTAATTTTAAAAAACACGGCAGGCAAATGGCCATATATATATATATATATTGGCTAAACTCGACTAATACCAAAATTTATGTAGTTTTCTTGTTACATACAAATCAAATAATTACTATGCTGAAGGTCTTAAGTCTTGATTCGCGTATGAGTATGAGCAATGCTACTTACAATTGCGATTATAAATCACTCTCTACCTCACATCATCATCAGACGAGTTTAACAACTAAAGGTGAAACTTATTTAATGTGGCATATGTCAAGTAATGACGAGCTCACAACTGTAAGTATAGGTAACATTTGGCATATAGCATGCAAGGCTATTGCTGGAACCGAGACAATTGACTTCCCACATTTGTTACTCACACGAGCACATTGGCAGGTCTTTTGCTTTTAGCGTCCTCATATCGCTTACGCCACCAGAGCGTCGCATCGCAGAGAGAGATTGTTGTCGCTGTAACTTTGTCGTCAAAAGAGTCTTATGATTCCAGGCGGCCGCCCAATTCTGTGGAATTGGCTATAATTCAAGCTTGTCGACAATCAAAGGAAAGGTCACATGCAAATCACCCAACAAATCAAACCATTAAAATAAGAAAATGACCCTCATTAAAGTCAATTGAATATTATTAGTACAATTAATTAATAGAATATACACAAAATAACATTTTTTACTTAATTTGAGCTTTCGTTCTAATGCGAATTTGTGGAGAAAATATTCAATACTCTTAGAACATTATGTGTTCTTATCACTATGTAAATAGTAAACCAAAATAACATAGTATTTTAAGAGTATTAAATAATTATTCAAACTTACGTCTTAGCTCAGGACCAATGCCCCCAAAATTGTCTAAAATTTTGGGCCCCATCTAGGGCAGTCCCTTGGGAAAGACCCCTCACAATGACTTTCACTGTTTTATCCCTTATTGTTATCCTTTCGATTCTAACTTTTCATGGCACTAGTACTAGTATACTGCAAGACTCCAGAAATTAAACATTAATTACAATTAAAAATTTTATTTAATCAATAATAGAATACTTAGATTTCTTTATATAGTCAAAATAATTATTTAAGGGAGGCATTTATAAATTTTTATGTAGGAAAAATGAAAAAATTTACTAAAACTGAAAGTAAAAATAGAATTTTCGTTCCCTGGGTCTCTCCCTCTTTTTTGCCATTGCAAGAGAGAAATGTGGGCAGAGAGAGAAGAGAGAGGATGGAATGAGAATTACTCCAAATAGGGATAAAATAGTCAATTCACCTTAAAATAGTGTCACATGCCTCGCACATTGCTTTTCCATCTGAATTCCTAACTTCCATTATTAATTGGACCTATTAGAAACCAATTGAAGAATTAAAGGTTAATATTGTTGCAATTCATTGGACCCATCAGAAACCAACTGAAAAATTAAAAGTTAATATTGTTGCAATTCAAAGTAGCAGGACCAAATTGAGACTACAGGCAAACCATAAGGACCACTGATACACTTCACCCTAAATTTATAAGGTAACCATAGCACCATGCCAAACGTAAAAATTATGTGTACGTTGGCATTACTTGAAACTTTTTTATTTTTTTTATTTTGATGAAGTTTTAGATTATGCCCTTAATGTAGTACGAACTAGTGTAACTATTGGAGGAATTGTTTGAAGTTGGGCTCTTTACCTGGAAGAAAAGCATTTTCCTTTTACAAATCGAGTGGACAGCCAGTGATTTCTCCTTTGCCTTAAAGATCATTACCTGGCCGAAGTCCTACATTACCTCTAGCTTTAGGATTACTCTCCCTTGCAGCATTCTTTCTAGCATTCAACTTGTGCAGATGTGTAGGGTGGGTTAAGTCCTACATTACCTCTAGCAGCAATACAATATGTATATGGAATCAATAGTCAAGCAAATTTCAACTTCAATTTCAAAATAATTAAGAGGATAAATGTTATTTTGCTGATAATATGCAGAGATCTCTTGATACACAAGTTTAGCTTAATGCAGCTTTCATTCAAAAACAAAAAAAAAAAAAAAAAAAAAAACACACGCACAGCACGAACTTGAACAAGGTTCACACCCTTTAAAGGGAGCATATATTGAGTACAATAGTGATACAACGTCATCATGTTAATATAATACAACAGGTAATAAATTAAAACCACATAATCATTAAATCAAATAATTCAGAGTGTTGAGTTTAAAATGGTTTATTTGAAAGTACTGTCAGTTTTTATTTTTTGTTGTGTGCTATAAGTATATGTTTTTATTTTTTATTTTTTATAGTCTAATAATGACATTTGTAGGTTACCGTTCTATAAACAGTACCATACCAATGTTTTAGAAACAAAAAACACATCTATTTTGGTGTTTTTATTATATTTTTTATTTTTAAAAAAACAGAAAACATTTTCCAAATTTCCTGCCTAAAACAAAATGATATCATGCTGATTAAGATTTAAAATACTCGATAGTTATGTATCATTGGCTTGTTATACCACATTATCATAATGACGTGGTACCACTGTTATATCCAATATTTTCTCTCCTTAAGGGCGGGTTCTCAGGATATCATCAGTCGTCACCTTGTCATTTCCAATCTTTTCCCTGTATGTGCATCCGAACATTGCTTCCTGAACTCGGAACAGGCCCTGCGTGAACAACCAACCAATTTAGAACTGTACAGGGATAATTTTCTAGCTCATTTAGGATATAACTCACCGGAAGGAAGCTCAGCCAGTAGGAATGCACCCTCACAATTCACTCTCCTCCCCTAACTTTTCCTTTTTGTCAGTAGGTAGATGTCAGTTGCCTTGTCGCCTCTCAAATTTTTGAGAGGCGCGTTCTTAACTTCGCAATCTAAATGGTTAACAACATTGCTAGTAGATTTATTGCACATTGAAATAGAAATAACAGATTACAGCCTGACTAAATTTTGTTGAATTTAAGGCATTACGTTATCTTTGTGCACAGCTCTAGGAGCCTTGAACTTGAAATTCTGCTCCAGGAAAGCCGGTGATCTTTGGTACACGACCGATGCTACCCTAGTCAAAATCCCAGCAGTTAAACCCCATATCACATACTTCTTATTATCTGTTTCATAATCGAAGTAATGACAGATATGCTTCTCACCTAACCAATCTATCTCCTCCGCCCTCAGATTTTCATTCTGAATCAAAACATTAGAAAATTGATGTCTTTAAAAACCAATTGCAAGTTAGTAATTAGATGGGGAAAACAAAAAAGAAACAGAATTAAAAAAGCAGAACCTTTATGAACATTTCCAAGGGAGCATCGAATACTGCTTCCACTTCGGCAGCATTTGGAGTAGGGTTGAATGCTTTTTTGTTGGAAAGTATGCCGATAACAGGAATTACTCTGAGGAGATGCTGCATAACAAATGTTGTTACTAATGCCAAGAAGTAGGTTCAACATAACTTTATGATCGAACTTACGTGATCACATGGTTATATTCAAATAGGAGTTCTAGTCATGAGGTGAAGAGGATGTAAGCATCATAACGGATGCTAGAAACGAAAAGCACTTCATTTTAGAATCAACAATAGCTTTATCGGAAATCAGATCCAATTGTTGTGCTATACAAAACCAGATAGTTTTTGACATTTTGTAACATCTTGAGCTTGGCATGCAAACGAAGTTGTAGAATCCACGAAAACTAATGCAGCATCACCTCAGAACTTCTGCTTAGAAGTGCCAAATCATAACCAGAAAAGAAAAAACTGCAGAGTATAGGGTAGAACACATGACCAAGAAAAGCAATCTCTTATTGAGATAATTTTTTAAATTTGCAACCATTTTGCAATATTCGTCCCCTATAGCAACTCCATATGAATCCCTTAGCGCAAACAGCTAACTCAGTCTCCTTTCTACAATTTTCTCCATGACAGATAATTACAACCTGAAATATCCTTGTGTAACTTGAAAACTTAAGGCAGACTAGATGACCTAATCTCTAGCTTAGAAGCCAACCTCAACCATATTAATCAAATAAATCTATGAATCAAAACTAAACCAACTACAAACTAGTACAACCAGCAGTTCCAATGTGGCCTAGAATCATCTGAACCAAATGACAGCAAATAATGTAAGTTCTGATTAGTCTCAAAGATAGCAGTCCCATGTCCCAAATTTAAACTAGTCCTTAATGTGTTCCTAACATGACAATTGGCAAGTCGGGTCAATCATGACTAAACAAAGGAAGTTTGGACCATAATATTCGGAAGATTAAGGATCCTGGCTGTGTTTTCCATTCTCATTCAAAGCAAATTATCTCTTGCACATCTTCAATTCTTCTTGACAACAGAAACTCTTTTATCCATCTTGCAATAAGTTCTCTGCGTACCAAAAAAAATATCAATACTTCCAGCAAAATGGCATAAAATCAAGTTCAATGATTCAATACTCAGGTGGCTACCGGATACACATAAGAATGAAGATCTCATGGGCATGGCTTTGTTCAAATTGTGACAGGGATCTTTAGTTGGCACTTATTTGCAACTTGTTATCTTTCAAATAAAGATTCTATATCCAAGGGGCCATATGTTGTTGAACTTTTATAGTGAGTTCAGCTAAACTTGAGTTAAACTTTTCTTAGTTTCATTTCCAAAGGCCCGTATTTTTTCTTTGTTCGTAGACTTAAAATTCTTATCATGGAAGTTAACAACTTAAAGCTTTTTTTTCCTTCATATTTTTCTCTTTTTTTGACCTTTATTTTGGGAGGAGAGAAGGTGCAAGGTAGACATTTATTTACAGGTAGCTGCATTGTCAAAACTATGTGACAGAATAATAATGTGCATTGTCAAAACTATGTCAGAGCTCAGTTCTCAGACCAATCAGTAGTGTGATTAAAAAACTAATAGAGGAACGGAAGGAAGACTAAAAAATCAACTGATAACAATCATCAGCCATACTATCTTGTTAGAGAAACTGCAAGGTAAAATCAGAAATTTTTATGAACTCCATAAGACCTCATTTCCTCATGCTTTGAGTTGTTGAAAATTCGGTTTTTAATTTAAATTTAAGATCAAGTAATACTCAAGAAGATGTTTTACAGACATAAAATGCACAAGCTATAGTATTACACACTACATTTGACAATGCCACAAATTTAAGAATACAAAGCACTTTATACAGCCAACATTTGAGGAATTCAAGGATGGCAAACAACATAACTGTGAAAGTAAGCAATTGAAAGGGAAGGTGAGATGCACTTTCCAATTCAATTACAGAAACATAAATTTATTTTGTAAAATGCATTTTGATTTGGCATCAAATTTCCCATACACCCATCTATTCTACCCACTCTTCGGCTTCCTTCTAATCGATGTTAACTTCAGCAACACTGTTATCAGAATTTCAACCAGCTATATACCACAAGGACTATTGCAATTTCATAAGATTACTTTATTCAGAATCTTTCATTTTGTGGAAGAAAAATACAAAAGCCCATGACCCGTCGTAGAGGAAACTAAATAGCAAAACTGAAACTACCATGACACAAATATTTCCTGCAGTAATAAAAGAGAATTTTTACACTAATGATCCAGACCCGATTTCAAGTTTACTCAACTGGAATAGCATTCAGTTAAAGACAGATCATTGAGATGCAAATATATCGAAAACCCGCTAAAGAAACGCCATTGCATACCTTAGACACGAATGGTTCAAGTGCAGTCACGACATCAACAAGAGAAGGGTCCAACCCTATCTCCTCCTTTGCTTCCCTAGTTGCTGTCTCTGCATCATCTATATCTCCCTCCTCTGCTTTCCCCCCTGGCAATGCAACTTCACCTGCAAATAAAGACACCACAGCTGAAATCAACAAAACTCAATACCCTTTAAACAAGTACAAGCATCAAGAGACCCCAATTATTGAAGTTAACAAAAACCCACACTATATACACAACCACCATTATCAGAGGAAAAATGCCTCAAATGAAGAAAACATTAAAAAAACAAAACATAGTCTTTATAATGAACATCACCAAAAGAAACTCATTTGGTAAGCTGAACAAACCAACCTATACAAATCCTAATCATGGATGGACAAACAATGTTGAACACATCCTCAGGGGAGGAACCAGGATTTCGTTCTGGGAGTGCAAAAACTTAAAACAAAATTTTTTTTCACTTGTTCATATAATTACTATATTACGTGTTCTTTACACATATTTCTAAATTCAAGTATGAGAAATATATTAGGATGCAAGATTAAATTTATATATGAAAATAAAACATATTTCTATTTAATATCAGCAAATCTAAAACAACAATTATTTTCTAGACCAAAAATAGAAGAAGCCAGAGTCCAGTATATTAAAATTTTATTGGATTAAGGCTTTAAAGAGGGTTTTATTGTGGGGGTGGCGGTAGAATAAACTTTACTCTGACAATACACACACATCTATATTACATTTCAGCTCAGGTTTTTTAAAATGTCTTGGAGAGACAATTTGAAATCCATCATTTCTTCAATTGAACGGGTGGGATCTTCTTTCAACTTTTCCCTTCGTCTTCAGTGTCCTGCTCATAAATTTTAAATTTCACAGTCAATGGGACGTTGCAAAGATAGCTTGGGAACTGGAATGGCTTGGTAGGTGAAAGGTGAAGTCTGATACATGCCTCTCCCTGTAGTCTGTACAAACAATTTGAATTTAACATAAGTTACTCTTTTTTTCCTCCTCTCTTTCACGTTTTTTGCTTCTCTCACACAAACACAACCTCCTCTCTCTCTCTCTCTCTCTCTCTCTCTCTCTCTCTCTCTCTCTCTCTCTCAAATCCCCATGAGAACCCAACAACTCTCTCTCTCTCTCTCTAAAAACATCACATTTGGCTATCGTGGCTGCCAACTTAGCACCGCCTTCTTCCTCCCTCACTCCAGCCACCACTCCCCACAGACCCTTCTCAATCTCCATATCTCACCCTCAAAGCACTACACATCACCACCGCACCCGAGGATGGAAGCACAAAGACCTCATGGGCTGAAGCCCCATATACCCATCTTGTTGCAGCAAACATGGGCATGGTGAGGAATGTTTTGCCCACATCTACCAAACATATTTGATTTTGGAGTGAGTCAGCTCTGAATTTGTTATTTTATTTATTTATTTTCTTTTTGTCAACGCAACTTTGGGCGTTGAAATTTCAAGTGGTTCTTCTGCTGAAATCATACAAAACAGGGTGTGGGTACATTGATTGGCTCCCTTACCTAATCAGACTTCTTCTCTCTCAAAAAACCATTGGTAATCTCATCTCTCAACTCCACCTGTAAGTTTTTCCTCTCTTTCTATCAATCACCATTTCTCTCAATTTGTGTTTGGATTTAGGTTTTCGCTTAATATTTTCCTTTTTTGATTTTATTGTTTGGAACAAATGAAGAACTATCACTCTCCTCCTCTATGGTTGAGCTCAATACTGATGGTCTCGCCTATGCTGTGAAAGCATATTATCTGGTAATCTCTCTCTGCCCCCTGTACTTTTCTTCAACTTTTTTTTTTTCAAAGATTTACATATCATCTTCTTTCAAGCATCTCACATAAATAAAGGTTAGATTTTTTTTTCTCTTCTATTTATTTTTGGTTCAGGTTTGTTCCTTTTATTTGCTTTATGTCTTTGAGTTGTTCTGTTGCCTTATACGATTTGGTTATGTGCTTACTTTGTTAAGGAAAAATGCTGACGGCTTTAAGGGTTGAGTTGCTACTTATTAATTATTTATTTGCTAATAACTACTTCAATGTATTGACATGTCAATGTTGCTTGAAATAGAAATAGAAATTTCTTTACTTTTTGCAATTAATCCGATGCTTATTCATAAAAAGGGCATTATTTGGCAGGTAGATGAAATCACAGGCAAGGAAAGGAAGAACACAACAGTGGAATAGAGAAGGGCCTATGAAGGGGGTACACTTGACTCTGTCTCTGTGTGCTTGATAGCAACTGCAAGTTGATATTTTTCTTCAACTCTTTACACTATTTGTTCAAAACTTGCAGAGGGCAAAGCAAAACAATGGAACTTTGGTTTTCCGGGCTGACATGGTTGAATTGTTTTGTTTCCCCGTATCAATTTGATATCTTTTATTTTGATTCTAGTTTTCACTCATAAGAAGTGGGTCTTTCTTCACTTGGGATTAATTTCTATTTTTTTCACTTCATTTGTTTTCGTTTCATTTCGTAGCGTGTAATTGATAGGATTTGAGGAATTAATCAGTAAAGTGAAAATTACAACTTATTTTAAGGTTAAGTATTATTTGGGTTTTGTTCATTTTGTTACAAAATGTAACAATGCAGTTTGTATCAGCTATTGCTGTGGACTCTTCTCACTAAAATTGGATTGGAAAGTGTGGTATGGATTCTCTGAAGTTGATGGGGTTTCTTACAGTAGGTTGAGAATTTTTGTTTTTCTTTTTATGTTTTAAATTTTACTTATGCTTTGCTTTCCTTCATTCTCTCTGCCATGGGAAAAAGGGCAAAGGAAAATAAAATAAAATATATTTTTTTTGTTTTATTACTGTGTTATTTCTAATAGTGTTTGAAACTTGCATGCACGTTGATGAGTTATTAAAAGGTGGCTCTTTTTTTTTATTTTTTTGAGGTCGAGTTTGGTTCTTTAGTTTAAGTTGGTAATATGAATGACTTCTAGGTCTGCTAGAAGCAAAAATTATATATAAGCTTCCAATGGTTGAAATTGAGCTAGAAAAAAATTACTGAATTACAAGGATAACCAGTTTACTTAAGGGGTTACTGCCCTTCTTGGTGAAGGGATGTCACCTAGGTGATACACATGTTTAAGTAGTGTTAAAAAAAAAGTGCGAATTCTTTTTGTTTTGTCCCCCCAAGGTAAAAGATAGGATTTATATTCTGTTATGATTCAGATACTTTTTTATTTTAGAAGCACTGCCTTTGTCAACTTGGCTCTCTTTTGGTTTTTGAAGTTAGCTGACTGCTATTCTTGAAGCTAGAGATCAACACTATTGGGTAGTAAAAGATGTTCCAAATGAGGAAACCTAATGAGTTACAAAGAGAGGAAGAGAAGATTAGGACAATGGGGGATTTTAAAGGGATAACCTGTGTATATTGTAGTTGGGAGGAATACAGATTGCACAAGATGTGGTTAGTAGATGCACTCAGATTTTGTTGGCGCGTGCCAACGCCCTTGATTACCATCTGTTACGATCTTAGTGGGCCCAATCTATAATATGGGATATGAGTTGAGCTATTCCAGTATGGAATGGAATATAATAATTGATTTCACGTGTTTCATTATACCTGGGTCTTTTAGACTTGTGTCTTTTGACATATTGATCAAGTTTCTAACATTTGGCATCAGAGCAGCCTCTATATCCTAAGTTCGAGTCACAGAGGGGGCGACTGAGGAGGACTGTTGTTACCTATGAAAAAAAAAATTGCAGTATCAGAGCAACCTCTATATCCTAAGTTCGAGTCACAGAGGGGGCAACTGAGGAGGACTGTTGTTACCTATTAAAAAAAAAATTCGTGGAGTCACCCAGCTGAAAACGATGGACCACTGTAAACGTCGACTGCAGACATATATTACGATTTTTAATAGGTCTAATCTGGTAGGTATGAGATATGGGTTGACCTAATCTGAAATATAAAAATTAATCTCACGCGTTCCATCGTACCTGATCTTTTAAACCTGATGTTTTAGACCCGGTCTTTTGATTAAGTTACTAGCATCATCAAACATTAATCAGAGACAGCCACTTGAATGCACAAACATACATACATATACAAATATACATCATACATGTGATTGCTACAGATTTTTACTAACCTGAGTGAGTGGAGAGCCTGCAAGACCGCTTAGTGAGAATCACACGAAGATCACCATCGTCCCCTTCAAAGAGACAGATCAGGACAGCGGCTCTGTTGGGTCTGAATCTTTCGGGTAGGCGGACAATTAGGGTTGCAGATTCCACAAAACCCACCTCAGAAACGACCTTCCCTGCACTCTCTTCGATTGTTTTCTCTTCATCGTCGGCGTTATCAAACGTTGGAGGGGGTTTGTAGAGTCGTAGCTGTCGAGCTAAGGTTGTGAGCCTTTCGGATCCTCCGAAGCAGTTGTTTGAATCCATGGTGGGCTGAGAGATAGAATTTGAAGACGGCGATGGTTTTGATGCCATGGATGCTAGATACTGGCACCCTTCTCAGAATTTTTGCATTAGCAAATTAAAATGGATTGGGACCGAAAGAGTTTATAACACTAAACAAAGTCAAATTATTAGTTGTTTGCTTACCGCATCGCAACTTTTTTATTAAAAAATATTATATATAATCCCATTTTTTATTTAAAAATACAAGTGGGTAAATTCTATATAAATTTATTATAATCTTATGTTTAGGAGATAAAAACGAGATTGAGTAATCGGATTGTTATGAAAAAAAAAAGAGATTGAGTAATTCGATTGTTATGAAAAAAAAAAGAAGAGATTGAGTATTCCGATTGTGTAGAACATTACCTTTTTTATTAGTTTAGTTGAGGGCTTATACTCTAATTAAAAAACTAGTAAAAAAATATTATAAACACAATTAAGCCATAAGTTGAAACTTTTGGATCAACTTTTTAATTAGCTATGAATATTTTTGTACTTACATTAATTTTTTTTGTATCTTTTATATGGACTTTTAATTTAAACTTTTATTGTGTTTGGTTTTTGTCTCCATTTTAAAGTTATCAAGATTGCATATGCTAAACTGATTTCAAAAAACTTTTTTGAAAATGCCTCAAATTTAAAATCTGTTTTCTGTTTTTCTTTTTTTGCCTATTCGCAAGCATAAAATTTATCATAAAACAACACGCTCAGACATGTTTGTTTAAGAGGTAAAGGATGGAGGACAAGAGATAGAATTCAATGAGTCCCACAAAATCCAGGTTTAACAATTAAAAAAAGTTTCGAATTACATCTTTCTCAAGAGATATAATCTCCCACAATGGGGGATATGTAATACCGGATAAGATGTAATTTTCATTTTTACTCTTTTATAATTATAATAGGTTAATATAATTTAATATAAGTACATTATAATATGATATGATATTAATATTAATTTTATAATAAATAAAATAATAAAATAAATATTAATTATCTCACTTCTTATCCCCTCTTAACCAAACATAGTATGAGTAATTTTCTATCACATCATAGTATCGCTTGTTATCCATCGTTACTCTTTAATCTCATAATATTACTTATTTTTTATTTTTTTATTTTGCAAATAAATGGAGCGTACACAAACCATGGAGCGATTAAACAATAATAATAATACTAATAATGAAAACAAAACGACTATACCAAGTGGGCTCCTCTCACATGCCTCCACCCATCTCCATCCACAAGAAGTGACGCCTCCCATGTGTTTTCAACTTTTTTGTTATCTGGACGTTAGTTACTATGACTGATAGTAGTTATCACTTGATTTATTATAATTATTACTAAATATGATAATAGTTATTATAAAATTTGATAATATTATGATAACTAAAGGTTACATTTGTGATAATTATATTTTTATCAAAATACTTTTATTTTTTAAAATAATTTCATCCAATCGTCAATTTTTTTTTTGTTTTTTGATTTAAGAACTAAGATTGCAAGGTAAAACCCTCTTAACATAATGGGGAAAATGCTTTCTCTAAACAATCATACTCTCTTGCTTCCTGAGTAAAGTACCTTGTTAGTTAGCTGAACTAAGAGAGAGATGAGCAATAAATGGAGATTCAACTAAACATATTTAAATTTTTTTCTTTTGGTGCTTCGGAAGTTAAAAGGATAACAAAAAGCAAAAAGGAATAAACCTTTATACATGAATTTTTTTTAATTGACAATGTATTTTCTTTAATAAATAAAGAGATAATAAACAACGCCGAAAAAGCGACACTGCCTAAGTATAACAGTTGTACACAAAATCTATATAAAAATTAAATCCAACTTTGTTTGGCTAAGGTTCAAAATTTGAGAAGAAATTTTGTAATTTAGGTAATCATGAGTCTATGAATTCACGGTTAATTGAAATTGTGCTTTTTATTTGGTAAAATAATAAAGGGTTAATGAGATACATATATTTTTTATTACAAGTTTAGTGATATTCTACGAGAGCAAATATAGTTATTAGTAAATTCAGAAAAAAGTAAATGTAAGTGTCTATAAATTCAGTTAGAGCAAAACACATATTTATAATCTAAGATTAAATAAATACACACAATTTTTTTTTAAAATAGTATAAGTAGCCAATTTAGTGAGGGTAGCTGCCTCCACTGGACTCTTATTGGGGCTACCCCTGCTTACATATGAAGTCCTCAAACATATTTATAAACTGATTAGTGATTGAGCGGTTATGATACTAAGCAAAAGGTCTTAAGTTTGATCTGTCATGGCTTCTTGACGTTTACATGGGTAGTATAGATTGTGGTCTTGTACGAGTTTGAGTAAGAAATCAACTAAAAGTTCTGGACATCCTATAATAAAAAAACAAATGTCACATTATTTTGGTAAAATTTTTTTAAACAAATTTTGTTTAAAAAAAAATGAAATGCCTTGAACGCACAGCCATTCTAGTCCCTGAGACTAGGAGAGACCCAACTACCGAATGAGTTTTGCTGTTGGTAAGCATTAAATATGTCATTTTTTTTTAATTTTATACTCAATAACCAGTAGCCTTAAACTTTTATAAGAAAACACTCCTCACAACTACGCTTGCTGGGCAGCCACTAAATGATGAGTGACAAATCAACATGATTTCACAAATACAAAATGGATCCGGACTAATTTGTCACTCATCAGCTAGACAGGAGCGGCCGTGGCTAGCAAATTCCACTTTTATAAGATGTTAAACTGTATTGCTAAAAAGCAGTGAGAGTATACGAGGGCATGAATGATAACTGCAGCAAAACCCTTGCTTAACATAATAGAGATCACTTTCCTTATGAGGAATCTAATTATTATTATTATTCAAATAAATTACACTGACCGTCCTTGAAATTTTTAACTAATACACTACACCCCTCACATTTGAGAAATTACGCTAACCATCCTTATAGGTGAATTCTTTAACACATTCCCCCTTCCGTTAACAAGCCCGTCAGTTGACTAACTAATTGCAACCAAGTCAAACTGTGAATTTCTTTAATTTCCTAATCTGCCCTTTCTAACCTAATTTAAAAAAGTTCAATTAATTAGAAGTCTATCAACTCCTAATAATCCCCACATCGCCCTCCATCCTCCTCCCCATTTTTACTCTGGAGTCTGTACCAAGAGGTCACCAGCCACTAACAGCTGCTCTATACAAAATCCTCGACCACCACCACCATCAGCAGCCCAACCCACTAACAGCACCGCTGCCTCACGTTGCCGCAGCCACAAACCAGCATGACCATCAAAATTGAACCCATTTCCCACTCAGTACACACAAGCACATTTACACATACCCCACACAATCTGACCATTTTTCTCTCTAAATTTCTGCTTCTCTTCAAAACTGTATCTTTTAGAAACCTTTTGAATTTTTTTTATTTTTTATACACAACTAATTGGTCCTTTTATATATATTTATATATATGGAAAGCTTGTTACCTTCTGTGCAATCTCTTACTGGGGCAACCTCTGTAATTTTTTCTTTTTTGTGAAACTGGTGGTTGAAGGGAGGGTTTGCCGGCTGAGGGAAGGGGATAGGTTAGGGGTTGCAGGTTGGGTTGGGTTGGGAAAGGGGAAGGCGGCAATTGAGTGAGGGGGAGGATTAGGGTTGCTGATTGGGGTGGGGAAGTGGAAGAGAGCGGCGGCTGAGTGAGAATTAGGGTTTGCAGGTTGCGGTATGGAGGGAAACGATGACTAAGTGAAGGGGAAGGGCTGGGGTGGCTGCTGAGGTGAGGGAGAGGAGGGTGATGAGGTGGGTTGCGAGAGGGGTTCAAGGTGCTGGGCGGGGGCGGGTTGGGGCGGGGAGGGGGAGAGGGGCAACGGGGTGGGTTGGGGGAGCGGTGAGGGTGGTTCGCTGTAGGTTGCGCTACCGGAGATGGAGGCGATGGCCATTTTAGTTTTGATAAAGTGGAGTGATCTAGTGTTTCTCAATTCATATAGTGTGTTTGATGTGGCAACATATTATTTGGTGACAGTTAATAGATTTATTTTTTAACGGAAAATGTGGTTCTAAGGAATAAGGGTAGAAAAGTTATTTCACAATTGTTACTCCAGTTAACCAACACACTCTGAGGGTATGCAGTAGAAATTTTCAAATCTGAGGGTGTGCAGTGTATTAATTAAAAACCTTAAGCGTGTTATTCCAGTTGAGACTGGTGAGTTGTGAGCAATCTTGGTTTAAAACCAAGATATTAAAACAAGTTAAAGATACAAAATGTACTTGGAGCCATTTCCAGTTTGGCACAACGGGCAAGAAGCAAAAGCAGAATGCAGTGCTTAGATTTACAGCTGAATAGATGATGCTTTGCAGTGGCTTGCATCAGAGAGTCCTATTCATCCAGTACCTCTCTCTCTCTCTCTCTCTCTCTCTCTCTCATGTGAAGAAGGACAAGACAACCAAATTAAAGAGACATAATTTGGTGGGTTTGCTTGTGGTGTGTGTGAGTGCGTGTGTTGGTTTGAGTTTCTATTAAAAAAAAAAATTAAAGAGACATATCACAGTTAACTGAGAGGACAGTTGCATGGGTTTATAGTTTTTGTCCTGGTTGTCCTTGCGTATACATCAGAGCTTCCTCTGTTTATGACAATATACAAGGACAGATTTATTGTACAAACTACAACATTACTGTCTCTAATCTATACTCTCTCTCTCTCTGATAAAGATATGTATATGTATATGTACATGTGTATGTATATGTATGTCCTACAGGTGAAGAGGAGTTAATTAATTTGTACTGGACTTTAGACTGATAAGTATACTGAGACTCGTGAGAGGCCGAAAGTACAAGAAGGGTTCCAAGTATCAGCATGTGAAAAGCTGAGAGTGGGTAAGAAAAGGCATTCAAAGCTGGATCTTTCAAGGAATCAACATCCACAATCAGCTGATGAAGAAGAAGATCAAGGTCAAGAACAATCATCATGATGATGAAAATCAACTTCATTATCCTCATCTTCATTCTGGCTTGATTTCTCCTCCCGAAAATTTGGCATCTAAACAAGTGTGTTATGCAGGACAGAGAGAGAGAATGCAGGAGGGTTTTTGCAAACAGTCGTCGGCATTGAAGCTGAAGAGCACGAAAGGAGAGATAGTAGAAGTTCATGGAAGCCGAATTCTCCGGTCAATCGGAAGAAAAGACCGGCACAGCAAGATCTGCACTGTAAAGGGTCCGAGAGACCGGCGAGTTCGGTTGTCTGCTAACACTGCAATTGAATTCTATGATGTTCAAGACCGGCTTGGCTATGGCCGGCCCAGTGAGGCCATTGATTGGCTGATGAAGGAGGCAAAAGCAGCCATTGATGCTCTTGGTGAGTTACCTGCTACAATGCCATATCAACAACCAGAGCAAGACCTTGAAGAACATAGCCTGATTCACAACCTCCATGAGCAGTTAAATGAAGAAGAACCCATTAACAGTCTCAGCTTCTATACACCGTCTTCTCCAACTGGTTTTCAGAACCTCCTAAATGACACAAATTCCAGAACCAGAAGCCAAAGCCAAAGCCAAAGCCAAGGCTTTTGCCTTTCTCTTCAGTCTCGCCAGAACCCAATGCTTTTACAAAGTGAACCTGTCCTTTTCTCTGCTTCCACTTTACTTAATTTTGAAGCCATACCCACCAATTGGTCTAATCCACAGACCCTGGAAATTGGTTCAGGCAATGGAGAAGGAAGAGAAGGGTTTGTTTTCAATTCACCGCCGCCGCCGCCGCCGCCGCAGTGGCGGCAAATGGTTTTAGGCCAAAACCAGTTGCTTTCTCAGGGGGGAACCCTTCAGTCCAGTTATCCACCTTTCATTCCTGCTTCAATGAACCCACCGGTACTATCCAATTCCAACCTAAATTATGATCGAATGCAGCCACTTGGTCCATTTTCCGGCACCGGCGATGGGTTCTCGGGTTTTTGCTTTTCGCCGCGAATTCAAGATGATGAGGAGAAACAGAACCCAATTCCAACCAAGCCATCCTCTGCCACCTGTTTTCTGCATTATCAAGATTAGCGAAACCATAAATCCTCATTCCACATGGTAATACCCCAAACTCCTCATTTTTCTCTTACCTTTCTGCTTCAATTCATCTCCCTTTTCCAATTCAGGTCCCGTTTGATCATAGTATCATGTTTTCAGGATCTCCAAGACTAGCGGAATTCGAGCTGTCATATGTATTATGTTTCTGCATGTTTTTCTACTCTAGAATTTGACTGGTTTGTTGAACCTTTGTTGGGTTGATTCTCACACTAGTTCTACTAAATTCAAGAGCTCTAGCAATTCCCATTTTTGTTTCTCCTTGACAAATTTCTCAAAATTTTTAAGAATTCAACCAAAGATGATGAAGACCCAGATATGGAAGTCTGTCATTGTTTCATCAGTTACTTTCAAAGATCCAAATCAGAGATGAACAAAATGGAATTTTATTTGATAGTCATTTTCTGGTGGTTGGTACACAAAATAGAGCTCATTTCCACTAGCTAGCTATATCACTTCTTTAGTCGAGAAGTTCATGTTTGGCAAGTGAATTGAAAGCACGACCAGTGTCTTAAATCTCTGTCATATAATGTCCCAGCCAATGGTGACTCTTATTTGACAAGTGACTTCAAATTTACTATGTCTCTACCTAAATTCTCTGTCGGCTTCAATTAGGGTCTGAATGGCTTCATTAAGGACCCTATTCTAGCAAGCCAACTTTTTTTCAATTATCTAATTCATTTTCCCGCTTCTAAACTTGGCTATGAATAAAAAAATCTCCCATACTGTAAATTTTCTATTTACTTACGAATTCTCTAAATACTCTGTTTGAATCTTGGGTTTATTAAGGAAAAAAGTAAAAAGAAAATAAAATTACTTATACATATTCTGTTTTGAAACAAAAGGATTTTTTTTTTAACAAATACCTATTTGTTTTTTTTTTCATCTTTTTAACCAAACCAAATAAAGCGTTTGATTGTAGTCTTGGTTCCTTCTTTTGAAAAATAGCCAAGACTGTATTTTATAAAAGTGGTTTCGAAAATTGTCTTAGGGAATGTATTTTGAGAACATAACAATTTTAGGAATCAAAAAAAGTTGTTTTCTGTGATTTTGAAGTTTCCATTGATTTTGTCTTTGAAAACACAAAAAGTAAAAATGAAAAGTTTGAAACTTCTCTCCACAAATCTAAGTACCAAACATAAAAATAATAGGCAAAACTTTCCCATCCAATTATTCCCCATTTTACTTGGCCACCCCACCACTAGTCTGCATGTGGGTGGTCTTATATTGTTTTTTTTGCTCTAGCCTACACAAATTTTCATAGTTTTGTGTTTAAAATTCAAGCTTTTCTTTGTTTTGGAGTATAATGATATGAAAGGATATATGATTCTACTCTAGACTTCTAATACACTATTTAGAGCCTATTTTAACTATATTAACTGACATTTTCTAAACTACAAGGGTAGTCCAGTGGTCAAGCAAATGATCCTAATGCTAAACATAAAATCTGAAGTTCAATTCCTACTCACGCTTCTTATGGTCAACTATCATTCGTGATACATATAGTTTATATATTTTGTGTAGATAGTGACCCTGTACAAAGTTAAAAAAGTAGTCAATCAAATGCTTAAACACCGAAAAAAAAAAAAAAAAAAAAAAAAAAAAAAAAACTGGCATCTTTTAAAATTTGTACCTTAAAAGAGGGGGCATAAACACTAGGACTCTCCATTATTCGTGGTCCATCTAATCTTCCCAAAATCTCGGTCCAAACTGACGATATTTTATTACGTGAAAAGGGTTTGTTTACCCTTCAGCAGTGGCCATGTGATACAAAAGAAACTTCTTTGAATGAAACCATGGCCATTAGAATCTAATGGGTTTCAAACATAGAAAGATCTCTGATGTGGGCCAATCACATGCATGAATATATTATGAAGTAGCAAAGCTAGGTGCTACAATAACAGACGCCTAGGCACCTAGTGGCCCTGCGGCACTGATTAGCACTAAGTGGTATTTGTGGGGCCTCATAGAGTCATGTGGCCGGTTAACTTTTTAGTTGCTGAGCTGTGAAATCTTTTTCTCATTCCTTTGGGAGTTTTCCTTTTTCTTTTTTGTTGTGTTTTCGGAAAATTTTGGTGCTTTCAAAAATAAAAAAGAAAAACAATAGAAATTTGTTTTTCGCATCATGTTTATTTTTATATGAAAATAGTTTTCAAAAAAAATAAAAAGTTAACTTTATTTGTTGCCTAAAATTAGGATGGTTCCAAAACTATTTTATCAAACGCAGTCTCAACTATTTAAAAAAAAACCAAATTAAAAACAAAAATATAAATCATAACCAAATATGAAGTGATATTAAATTTTATGGTTGACATATATCACACAATCAGTTAATTAAACAAGAGCCTGGGGCACATGGAGTTTAAATGGGTCAATTGTTAATTAGGGGGTGTTTGAACGTAATTTACTTAGTAACTTATAACTTTTTAAAAATGTATTTAGATGAGTGACTTTAAGAAACAACTTATATCTAATTACATTTTTTAAAAAAAATTATTTTTATAAATAAATTTTTAAAAATAACTTATATCTCATAACTTATAATTTATAAATCAATTGACCAAACACCTAAGTATTGGTAGGTGATTCTTGCCAAAATTGGCACCCATGTGGGAAATTGGTAATGGAGAAACCTTATTAACAAGAAAAGGGAAACCGCCCAAATGCAATTATTGACTCGATTTAGGCCCACATGTCCGAACAACTTAGAGGGTACTAAGTACTGTTCACTTTGCCAACTGTATTTTGTTTTTAATTTTCTCATCTGAATTTTTTTTTTTTTTTTTTCTCATCTCAAAAGGACAGTGAGACTTACTCAAGCTTTTGTTTCTTCTTCTCATTTGTTTCTTTCATTTAAATATACTAAAAGTATCATTAATTTCTACGCTTTCGTTGTGGCTTTTATCTTGTTTTAAAATACTACTAAGGGCAATTTCAGCAGCACAATAACACTAACTCGTGCAACTGCTAGGGACCCTTTAACTGTAAATTTTTTTTTGTGGTAACATTAAATTTTTTTTATTAAATACAATTAATAATAAAAGGACAATTATTTTAAAGTTGGGCTAGGGCAACCCAAATAGTTGGGCCGGCCCTGACATAACAACTTAAAAGCAGTATCAGAAGGAAAGCACGGAAATTGTTTTCCCAGTAATAATGATAAGTCGATCAATGTTTCTTCTTAGTATCATTGTTGATAATAGGGATAAAATGTCAAGGTAAAACATCATCTCAATTCGAGCTCTAGCCTTGCCAGTCCTACACTGTAGAAACTAGTTTCTATATGCTCATAAACCGCAGAAGATATGCATCTGAAAGCAGTCCAAAGGATAATGAAAATACAATCAAGATGAATAAAATCAAGACAAACATGATTGTTTAGGTCTCAAAACATCCATGCCCACACCTTGGCAAGGGAGGCTTTGGGATCCCACGGAGGTTTCTGGTTTCTTCTTCCTCCAAGCAGTATGCACACATCACACATGGCCAAATAGCATTTGTCTGCGGTGAGTTAATCCGAAGTCAATAGAATCATTGTCTTCTTGCTGGGTTTTTGCTCCTTGCCCAATCTCACATCGGTTGGGAGTGGGAAGGGGGGCAAGGACCAAGTCTATTTAAAGAAGGTTAAGTTTTCTTAGTTAAGTGCACCAGTCAATAACTTAATTAGTAACTTTTGACTTTAGTAAAATTTCTTTTGAAGAGATAAAAATTAAAGGGTAGCTAGTGGAGAAGCTTAGTGGGTGTGTTTTTAGGATAAAGAGGAAAAATTGTGTTATTGTAATAATTTTTCATATAGTGTATTTTTTTTTGGAACTGGTAGTTTTTCTTCTGTTTTGAGAGTTTTCCACGTAAAACTTTGTGTTGTGTTTTTCTCTATTTATTTTGATATTTCTGTCTTTTCTATTTCCACAAGGAGTGTGTTTGGGAGGGCCAAAATTCTCAATACTTCTAACATCGATATAATTAGTTAAAGAAAACAGTAAAAAAAATCCATATAAAAATTATGCTCCTGCCAAATTTAAGGAACCAAGGACAATAAGCATGAAGTAGAATAGAAGCCTTGGAAAACACAATATAAATACATCAGGGAAAAGGCAAAAAAAAAAAATCTTGTCTATTTACATTATTTATGAGACAAAGCCACCAAAATATACATATCCAAGAAGTGGAAAAACTCAAAACAAGACAAAAGAATGATAAGGTAACTCTCATATCTAGTCTTCTTTTCTTGTGTACCGCATGGTAAACTATTCTACTTTCACACCATTCCATCAAATAGAATCAGAAAGGAATGCATAATTAAAGAATGGCTTTAGCATCGCCTCTCTTCAATATAAATGAGTGAAACTCAAAGATTTGTCCTTTAAATTTATCATTCACTTGGTAGTAACAGATCACCTGCCCTTTTTCAATCTTTGCTTCTTCAGTTTTAATGTTGCCTTGTGGAGCTGGTTTCTTTGCTGCCGAGCAAGACAATTTTCGGGCCTTTGTAGGTGCCTTCCCATTTGGTGAAACGGTTTTAACTGAAACTAGTGCTTTCATGGTAGGTGTACTCATGTTACTTACCTTACTTGCATGCTGACTCAGCGGATTCTTAGGGCTTGAATGAACAGGAACTCGGCTTTCCCATGATGGAGCAACAATCCAGCGTTCCATTCAGCTCCAACCCCAGTTAGCTTTGCCTAGTTCAGGTTGCCCAAGTACTGAATTGGAGTTCGCCCTCCACTGTACAGTGTTGACGTCTCTTTGGTGATTTTCAATTCAAATAAGCATGCAGAAGCCATGAGAGTAATACTACTTGCGACTGAGATACCTGATGGGAAAAGGCATTAGCCAAAGCATGCTCCCGCTTAACTGCTGCCGCTTCTCTCTGATGTATCCTTGCAAGAATTTCCTCCATGGTTTCAGAGCCAGCACACCACTCCACCTGTCAGGAATACATCTATGAGTGTGTGAGAGAGAGAGAGAGGGAGAGGTATTGAAGGTGTTAAGTTAAACAGGCTCATGCATCAAGTGGACTAATCCAAGAACTAAGAAGGGATAACTGATAGTGGATATCTGATAAATAACAGTCGGCTTCAGGATCTAATTTTTGTCTACATACGAAACAACTTTAATGAAGAGTAATATCTATCCGATTTTTAGAACTTCAAGACTGCAGAATGATTAAAAATTCTGCGTTTGGATATAGTCTTGGTTCCTGTTTTTGGTTTTGTTTTTTGAAAATTACTCGCGTTTGGTAAACTAGTTCCGAAAATTATTTTCAGGAGATTTTTCTGAAAACACCTCAGTTTGAACCAAAAAAAAAGTTGTTTCTACAGTTTTCAAAACTGTTTTCGTACCAAATGACATGAAAATGATGGTGTTCCAAAGTTTCTATTGTTTTTGTTTCTGAGAAGATGGAAAACGAAAATCTTTTGCAGTCTTCACAAGGAAAAATATTCAGAGCAAAGGAACCAAAAAGCACTCAATAATATCAAACTTGACAACCCACCAAACTCATGCTGATTGGATCCAATCATGCTTTCAAGAACTTCTGCGGCATAACAGCATATCAACATGTGTAAAGAATAGAGAAAATTTTCGCTCTCACTTTGTTGAAGCATGCGAAATGAAGAATCTATAGCAGAAAATCCCATGAAAGAACAAACAGGGAATTAGAGGCACTAACATACGGGGAATGATTAACCAAAATTTTAAGATAACAACCCAGAAGTCAAGCCTGGTTGAGGAGTGAGGCAGCTAGTGGTTTGTATCCCAAAAGCTTTTCAAGGTATGCCATAGAAGATTTGAGAAGTCAAAGGTAATAAATGATCGACTTAGTGTATCATCAGACTAATAACTCCAGCTTTACAGAAAATGTTCTGTAACGCCTGAATGAAGGATGTTTACCTTCTAAACTTGAGAAGATTTCCGAGTGAGGTAGCATGAACAGTATGTTTTGCAATCTTTTCTGGAACTGATGTACAGTTTACAGTTATTTAACTTATTTATATTATGTAGAGTCGACTTTCGTCTAATTTGCATTCATGGAAAGATTTGATTTGTTTCCTTAAAATTTGTTTTTCAACTTCTTAGGGCTCAACTCAAGCAGGTAAAGAATTTAAAAGTCAAGGACTAGATTCAGGTATCTGATATGACAATATATACAGACTTCTTAAGTGGTGCATTTTGACACATTCAAGGTTCTAGCATCCAAAATTCCGTTAGGTTCAACTTATCCTGGAAAACCTCTAAGAAGAGTGTAGAAATGAAAAGCATTGTATACATCCAGAACTGGATATTAATTCTGGACCATTATTTGTTTAGCGAAAGGATTTGAATCTGAAGTTAACAGATAAATGTAACATAAACCAGTAGATTATAAAGTCACAGAAATGTCTTTAGACGTATGATGTTATATACACACCAGAAAATGCAATCAAGGATGAGGCAACAATGATCAACTCACATGAGTTGGCAAAAAGGCATACAGGATAATACCATAGACTCTCTTGCGAGGAGAACCATTTGTCTTACCTCCAGGTCGTGAAGTTTTGCCTCCAGCTTTAATTGATTCTCTAGTTTCTTCTGTCTGGCCTTCTGTTACCATAGAATGTCTGCGAGCTCTAATCTGAGCCTGTATCTTGGTCCATGAATGGAGATAGCTCAATGTAATTGAAGCTTGTTTGCTTACCGAATGGCTTTGGGTCAGGATCTGCAATCTTACTAATCCTTTCAAATGATGAAAATTTTTCCTTGCCTGGGAGGAGTAAATAAAAAGATAAACAAATCACTCAACCAGAAATTTACTTCTGTTACCAAGATGGTGAAATTAAATCATCTAACATACCACCAAGAAAATTGAAAATCACCTCCAGCAGTATCTAAGCAACAGTTTAGCCAGTGTTTTACAAGAATAGGCAACTAGAAATATATGCTAATTCATGACATCATTCAAAAACCTGGAACTGTTTTACAGCACTCCTCTATGAACACGATACTGTGCCTATCATAATTACTGAACAGGTAAAAAGAGTGGCTAGAATCAGTAGAAAAGTTTACTAAAAAGTAGTTAAACAACTTCTCCAAGGTTTAGATGGATTTGAATCACCCACCCATGGATCACAGGGCAATCATGACAATACAAAAAGAAAACTTGCTCTTTCCCTCATATCGCAAGGATATGACTAAAGAAGCAGAGCAAGAGCCAACAGTTATGTACAATTAAGTGTCTAGAATATGCTGCAACTTTTGAAGCCATAGTAATTGCTAAGCCTAAGTACTTAAAGGAGTCCCAAAGTGCATTCATGAATGACAGCAAAAGACAAGTACATCTGCGTATCATACCCATCACCCCCTCCCTACCCACTCAAAATCACTAATGAAAGAAAGCCAGTCATATCATCTGGACTCGAGGCTTTATCCCCATCAAGAGTTTTAAAGATGCCAGAACCTCTTCTTCAGTAAAAGTCCTCTCCAAACAAGTCCACTCCTCTTCTGAGATAGCAACAAATTCCATCCCATCCAACCTCTGTTGTCTTTCCCCTGTATCTGAATATAAGCCCTCATAGAAACTCTTATCTCCTTGACTCTCCAACTAATTTCTTCAATTTCAGTCGTAACGAACTCCTCCTTAGGCTTCTCGTTATCCCTCCTCTCTTCCTTGTTCAAAATTTTAAACTATTCACATTCATCAAGCCATTGTATTTCTTTCAAAACTCTAGCTTTTGGAACCTCCACCCTACCAAACTCCTCCTTATGCTTCTCCCCATACCTCCTCTCTTCCTCAGTCAAAATTCTAAATTGTTCACACTCATCAAGCCGCCAAATTTCTTCTGAAGCTGTAGCCTTTTGCACCTCCAACCTACCAAGCTCCTCCTGATTCCACTTCCTCAAATCTTCTTTCTAGAGCTTCAACTTCTTTGCCAAGACATAGGTCTGATAACTTCTCCACCAACATCATCCCCTAAACTTCACTCCCCCCACCCTCTTCTTCCCCTCTTCTTCCAAAAAAATAAAATAAAATAAAATAAAAGGCTCTCTAGCTGATCAAACTGTAAAATGACATCATAAGAGGCAATTTTTCTGAATTTTGAAGAAAATAAGAATAATGTGCCTAACCCCACTGGACTTGAACCATACACCTCCCCTTTGGAGGGTGATAGAAGATACAACTTTAGCTAATAGAAGGTGGCATAATAGCAAAAGATAGACATATGAAAGATTACATCGTAATAAGCAAATAAATCCTGGGTAATATATCTGATGACAGTATCGGCGTAACATGTGACTTTATATACCATATATGCCCTGAATGCAGTCCGGATCCGAGTCGCTGCTACTTCCTCAACTGGCATACCAAGAACCCTGGGTTTTCCATTTTGACTCTTTCTGAGAGTGGTTTTTCTATTTCACTCCATTCAACTTTTCAGGTGCTGGAGATCCCTGTCTCACAGTGAAGAAGCAGATAAGAAGAGAGATCTTTATTCTGGAACTGAGACATGGCAGAAAATGAAAAATATTATTACACTTATGAGTTGCAGATGCCTAGTGTTGGCTTAGAAAGCAATATCCTCACTTAGATTGTTCAGATGGTACCTATAAAATCATGCTTACTAACCAATAGATGAGTTCTTGGATAAGCATTAGTGAATACTCATCCACATAGCCAATTATGATGCTAACAATTAAAAGCTTCTGTTACGACTCTTAACTGAGTCTTCCTTTCTTCTTTTCACATCGAAAGGTTCAAATATAGCAGTAACAACAACAGCTTATTGATTTGTCTTCAGTGATACTAATGGTATCCTTCATAAGAGAGAAAATAATTCCTCTGTTACTGACTTCATACCAGACCCTTTAACATCTTACAGAATGTATATATCAGGAGTTGCCCGAGAACTACTAGGGTAAGATAACACAATATTTAGAGGGGTAAAAAATACAGGAAAATAAAAGAACTTCAAACATGAAGATCAGAAACTATTTTAACAAAATGACATCACCATTTTAACGTCTAAACAGTAATTGTAAAATAAAGTGACGGCCATAGCACCAAACTGGGAGAAGATTCACTAATTGAGTCGCAGGTATCTAACATATTTTGGCTAGCAATTTCCCCAAAGCGGTGACTGAAATACACACATAAACTAGAGGAGTTGAATACAAGGGCCACTGATAATCTACTTTGGGCAACATAAAACTAGTGACTGAGCAGCATGCTTTTAATTGCTTTGATCTGTCATCCTTTGCTTTCTTTAAGCTAATTATATTCTTGAACCAATCTCCAGAACCCATTATTCATTTAAATTCCTGAATTTAACTCAATAAAACCCTGCAAAAATTTTATGTGGTATACAGCATCAGCATCAGGACTATGCAGATAATTCACAAACAAGTTGTCATACAGGTGCTAACATGACGGTATGTTCCAATATTCAGTTTTCATACTTGTACCATGCAAAGTCGGAAGTGGAGGTTTGCAATTCATAAAATCAACTAAAATTTTCTTCACAGTAGAAGTAATAGAATAAGAAAAGCAGTATCAAACAATGATCAATAAGGCAATGAGAAAAATAATATTCGAAATTGAATATGTAATGATGACAAACAGAAACAAACATCTAATCAACATAAAATCAGAATCCCTAAACAAGAAACAGAGTTTAGCGTTCTTCCTATGGACACTTGAGCTTGGCATTCACTGTACAATCCACAAAAGCAATAATAAGTAACCTATCAAATGCAAAATTACTTTGGGTAGAGACCACTGACCACAATATCTATCCCATATGGAGAGAGAGAGAGAGAAGAACAGATAATGACTATTTATACCGGAACAAATGGTTATCTTGATTCATTAGAAATTGGCCAGGTAAGGAAATTTCTTGTTGAGTTACGTACTTAGAGAGAGAGAGAGAGAGCTTTCTCTTCAAGTTCAAGCTAGTGTTAATTGCAATTACTTTTTTTTTTCACCTTGCTATGACAATTCAAGAGAAACAGGAAGATTAGAGATCACTGAACAGACATATATTAACTATGAAAACCAAGATGAAACTCAATGTGTGGACTGGGAACATACCCAAGTCACAGAATCGCTTAACAGATGAAATGAATAACTAAGATGAAACTCAATGCATTAACTGCAGAACATGGTCCCTGTAAAGGGGATTTTCCCCACCTCCAGCACGGCTGAGGAAAAAAATAAAAAACCGAAGAATATACACATGCAATCCAGACATTAGGAGAGAACAATCATACAAGAAACTCAACTACATTATAATACCCACTACATTAACATCATAAATATCAGAAAAGAAAAGAAAAGAAAGTTCCTAGTCCAATTGGATTTTGTTAATGTCAACACCCAGATCTATTTTTATCTTCCAGTTCTAATCAACCAATGGGTAACCCAAGGCGCAAATGGTGAACATTTATCAATCACAGTACACAGGAACAAAAGCAAGAAATGGGTCAGAAGATCGTATCTGGGAAGAACCTGCACATAGGTTTCTTTAGAGACTAGAGACCCTTTAGGCGTCAGGGGCAAATGGGTATTCATCAAATTTTGAAGAAGAGAGAGAAACAGGGTGTTGGTGGACAGTGGAGAGATAGAAGATTGCATAGCAGGAGTGACCACTGACTAGTGAGAAGGAAGCAATACTTGAAGAAGGTGAGAGAAAAGAACAAAAAGTGGTTGTGGATATTGCCATTGGCCCCATCAGTGGATCACCAGCCAATTTTTTTTTCTCTAAAGAAAGGTGAGCAATTTCATCATAAAATCTCTCTCTCTCTCTCTCTCTCTCAACCAACTATCCAACCCACATGAGGCCCAGCATTCAACACAACAGAACGTTTAGCCTCAGTCGCGGTTGACACTTAGTAGCCGGCTGATGCGGGAGCATCAGCTGATGGGTCCCTGATGTGTCAAAGCATCGGCCGATTGCACCTGATGTTAGATTTTTTCTCAACACAAATGAGGCAACAACGAGAGCAGAACAAACTATGATAAATTTTGACAGTGATACACGGATACCTTCCTCTTCCATATTTCAAGTCACATACTTATATGATATATACATAAAGCATATCTATAATTACATGATATAATGCATATTATAAGAAAAATGCTATCTATATTATAAATCTAAAGAAATATAAAATAAGTAAAATAACTGAACACAATATATAATAAAATTAGTTCTTTTAGAACTGTTAAATAATAATTAAATAGTTCTTCTGAAACTATTAGAGATAAATCTTTTTAATCACTCAAGACTTTATTCTATCGTAAGACAAAATATAAAATATAATTTAAATTTGAATATTTTACCTACATTATTTGCTTTATTTCTCTTTTTTATTCTTTCTTCTCTTCTTTTTATCTCTTTTCTTTTCCTCTTCTTTTTGTGCATTTTATCCATAGTCAAACTCATCTATTTATAGAGAGTAGTTCACGCAGGCTAAGTAGTGGAATCCACCACCAAAATGGTCACATGGGTTCACATAAGTAGTGGACATCCACAATTTGTCTTTTGTAATCATAACACTCCTCCTTGAATGACCACCACACAGGATGTGCCTCATTTAAACCTTGTTAGGAAAAACCCAATGGAAAAAAAAATTCTTAACGAAGAAAAAAAAGTACAATATTTTGTATAGCATAAAATGTTTTTGGTGCATTAAAACTGCCTCGTTAAATCTTGTCAAGAAAAAACCGTGTGAGAAAAAATAATTGACGAAAGAAAAAAGAGTACAGTACGCGACTCCTCCTTATGAATATGCTTGGTAAAATTTGATTGCCTCACTTGTTCAGCATGAAAAATCTTTGAAACGGCGCATACCAATGTTGTGTACCAGTTTCTCAAATATTATAGTTGGAAGTGTCTTTGTAAATAGGTCTGCTAAGTTATCACTTGAACGTATCTGCTGGACATCAATATCACCATTTTTTTTAAATTCATGTGTATAAAAGAACTTTGGCGATATATGTTTAATTCTATCACCTTTGATGTAACCTCCCTTAATCTGTGCAACACATGCTGCATTATCTTCATATAATATCGTTAAGCTATCTTTGATCGAGCATAATCCGCAACTTTCTTAAATATACTGGATCATAGATCTCAACCAAATGCACTCTCGACTTACTTCATGATTTGTAATAATCTCAGAATGATTTGAAAAAGTTGCAGTTAGTGTCTGCTTCATAGATCGTCAAGATATAGCAGTGTTATCATAAATAAATACATACCCGGTTTGTAACCATGCTTTATGTGGATCAGAGACATAACCAGCATCTGCATAGCCAACTAAATTTGATTCTAGTCCCTTTGAATAGAACAAATCTAGATCTATTGTTCCTCAAAGGTAACAGAATATGTACTTCACCCATTTTCAATGCCTCGAAGTTGGTGCAGAATTATATATTGCCAGTAAATTTACAGAAAATACAATATTAGGTCTTGTGCAATTTGCAAGATACATAAGAGCCCCAACAGTACTGAGATATGATAATTCAAGACCAAGGAGTTTTCCACTGTCTTCTTGAGAGTGAAAATGATCTTTTTATACATCTAGTGATCGGACCATCATGGGAGAGCTCAATGGATGAATTTTATTCATATAAAATCGATTTAGAACCTTTTCTGTATATGTGGACTGATGGATGAGAATTTCATTTTCTAAGTGCTTAATTTGTAGTCCAAAACAAAATTTTGTTTTTTCAAGATCTTTCATGTCGAACTTCTTCTTTAAATAATTAGCAGTTGTTTTAAGATTTTCAAGATTCTAACAAGATTCATATCATCAACATAGACTACAATAACAACAAATTCATATTCTGATTTCTTAATAAAGACGTATGGACAAATTATATTATTCACATATCCGTTTTTCAATAGATATTCACTAAGACGATTGTACTACATGCGTCCAAATTGTTTTAACCCATACAGAAATCTTTGAAGCTTGATAGAATATAAGTTTCGAGATTTTGAAATATTTGTTTCAGGCATTTTAAATCCTACAAGAATTTTCATATATATATCATTATTTAATTCACCATATAAGTATGTTGTCATTTCATCCTTCAGATGCATATCCAATTCTTTATATCACATAATTTTATTTGTCTCATTGTGTTTTCACACAAATATCCATTTATATCCAACCAGTTTTACCTCATCTGGTGTTTGGACTATAGGTCCAATTACTTTACATCGTGCTAATAAATTTAATTCTGTCTTAATAGCTTCTTTCCATTTCGGTCAATTATTTCTAAGTCGACATTCGTCAACTGTCTATGGTTCCATCTCCTCATTACTTTTTGTAATTTTGAGAGTTACTTAAAATGAAAAAGTGTTGTCGACAACAATTTTATTATATTCCATCTTTCTCCTGTATTCACATAGTTTATTGAGATCATATTATTTTCAAGTACTATTTCCTCTGTATGGGATATCTCTTCAGGAGGTTTCTCTTCTGAGAATTCTTTTACAAGAGTTTTTTCTTCAAAATGTTTAGATATTCTGATTTCTTCAGGACTATTAACTTGCTTATGTACTTGTACTTTTCTCCTTCTAGAAATTGTGTCTTTTGCACCGACAGGTTTCCCACGTTTCAGACATGTTGCTTTAGACTTATTTGCTGTTATATTAGTAGATTGTCCTACATGGACATCAATACGTGCTGGAATATTAGCAGCTAGTATATATGATTTGGTTATCTTTTTTGTGTTGGTAAACACATCAGGTAATTGATTTGCAATCGTTTGTAAATAAATAATCCTGTAAACTTATGATTCACATTGATTTGTTCGGGAATCAAGATGAGATACCATGGAAGCATTCCAAGTGATCTGATGTTTTTCTAATTGCATCTTATCTCTCCCTAATGGTGGAAAAAGTGTCTCATCAAAATGACAATCTGCAAAATGTGCCGTGAATACATTTCTGGTTAAAGGTTAAATGTATCTAATGATAGATGGAGAATCAAAACTAATATAAATCTCAAATCGACGTTAGGGACCCATCTTAGTACGTTGTGGTGGCACAATTGGTACATATACAACATAACAAAAAATCCTCAGATGTAAAATATTTGGTTGTTAACAAAAAAAAAGCTGTAATGGTGAATATTCATGGTAGCAGTAGGTTGGACACGGACCAATAATGCAGCATACAATATGACATGTCTGATTACACCCTAAAAGTGTAATCATAGGCTCTTAATCCGCACTTTGTTAGATTTATATTAGTGTTAATTTCCTTATTTTAGTTAGATATTTGTTTGATTATGTTTTGTGTGTGTTTTGTAGGTTATATAAGCTAATAAAGGCAAAAAGAAAGCAAGAATAATCAAAGCGGGTTCAAGGCGAATAATTTGTTCATGAAAATTCAGACTTGTCTCGGTATTTGGGCCATATCTTTTTACTCCGATGTCCGATTGAGCTGATTTTTGTGCCATTGGAAAGAAGACTTCAAGAGCTACAATTTGTCCTCTAATGTGCATCGGCTGAATCAGCCTCTAAAGGGGTCAAAATCAAGCTTCAAGGTGGAGGGATGAATAGTAACCGATCGATTGGCTTGGCAAACTTCAGAGAGGGTGATTTACCGATCGATCGGTGAACAGTAACCCGATCGATCGGTGAACAGTACCCGTGAACAGTAAAAACAGTTTTTTTCTGATCGAACGCTCCAATTGCCGTTCGATCGGCCGATCGATCGGTGAACAATGCCGATCGATCGGTCGATATAGATCTGGAGCTTAAAAGCTTTGTGGTCCGAAAAAATGGAGGGGAGGAAGATTTTTTGGGTTTGTAACAGCCAAGGAGGTGGTGTGAAAAGCTCCTCCAAGGTTGGTTTTTATGTTTTTGTGTATTTTAGCTTAGATTTATGTTTGTAATGTTAATGTAGGAGTGAAAATTGTAACTTTCTTACATTGTAATTTATTTTCCTTCATTTTCTTGCCATTTTCTCTCACTTTCTTAGCAACCAAACACTAGTTTTACTTAGTTTAATGTTAGATTTACCTTCATTTATGCTCTTTATTATGGATTCTAGTAACTAAACATCTCTTGGGTGTGATTGTGAAAATCCACCAAGGATTTTCAAGTATTTTAATGGGGATTTATGAACTTCAAAGTTTTATTCCTAGATTTGTATAGTTCTATTTGGTTGGGTGTTGGATTTGTTCGAAAACTTAGATTCATAACTCATTTGGTAATATTTATGCACAATTCAACAATTGGTATAAATCTTGCACATTTATAAGGTTTGCTTCTAGGGTTCTACTAATTGGTTTAATCCCTACACTAAACTAAATATGAACTCAAGGTTTTATGGTCAAAATATTCCGAATCAAGAATCCACGGTGTGATTCTTGATTTGAGTTATAAAAATCCTCAATTGAAATTCTTGTGTTGAATTGGTGGATTGAATCAATCATATCCAAGCTTTCCATTTTAATTGCTTTACATTTAAATTAATTGCCTAGTTAATTGCTTTAATTTTCATTGCACTAGTTTAGTAAATCAAAACCCCATCAAAAACCTAAAGATTTTCGGTCCTTTTCTTTTTCCTTTTATTTTAGATTCAATTCCCCATATAATTGCAATTCGATCCTAGGCTAGATTAATGTGAGTTGAGTGCTAGAGCCTATATTTGGCTAGGTCCCTTAGGAGAGAACGATACCGGATTACCGGTTTATACTTCATCGCGACCCCCGTACTCTTGCGGGGTACTAACTCCATTTTGTAGTTTTCGGAGCGAGTCAATGTCCCCAAGCAGAGACAGGTAATTTTGTTCTCAAAAGTAAAGGTCGAGCTAGACGTTTGATAAAAGATTTAGCTAGACAATTTTATGTATGTACATGTGCAATAAGATGTTCAACATCAATCCCTACAGACATGCAATAATCATCAAAAGCTTGAGATGTAAATTCACTAGCATTATCCAGTCGTATTTATTGGGGACTACGGATTTCTCACGACTTAACTATAGTGTATATGCATACTACTAAAAATTCTGATCTGATTAGTATAGCCTAATCTACGTGATTAGAATCATACCTTCAAGATCTCTCTGATTTGATTCCGAATAACAAGAATCAGCACTAAGCACGAAGCAACCGCTCGAACTCAACCTTCGAACTTTTGTTGTATTCCTCGTACACGCTTTGCTTTACAGAGAGTGGGCTCGCTGCTGCTAGGGTTTCTCTTCCTCACAAAAACGTGTATCTCTCAATTATATGCAGAGTGCAACCCTAGCAACTCTTAGAGCGCGTATATATATAGGCTACAACAGGGACCATAAGATTAGTATAACTAGGGCTTCCTACGCAAATAAGGACTCCTAATCCAACCAGGATTAATCCTTATTTACGTAAATTATAATTCATACCACTAACGAATTATAATTGCACTCCCTGTTATACTAGAAATTATATTTCGAGCTCCATATTATTAAATGCCTATTTATCTCCCCACGTTAAGATTACAGATACCCGTCTATTAAATTAAATTACTGACAATTAAATTTAATAGACTTATTTAATTCCTTGAGACCTTCCACTTAACTTATTTGATATGTCGGATTCATAATCCACCTGCAGGGTTTGACATAATCAAAACTTATAAGCTTTCTCAAGGGGGTATCATCAATCCCTATACGGGGACGTGGATTTCATTAATAACAAATATTCACCATACACATAATGTTATTGTCTAACTCACTGAGTTTATTGACCCACAAAGAATCTCACTCTTCTGCAAATCAAAACAATAAATACTACATGCACGTGTCTATTTATTATATTAGGATTAAGAGCATAAACACTCATAATAATCATGAGGTATTAATTGTTTTATATAGTCAGTATAAAAACAATTACCCCAATACGGTCCTGTTCAATACACACAAAGTGTACTAGTGCAAGGAGCTGGAACTATATCGTTCCCCATAGTCAAGACAGACCTATTAAAACCTCATACTACAATCCTACTGATGGTGTGTCCATTTCCATCTAAGATTGTGAACAATAAACTTATATTCCATAATAACTGATGATCTGATCTTCCGTGTAGAAGTCGTACTCTACATACCAAATCATCTATTATATAGAATAAGAGACACACATGTATAATTATCAAATAAATAACACAATGCAAACATTTCTCACACAGATTCTCATTAAAATGGAATAACCAATTTATTAATAAATACTAAAGCCATTATACAAAGTATGTTTTTTAGTATAAATTTTCAACAGTATTGACTTAATCAGGTAATCTGGAAACTGTGCTCGTAATATGATAATTTGAGCAAGAAGCCTAGCAAATGCAACGTTACGAGTAGAAAATAAACAAATATGTGACCATCGAGTGAATGTATATATTAAAATCATAAAATAATGAAATAGTCCACATAGTGGGTGTATTGGCTCACACATATTCCTATGAATTCTGTGTAAAAATGTTGGGGATTCAACTACTACTTTTGAAGGAGATGGTCTCACAATTAATTTTCCTTGTAAATAAGCGGGACATGTATAATCACTTGACAAAAGAATATTTTGGCTTTTTAGCGGATGTCCATGTGAGTTCTCAATTATTCGACGCATCATCGTTAATCTTGGATGAACAAGATGATCATGCCAAAGTATAAAATTTTTTGGATCAAAACACTTCTAGTGCATCACTTCAGGTGATTCCATAATGCTTATAGTTATATAGTATAATCCATAAGAGAAGGTAACAAATTTTTTTAATATATGCTTCTGGTATGAAACAATAGAAGTAATGTAAAGATATTCTTTATTATCTTTATTTGTTGTCTCTATATGATACCCATTACTATGCATATCTTTAAAACTGAGCAAATTCCTTGTTATTATAGTTGAATACATAGCATCACCAATATAGAGTTTTGTTCCTTTTGGCAATAATATATTAACTCTTTTGGAACCTTCAATTAATTTTGTAGTGCTAGATATTGTCTTAACATTATTTTCAGCTAATGTTAAGTTTATAAAATATTTTTTTTCTCGAAAAATTGTATGAGTTGTTTCACTGTTTACTAGACATATATGTCCATCATTCATTTTGGAAATAATTAATGTATTAGTACGTTCCATGCTTCTACACCCAAAATATAAAAATTACTTACAAAAATGAAATATACTAGCAAACATTACTTCATTAAAAGAAAACATTACACGAGAAAGATAATGAACTATAAGGAACAAGAAACTAAAACTAGTTGGTGCAGACATTTTCATCACTAATTAAGTGATTTATTTTTTTATTAGGATTTGCAAAGAAATTTGAAATATCAAGGTGAGTGACTTCTATGGAGTCATCAAAGTTTGTAAGATTCATTTCAACCTTTTTCTCTTTATCTTTTGTTGATACTCTGTAAAGATCTACTAGTGGTTTGGGCGTACGACATGTACGTGATCAATATATTTTCATACCACACCTATAATAAACATCTTCATAATTTTTAGAAGGTTTATTCTGTAAACCTTTTCTCTTTTCCTCTTTTGTTTCAAATCGATTCCACTGTTGGTGGTATGGTGTGGTGTTCTTAATTCGAGAACTTGAAGCATGATAGCTGTTACCTCCAAGGTAACCCCCATGATGACGAAGATTATTTCTGTCACGGCCACATTCGCGGCCATGTCCACGACCACGTCCATAAAATGAGACCGCATTCAATTCAGGAAATGGTGCGGAGCCGGTCGGGCGAGACTCGTGATTTTTCATCAGAAATTCATTATTTTATTCAGCTAAAAGAAGACACGATATCGATTATGAATATTTCTTAAAACCTCGCTCTCAATATTGCTGCTGCAAGAGCACATTCGAGGTATAAAATGTGGAGTATATTTTTTTAACATATCTTCATCAGTAATATTTTGCCCACATAATTTTAATTGTGAACTGATTTTAAATACTGTTGAATTGTACACACTAACAGCTTTAAAATCTTGCAATCTCAGGTGCAGCCAATCATAGTGAGCTTTGGGAAGAAACATGGTCTTCTAGTGCTCATATTTCTCCTTTAAATTTTGCCATAGTGTCAGCGAGTCTTTTACTATAAGGTATTTAGTTTTTAATTTTTTGTAAATATGATGATGAAGAAAAATAATTGTTTTTGCACGATCCTACTGAAATTCTTTATTTTCTTCTTTTATAGTATTTTCAAGCCTTTGTATACAAACAGATTTTAGCATCAACTACCCAAGATAAATAGCTTTTGCCCAAAATGTTAAGAACGGTAAATTCTAGCTCTACGAAGTTTGACATTTTTAGAATGCTACACCCAAAAGATAACATAGTTTTAGAATTTAACTTACGATAACACAAAAATAATAGAAAGAAGATATATTATAGAACTTTGGTCAAATAATATTATCATACAGGAGATCAATCAAGAATAGGAATATATATTGAATGAAACTAAAAAACTAAATAGATTATAGATATGTTCTTTGAAAACATATGAAGAGCAATATTTTGAAAATCAAATTGGATTGACCGGTTGAATAGTTTAAACCACTAGTCCAACCGATGAACCAGCGAATTGTTCATGATTACTAGAAACTGGCCGCTTTATTTTTACACTGCCATCATTGCTTCAGCTCTCTTCTTCGAGTGCTAATTAGCCAACAAACAAGAATGCTCACAAAATCCATTTCATGAATCAGTGGGAAATTTTATTTTATTATTATTATTATTATTGTTATTATTTTATTTTGGCACTCAAGCGAGAGTTTTTCTAATTTAACCTCCGTGTCTTAGTTCAGAGGGGACAAACTTTTCATCTTTCGACAGCAATCAATGAGCCTCCACCCCCTTGGGCCCCAATAAAATATGATGAAAGCTGTTACTCACTCTAGACAATAACATATTGCTCAGAAGATAGCATAATCTAAATTTATCAAAACCACAAGGACTAAGGTAGGTCATTGTCATTAAAAACAATATATAAGATGAACATCAAGCTATGGCTTAGTATTTAGATATAGAGGGGAAAATACTCACTGTAAAAGCCATATTCAGTTTTTCAAAGAATATTTATCACAAATATTTAGAGTTTAGTACTGAAAACTTGTTATAAATTTAAAGAAATATAAAACAAACGAAATAATCAAACACAGTATATAATAAAATTAATTTTTCTAGAACTGTCAAATAATAATTAGATAGCTCTTCTATAACTATTAGGGAAAAATGTTCTTGATTACCTAAGATTTTAATTCTATTATAAGACAAAATATAAAATATAACTTAAATTTGAATATTTTACCTTATACTCTTTGCTTTTTTTTTCTCTTCTCTATTCTTTCTCTCCTCTTCTTTCTATCTCTTTTCTTCTCTTTTTCTTTTTGTGCATTTTGTTCATAGCCAAATTTCTCTATTTATATAGAGGAGTTCACGCAGACTAAGTAATGAAATCTATCACCAACATGGTCACATGAATAGTGGACATCTACCATTTGTCTTTTGTAATCATAACAATCTATATTCATCCTTATTATGTTTTGCTTATTTGTTTTAAAGGTTAGGGCACATGCTAAGCTCCATTGACTTGCTGTACAAAAAAATTAAAAATTATGGAAAGAGTGTGAGTTTTACACTTGTACAATAAGATAATGTATATTTAACGTGTATATTATAACATTTGCTATTTTTTTTAATCCAAAAGGTTATTGCAGTTGTTATAACTTATAAGGTAAACTTTCATTTAGCCTTGAACTTTGTTTCGAGTTTTTATATTATCTTTGAATTGTTATTTATTTTTTATGTGAACCAGGGTCGGCTTAAGACCATTTGAGGCCTAAAGTAAAGATTTTAAATGAATTTTTTGACATTTTAATTTTTAGACAAGGCATCTTTCAAAGTTAAACTAGTATATTATTTTGAGCCTTTCTTTTTAACCTATCTTTTTCCTTATCTAGACGGGCCTTTTTTATTAAAAAAAATATATATAAACTATATAAAGTCTTAATAGTATGCAAGGTTTAAAGTTTGCAGCTTTCAGAAAAAATTTTATTTGTACAATTTATGCATTGTTTCATATATCAATATTTTTTTGGTGAAGTCAACTAGTATATTTGTTTTTGGGCCTTCTTTTTTTAATGGGTCTGTTTTCTCATATGTATTGAAGTCTCTTTTTCTCATATAGATTGTGATCTTTTTCTGTCATATGAATTGACGCTTTTTTTTTTTAAATGTAGAAACTATAGAGCTTTTGCTATAGTATGTAAGTTTTAAAAATTTTAGAGCCTTCAAAAAAAAATTTTAGTTGCATAATTTTTTTATTTTTGCTAAACCAATTAATTTTTTTTTTCCAGAAATTACCTAGTGCAGTTGATTTTGGTCTTTTTTCTCTAACAAGCTTTTCTACTTATTTAGATTGTGGCCTTTTTTTTTTTTTTAAAAAAAATATGTAAAATCTATATATGATTTTTATCATAGCATGTGAGGCTTTTAAAAATGGGCAGTGCTAGCATCAAGTGCACCTAATGGTCAGGCGTTGCCTGATGCTAGCAAAATCTTTAAAAAATTTGAAACCTTTAAAAATTGAAGACTTAAAGTAAGTGCTTTGATTATTTTATGGTTAGGTCGTCACAGATGTGAACCTTCCAATTTTAGTACTTAAGTCCACTTTAACAAAGGTGAGAAAACTATCCCATTACATAATTTCTTCCTACTATAGGTAATTTCTAGCTTTAAATAACAAAAAATGATAATCTAAATGTGATTGAATTATGAAAATATGACAAATCAAGTAATGAATTGAGCTACATTGATTGAATTATGAAAATATGACAAATCAAGTAGAAAAATTAAAATTGATTTTCTCGCATCCAGCAATGAATTGAACTACATTGATTGAATTATGAAAATATGACAAATCAAGTTGAAAAATTAAAATTTCAAAGTTGACATTCAAAACTTATGTAAAATTGGCAGTGTAATACATATAGGAGAGGGTCCACTGTACATATACGTGAGAGGACAAGGTAGGTCGTGTAGTGAAGTACCCAATTGAACTAAAGCGAGGATCGACTGGCATTTGAGACAATGAGAAAGGACACGTGCTCATCTAGAAAGAATAACTTCTATATTATAATAGTGCCGTATGAACTGCATGAAAAATTCGTTTTGTTTGTTGGGATGGACGGTACTACCGCAGGGGACAATAGCTTCGGGGGTACTTGAATAGTTGAATATAATTGTGGTTGAAGCATGTTTATCACATGTTCGATTTCATGTTAAAAGTTCCTTTATTAAAATGGTTCCATTGGTAAAAAATTTCGACAAGCGAACATACAAACACTGATCATACAATCTAAATTAAATAGAATGTTATTAGAAAAACAACAAAAAATTTTTCTCTTAATTTCCTCAAAAATTGGACATGCATGACGCCTACTCTCAATTAGAATAGTGTGCCTTCAAATTTGGTTGATTTCTTTTGTCATAACATCTATATTATAAAGAAAGAAACACAGTTAGTTTTTAAAGCTGCAAGGATAATTTCAATTTTAAAAAAATTCTTATCAAATGATATAATTGTCAATACTAACTACATTTAACTTTCTCAGTCCTAGTGACAAATACGTCAAATACTTTAATACAAGTCATTCTCACATTTAAATTTTACAACTGCAACGGTTTTCACTATACCCACGTCTCCTCTTTTTATGATTTCACTTAATAAAAATTATGTGACAGCTGTGTAAATATTGCGTGTGCACCCACCCCTATTATTTTTAATGCATGCCTCCCCTTTTCCAAACTAGATTTCCTTTTTAACTTCGCATCTTATAACTATTTTAACATCCATCTTAGGCATAATTTACATAACTAATGATTGAAAATTTGCCTCATGCTTGACTAAAGTTTGGCTATCATATATTATGAAACATTATAATTACGTATATGTATATTACTAGTCATACCAGATATTTATAATCTGCGAATCCTATCTTAATTAGATTTGGATCGCATGGTTGGTATTAGCTAATAATAGTCTCATGAAGAGTAGTCTAATTTGCACATCTAAAGTCATGCAAGTGTTATGGTTGAATTTCTATATGTGTATGTAATATATATACATGTATTTCTATATATGTGTGCGCTTGTGGCATAAAGTCAAATGCTGTCTATGTAACTTGGAGTAGACTTGCTTGAATTCTAGAAAGATGCTTAAAAAGAAGAAGAAGGCTTGGAAAAGTAAGATGGTCTTTAGTCAAATCTCATGAAAAGAACAATAGATTGGAAACACTTTCATAGGCATATTTGTAAGAAAAGACATTGCAAACCATCACCTCTACCTATTGTTCTTCTTTGCAGAAACCATGAGTTTTCTATGATAAATCATGCTAGCAGTGATGTTCGAGATCTTGCTAGCTTTGATGTTTGCTTTCCTGGGGGCTGTAATTCTTGTAAGCATCGTCGAAATCTATGGTAGATATGGCCTTAGACGCCAACAAAGAAGACGCCGAGCAATCCTATATCCACTTACCATCATTGGAGTTGGACCAACCGAAGTGAATTTCTTGAGTGAGCCACCCAGAACAGGCCTTGATTCATCGGTTATAGCCTTGCTGCCAAAATTTGTTTTCGAAGCAAGCCATCGGCTAAGTCACGGTGAGGCCATGGAGTGCGCGGTTTGCCTAAGCACCATTGTGGAAGAAGCCACAGTTAGACTTCTCCCAAATTGTAAGCACCTATTCCACGCAGATTGCATTGATAAGTGGCTGAACTTGCACACAACTTGCCCTATTTGTCGTGCTATGGCTGAGCCTAAGCCACAGCCTAAGGACTGAGTTGGGCGCAATGGTGCAGCAGCCCACAGCTTTGCCATAGAGGAAATTGGATATGAGGTGGATCAGCTTTGCAATTAAGCTCTTTGGGAGAACTCTAATTAGCAGCCAGAGATTGCTGGGGAGGATTCAGAATTGTGGAGAGATATAGAAAGATCCTGACAGTTATGAGTAAGTATATGCTTATAGATTTCTATAGTATGTATGTACATGTATAGGTGAGTTCAAAATCAAAAAAACTGATGGGGCATTCAAAGACACAGACTGTGCTTGTGGCTGCCGAACTTTAGATTGCATTGGAGACTATCTTGCAAATTTTGAAGGGGGTTGTAGGATTCATTTCACTGATCTTATGAATAGCCTATTGTAAATTTTCGACCATAGAATTTAGTGTATTTGAATTAGGAAACGCAATGTGTTTGACTGATTTTCTTTGGGTTAAGTATGTTGATGAAATGCATGAATTTTACATTAATAGTGTGAATGGTAGCTCTACACGAGCTCGAGCTTGAGGTAATACGTAATGCAGAGATCTTGCGCTTGATTTGTGGAAATATGTGGAAACAACTATTCATTAAGAAACAGCTCAGTGACATGCAGAGATCTTGTGCTTGATTTTGGTATTCAAGCAGCATGAAAATTCTATACAAAAATTATGATTCTCGGAACATGATTTTTTTTCATCTTTTTTTCTTGGTTGTGCTTGGAAGTTTAAGCTCTGATTTTTGGCTCGTGAGAAATCAATTTGAGGGTAAGATGTCCTCTTCCTCTGTAGAGGAGAAAATTGCTCTGTTCTAGTTCAAATCAAACAGAGTCGTGAGACTTGTTCAAACTCTGTTCAAGGTTCACTTACAAAGTTCAATAGCAACAAAAATAGGAAACTAATTAAAAATTTTTGATCCGCATTTGTTCCTTTAATTAGGCATAGTTGAAAAGCCAGACTTGGTAGAACAGAGGATCTTAGTCCCAACCTAGAACAGAGTGAAAGAAATGAACCAGCAGCAGAGAAAAAGGGTACAAGAAAAATGCCAATACACAAGTCCAGATCAGATAGCTGGAGCGAAAGAATGCTAGAAGACCAATTATAGCACCAACCATAAGAACAACCAGCACTTCATCCGAATAATCCCATGTCAAGTCTCTTATATACACGATTGCTAGAAGTATCGACATGCCTGTAATATTGTTCGTCACCACCCCACCATAAATCTGCACCCAACAAATGAGAACACTTCAATTGTCATACGATAATGTAAAGATAGAATATGGAACTGAGTGAGAGATAGACCTCGGAAAATGTCAAGGACGCAGTTCTTAAGCTCTTCTGACTTGCAGGGAATATGGCTGATAATGCCAACTTGAATTTCAATGCGAAGGGGATTATAATGAAGGAGATGTAGAAAGTAGGGAGGCCTAGAGCAACAGATAAGTCTAGGATACTGTATATAAGAGGCTCTGCTAGACAACTCACAATTGCAACACCCAATATGATTTGAAGTACAGATTTTATGCAATCCCATGATAATAACTTGTGCATGATGCCGGTATTCTCTTCCACCTCATACACTATGGAGTCGACTTTTTGCCATGCAATCTGCATATTCAAATCAAAACTTAACAACAGCCTTATTAGACATATACATATGTATATATATACACAATCATAGCAGATCATAAACAAATGATGCTATTTAATTACCTGGTCGAATTTATCTATAAAACTTTTTGTGTCTTTGGAATTGGCGACATGGGTGGCCTTGTGGAGCCATTTTTTGATTCCATTGACAAATTCTTCCTTACTGATCATTTGGTCACCATCTTCATCAAAATCTTTCATCACTTTCTCTACCACCACATCATGATCCAGTGGTAATTTTCCAAATTTGATCTTTTGGATCACTTCTTTCAGCTCCGATTGTGATATGAGTTTGTTGTTATTAGAGTCAAACTCCTCAAAGAGACTGCAAAACCAATACTTGTAATAAGTAAGCATATCAAATGAAAATTACAGTACAATAGAGGCTACTTCAGAAGAATGACCTTTCTATGCGATCTTCATTAGGTCTTCCATCATCGGTTAGAAGGCCTTCAGCTTCAATAGCTTGGTTTTGGACATGTTTCAGAATTCTTGACATAAGGCGCTCAATCTTCGCAAGTTCATGCTGTCTCTTCTCAACCCATGGCTGTACAACCTGCATATGGATGTTCAAACAATATTGTCCAGTCTACTTATCAAAAAAATACTGTCCAGTCTACTTCCCATTAGGCCCCATTGGGAATCCTATACAATTGCTACCACATGATACGATTGCAAGAGGGCTGCAACATACTTTAAAAGGGGAAAAAAGAGAAAATATCCGGGGCCAATGGAATTCAAAAATTAGGATATGCTTGTGTTAGGATCATTTTATCCGACGTTCAGTTGAAAAATATTTTGCAGTGTAAGCATTTTAGGTGGAAACAAATTGGGTGTAAGTAGCGATTAATTTACACTTCTATAAGCTTCTCTTTCACTAAGGTCCTATATTGTTTAGCATTTGACATTTCTCTAATGCCGGCGAGAGTTTGCTTACTTGGCGTAAGGATTTCCTTGAGTGAGAGCTTCCATCTTCAGCTAACTGCTTGGCTTCATGTATCCATTTTTTGCATCCCTCAATGAATTCATCCTCAGTTAAGCTTCCATCCTTGTCCACATCGAATGCTTTCAGTACTTCTGATACTGCATATTCTTTCTCTACTTGCTCTTTCCCAGACTTAATATCCAGTATTAGAGCTTCCAATTCAGAGAGTGATACAGTCTGGTTTCCATCTTTATCAATTTCAGCAAAAAGGCTGCAAAATAAAATTTGAAATTGAGCACTTTTTTTTTTTTTTGTTTCTGATAATACTAGAACTATTTTTGATAGTTTATGGTAGCCTAGAAAGCACCTCAGAGAGGAAATTTCCATTCATGAATATTCAGAGCGAACCTTTTGATGACAGGAATATTAGGCATCCCTTCATTTGTGACGAGCTTTCCTTGTGCGTGCCTGTGCACATGCTGCAGAAAACCGGCCAGCAGATTCTCGTATTTTGCATATTCTAGACTTCTTTCCTGAATCCATGGATTAAAAATCTGCAAATATATATGGACTATACCATAAAACACTAATCTTTCAGGGAAATTTTGGTTTTAAATATTCAATAGTTGCTTCAGTCAATCATCAATGTAGAGAATATATATATACCTGATAAATGAAATATGAGAGTAATTCTGATACTGATACTATGAGGGCTATCAAAATCACTGCGCGACTTCCAGATGAAGTGTTGATGATATCAGATAATTGCACTATAATAAATGGAATCAAGGAAAGAAGCATGATTCCCGCTGTATAACTAGTCTTCTCGTCAGTTGTAACCCCGGAATCTGTGAAGAGGAGAAGAACACAGGTCTAGTTCATTAATCTTTACTAAATTATCAGAGTTTCACTCAGAAAGGGGTATGAAATTAACAGACCAGTCAAGAATGACAGTTTTTCTTTAATTAGAGAAGGTTTTGAAGTCGAGGGTTCTGAATCTTGGGAAGTTGATTTCTCAGTTGTGAAGCCTTTTCTGCCAAAAATTACACATATTCCCCACTGCAATGTGAGGCAAAACACTGTGGATCCGGCATACATGCCAACTGCAACTGCAACTTTTGACTCAGCATCCTCTTTGGTCTCAGTAATTCCACATACTGCAAGTGTGCATTGAAATGTGAAGAAAAGAAGAGGTCAGGGGCAATTCCAGTTCATCCAGCTTAGTTTGGATTGTTCAAATGTCTATAGAGAATAAAGGGTTTCCCTCAAAATCCTTATACCAGTCAAATTTCAACACAATCAATTTTACCAATAACCCCAAAAGAACCAGAATCCGTAAACAACAAAGAGGAAGAATGAACGGAATATCTTAATGAGGTAATAGGATTTATTACAAAAGCCTAATGTGCTTTGAATAGTTCAGTCGGCTAAATAGATGGACCAAAAAGGGCAAGAAATTTGACGGGTCTCCTAGACTGTCAATTACAGAGAAACAGCTGAAGAAATGAGCAAGATATAGAACTTACTTAGAACTACCATGATTTCAGGCAACACCATCAGGATTTCAAAAACATCACCGAAACCAGTGCCAAGGGTGTTGAAGAGCTGCTTGCTACCTGTTGTCAAGAACTTCTCCCCGGTTGCCAACAAGTACTCATAGACCACGATTTGGAAAATGTAGCCTCCGACATTGTCTGCACATGGAAGGAAGCTGTAGTAGTGCTCACAGGTCTCTGTTGAGGACGAGAACAGGCCGTTCAAGCTAAGAAATGGGGATTGATAATCAACATGGCCATGAACTCCATCTGAGACTAGTTCAGAAGAGTCGAGTCTCAGAAACCGGCCATGAACCTTATCAAACACAAAGATGAAGAAGACCAGACATAATACAAGATTTGCCATAGGTGGAGAGTGTTAAAGAGTATACCAGAGGTCTAGGAAGAGATCATATATAAGGTAATTTAGCGATCACATGTGGAGCTGATAGAGTTGTCTTTCAAAGTTTCTTTAATCCTAACTTCTGCCAACCAAGAAAAAGGAAAATGGAAGCATAGGATGAATAAACTAAGTTTGTTTATAGGTTATTTAAATTTCGAAATCCTATTTGATTAAATTGAATTCAAACTTATTAGGTCTCCAGCAATGTTCAAGCTAATTATCTATTACTTTACTTTATGGATGCATGATTGATCATAGGATCATGAAACATCTGAGAGATCACTTTATTCTCAATTAAATTGCACTGGGCCTCTGACAACCACTGTTCTTAGCTAAAGTTCAGTGGCTGAAACAATCCAGGTTAACTGGCCCAAATAGTGTTTGGTTGTTCAGAATTGATTCTTGTTGTACACCAAATAGTGGTTGGTTGTTCAGAATTGATTCCTGTTGTACCCCAAATAGTGGTTGGTTGTTCAGAATTGATTCTCGGTTGTATATATTATATATACATATATATATACCCATATTGTACACTCCAGTACCAAATATATATTATATATACATATATATACCCATATTGTACACTCCAGTACCAAATATATATTATATATACATATATATACCCATATTGTACGAAACTTCATTATACCCTTTAGCCATTGAACAAAAAAATAAAAAAAAAGGATAGTGGTTCTTTTTTTTTTTTTTTTTTTGTGCTAATTATGTATCTGAACTAATTTATGCGTACCTCGATTAATTTTGGAGTCTATGTACTCTTTTTATTTAACATAAATTAGATAATTATCGAGCTAAAAATTTTTAAATTTTTTTTGTTCTTAATAAAAATTAAACCCTTAACCTTTCTTTGAGAGGTCATGAGTTTCGACCCAATTGGCATAAAAGATAGTGGTTCTAATATCCACCAATGTTCACTTTTCCAGTTCATACCTACCTATCTTTTTTTCTCATATTTTTATTATTGCTAATTTTTTTGCATGCCTAGCACTCTACAGTCCACAACTGTTTTTGTCTACCTACCTATTTTTTGTCTTCTATGCCATAGTTTTGGACTGTACGTGGTATACGTATTCCTTCTATCTGCAGGGACCCGCGTGAAATTTTTATCAACATATCAATAATAATAATAGTGATAATAATAACATTCATGTGCTTTTTGTGAGCCGAAGAGAAGATTCTTTAGGGATTACACTTTATGAAAATTAATTGTTTAATAAAAATTAAAAAAATGAAGTAGACACATCAATTTTCAACATCCACATACTTTTCTGGTGAAATTTCAATTTTATGCATTATCAAACATAGTAACTGAATATATTCGATTTTAAGTATTCAATTATGGAATAAAATGCTTAATCTGAGGTTTCTTTGAATATGATTCCACTAGGAAAAAAATAAAAGGAAGACCACACCGAAAAACATGACAACACACCCCGATCAAACCGCCCAAATCGAATAAGGCATCACTTGATTTTAACCAGAGGCCAAGGAATGCATCATAAGGGAATTTAGAAATCACAGGCACAAATGTAATCGTCTTTCAATTTTGTTTATCGAGCTCGTTTGATCTCAAATAAAAGTCTTTGGATACGTGATCCTTTACTGAAGTCACAGAATATTGTATATAAATAAAACCTATTTATCAGGAAGCTCTACGGAGGCCAGTATTAAGTTGGATTTTACCTTGTTAATAGAGGATCACAAAGTAAACTAGATGTTAAAATTATTTTTTTGATTACAAGGTGTTTAGATCTTCAACTGATTATTCATTCGAGCTCGTTAGGGCCACCATCCACTCAAATTATATAAAATTCATGCATTATATGAATAATAGCTGATTACAAGAAGACATGAGGAGTTTCGTTATTAGTTGCTATTTCATCATCTCTCGCAGTTTATATAGAGCTTTTCGTTAGTTCAGATGTATTATACTTGCACGGTTGGTTCTTTTTCATTTTATTTTTTTTAAGTTTAGCAGTCTAGATGTTGGGTTAGCTTGCACGCATCACGACTAATTCAATTCTGATCTAGTCAAATGCAGACCATCCATGCCGAAACTAAGGTATTCATGAGTGAAAAATTCTAATTTCACGGATTAAAATTTATGACCACTTATTTGCCTAAAAAAAACTTATCTAGTGCTGTTTACCTAAGTGATTATTCACATGCATACATCATACAATAATAAAGAGATACAACAAGATATCGTGGAAACTTAAATTCGGAAAAAAACACGTTCAGCAAGCCAAGTACTATAATGAACAGGTTACACAAGTATAACTTACAACCATAACAATTGAATCTCCACAATTGTTGTCCGAATCCCCACAAACTCCAATATAAGATTACTTGCTCGACTCTTCGAATTTCTGTTTTCTCTGGCTTCGACCTCAACACTGAATCACCACGGTGTTCTTCCTCGTTCTCGAAATCTACCAAGACGATCTCGCAACTGTGTTTTTCAGTTTAGTACTCCGGTGAATGAACTCTGTATGCTCAGATAATCATTAAGATCTTCACCTTCTTTATTTCTCTTCTTTGTATATTTTTTTGTATCTTTTTCCACAACTCTAGAGTCACGTCTAATAATTAATTCTCTTGACTCTTATAGCATCTCTAGGATCGTCAAGAAGGTAAGCTGGAACTACTTCTTGATTGACTGAAAAGATCTGGCTAAAAAGTCTTCAAAAATTAACTTACTTTAATGAGAGAGTATTTCAATTCGAACAAGTTTTTGTCGTACCGCTCGAGCAGACTTCTAGCGGTCTTCAAGTAATGCTCTCTGGATTTTTGTTTCTGCAGAATTTTCACGTACCACTCGAGCGGACTTATCACGGCTCGAGCGGATTTCACTTGAGCCGAGATCTCTGCATATTCAGATTACTCTCGAAAAATTATATGAACTTCATATATTATAGAGTTTGAACGGATGCCTGAGTAAAGAGATTTGGCCATTCAAAGTTTCAGCTCTGTGTGTTTTAAAGGTTTGTACTGCAGTTTAAATAATTTGCATTCTAACAGCTTGAACTTGAATCTGAAACTTTTTGATCTAGATATAACTTGAATTAAAGTTACAAGTAATGTATTTTTATTCACAGAATTAGTCAATAATAAAAATTTTCACAACAAAAATAAATTTATTGTAACCAACTCTCGGCAAGAATCAAACTAGCGACCTCTCAAAAATCACGAAAAGTCTGGGACAACCGAGCTGACACAATCACTTTTAATCAATCGGCGCCAATCAAACACCAAGAGCTTTCCAGCCACCTTAAGCTTCCAATCGCATCCTATATATTTCTTTTCTCTTAGCACGTTTTAGGGACACTACCGATGATCAAATCAGCGTATGGTTGAACGGATACCCACTGCCACCAACACGTACATCATATGTATAAGTGGATACCCACTCCGTTAACAATCCTATACTCGTGTTATTCTCAATTGTTGAGGCAGACAAATATTTTCCATTGAAGGCTGCCCTTGGATTTCTCCCATTCTTTTGCAGGCAAAGCTTTTGCATTGAAGACTGTCCTTGGAATTCCTCCATTCTTTTATCACTTCAAGTTTCTTCTCTATATTTTTTTCTTACAAAGTGTTATGTATCACATATTACTGTACGTAAGATGTTTGACAAACTGCTTCTGTAGGATTGATTACCATTTCCAATTTTTTTTTTTTTTTTGCAGTATTAATAGTTGTTATCACGACTGAAATCTAAGCTACCTATTGACTCGTCCTTTCCCTGCTCATCGCGATGGAGGTGCTTGTAGTTTAAGTGGAGGTACTCCCACTATCATGTTCTCCCAAAAGACATGTGCCAATTTAATAATAGAAACGAGTAGAGTTTAGAAATGTATTCAAATTGCAACCGCAAACTAAGAGGGAAATCGATTGCTATATTAGCTAAAATTGACCGAAAATCTTTTGATGTTTGAGGGTTTGGTTTACTAGCAACTAGGCAAACAATTGAAATGAAATTGAAATCTACAACTTGATTCTAGCTAAAGTAAATTGACAATTATGAACATTATACTACAACAACCACAATTATAACTAAATTAACTCTTAATTTAACCGAAATTCCAAATGAGCACAAGTAAAAATTTAACTTGATTAAAAAGGGGGGTTTGGGTTCAAATGTTCCAATCTACCATTTCTAGCACGGAATTTGAAAGGGGGAGTTTGGGTTAACTCAAATCAAGAACCGTCCAAAGGCCCTTGATTTAGAAAGTTTAGCTTTGAAATTTTATGGATCTCTAATTATTTTGGAATTAAGTTTTATCACAATTTATGGATTCTTTAGAAATAAATCACATGTTATTAACTATGATTATAGATCTAAGATTTCTACAACAATTAATTCCAATATAATTAGAGAAAAATAAGCAAAATAGATATTTAACAAGATTCAAGAACACCCCTTTCATTTTCCATGCATTCCTTGGTAGATCTTCACATTTGCTCCCAAATAATGAGTTTAGCTTGAAGAATCCATGGTTGAGAGCTTTCCAAAGTGTAGAGACAACATCTTGACTTTAAATCAAAAGTGAATATATATTGAAATGTAGAAAATGTGAAAGATTACACTAAATCAAGTCCAGAAATCTATCTAAATACTTTCCAAAGCCCTAAATACAACAAAGTAAAGTAAATCTAAGCAAAATACATGATTTTCCCCTATTCTCCCTCTCTACCTGCAGCAAAAACCCTAAAATCCAACTTCCCCATGTTTTTCCTTCGACTGCTGGGTTATAGGACAAATCTGCGCTCACCGTCCGAAGTGCGTCCAAAGTACGTCCGATATGCGTCTGGACGCACCGTCCGGACAGTGCCATAACCGTTTGGACGATTATTTCACCGTTCGGACGGTCTTCGGACGAGGAAACTTGGCTTTGTATTTCTTCGAACGGTAAAAGATGACTCTGTGATAGCTTAGAACGGGAAATATCGACTTTGGAACGGCTTTGGACGGGAAATATAGACTCTGGAACTCTAATCTTCGTCGCCCCGTCTGAACGGTAATTCGCCTGTCTGAACGGGGCGTCCGAACGGTCTAAAGCGTCCGAACGGCCATTCGTCCGTCCGAACATACCGTCCGAACGGTTTAACCGTCCGAACGGTCCGTCCGGACGAACTTCTTCTCTTTAAGCCCTTTTTCCACCATTTTATCACCAAAAACCTACAATACATATAAAAAAACACTTTAGACCAGTTTATTGCTAAAAATCTATACTAATACCCATATAGAGGCTATCAAACACTTAGTTAGGGGACAAAGATTACACTTTTAGAGTGGAATCAACACCCCCCAACTTAGCTTTTGCTAGTCCCTAGTAAAAAATGTATTATAGAAAGGAAATAATTAAAGATGATAAAAGAAACAAAATATGCACAACCCACTCAAGATATCGATGGATACATCTCAAACCTCAAACACTTGTAGGAGTTTATGCAAAAATTGATACAATAGAGAAGTTTGTGCGCGTGTGCTTGATAAGCTAATGCTAAGCAACATATAAGGAACTCAATTGTGCACTTCTGAACCGTAAAGTTTTGATTCAATCCTCACAGGGCATACACTCAGAATGAAAGACTCACATGGTTCACACAATGATATGTTCAACAATGGAGTAAATGTACAAGGCAAAACAAGTGAACATATCCAAAATAAAGAACCGGACAATATGTATGTGTATCGCCTTTGGCATAAGTTCTTGAAAGAATGTTTATAGATGCAAAATGATTCAAAGAATTGACAAGATAAAACTTTTACTCTAATGAAAATTATAATGAAGCATCTTTGGATCGATTAAGTGATTTGGAAGGCGAAGAGGTAAAGTAGGAATGATGAGAGATAAATACAGAATACATCACATGTCAATGAGGTGATGGAAAAATATCATATCCAACTCCCTTGTTATGTACCCAAAGATCCGAACAATAAACATTTTTAATTTTTTTTTTTTACAACTCCTTCTCCATAACTTCGATGCCACTTTGCATTATGCTCAAAAGTTATCAACTTGGATGAGAACATCCTCGATGATACCTCTTGGAACCTTTATAGAACGATCCGCCAATTGCAAGATAACTCGAGTAGGGCTCAACTCTCCTAGGCCAAGTTCCTTATACACTGAAAAGGGTAAAAGGTTGACACTAGACCCTAAGTCTAACAAGGCACGATCAATCTTGGTATTCCCAATGGTACAAGAAATAGTAGGACATCCGGGGTTCTTGAATTTCGGCACAGTTTTACGTTGCAAAATCGCACTTTGATTTTCGTTCATCATGGCGGTTTCCTTGACATGCAACCTTCGCTTAAAAGTGCATAAGTCCTTTAAGAACTTAGCATAAGAAAGTATTTGCTTGATTGCGTTAAGGATAGGGATGTTGACCTTTACTTGTTTGAACACTTCATAAATTTCCGCATTTAGAAGTTCATTTTTTGGTTTGGTCAACCTTTGCGGGAAGGGAGCATGTTTGACTATGTCCTTTCTCTTATCCCTCTCACTTTCACTCAAAATCTCGATAGGATTGGCTAAGTTCTCCCCCCCTTCTCTCGGCTCTTTTTCCTCTTTCTCTTTCTCTTCTTAGCCAACACTCTTCCTAGAAGTATCATCCCGAGGTGGGATAGTTTTGTCAATGGTCTTGCCACTTCTAAGGGTGGTTATGGCTTACACTTGGTCATGGCACATACTAGGGTCATTCTTACCCTCGGTTATGTGCACTTGCCTAACCGGCGGGTTAGGTTGAGGTTGAGCCGGGAATCTTCCCGGGACATTTTGGGTCAAAGCTTGTGTCAATGTAAACATTTGCTTTTGGATGTCCTCAAGTAACCTAAAGTGTTGGTCTAGCACCTTCTTTTGTTTATCAACCCTTGAACTAACCCCCCTCATGTCATTGGCAAGTTGGTAAACATTGTCCTCTATGGGCTTCCTATGGAGGGGTTGGTATGGCCTTGGTTGATTTTGAAATTGGGTCATGGGTGCTTGTTGGTAAGGTGGAGGTGGATGTTGTGGTTGGAGTGCTTGTGGAGGTGGATGTTGTGGTTGGAGTGCTTGTGGGGGTGGAGGTGCTTGGTATGATTGAGGGTTTTGATACCCTCTTTGGTAGTTATAGGAGTTTGAAGTCCCTTCATTGTTCCTCCACCCAAGTTAGGATGATCTCTCCATCCCGGGTTGTATGTGTTTGAATAGGGGTTGCCCCCTCTTCTTGAATATTGGCCAATTGCGTTAACTTGGCCATGCAAAGCCTCCTTCACACCCGGAATGATTGGGCATGAAGAGGTGGTATGATCCGAGGTTTCACACACAAGACAACATACTTCTCTCATTTTCTCACTCTCTACCGATTGAACTTTTTTCACCTCAAGAGCCTCTAATTTTCTTGTCAAGGTAGCCACCCTAACATTGACATCATCAACTTCCTTAAGTTGATATCTTCCCATTCCTTGTTAGATTGAGCAACCCTCGGGATTTTGGGTTCCGGTAAGTGCCCAATCTTTAGCCTTATTTTTCAAGTTATCAAAGTAATTGTATGCCTCATGGGGTTGTTTATCAAAAAACATCCCCGCACACATAGACTCGACAAATTGCTTGAGTTGGGGTGTCAAAGAAGAATAAAATGTGTTGATGACATGCCAATCGGAAAAACCGTGATGGGGGCAAGAATTTAAGAGGTCTTTGTACGTCTCCCAATATTGAAAGAAAGTTTCCCCCAACAAAGAAGAAAACTGAGAAATTTGCCTTCGAATGGCCTCGGTTCAGTTTTCGGGAAAAAATTTGCTCAAAAATTCCCCTTGGAGAGTAGCCCAAGAATGGATGGACATGGGTCGCAAGGAATTAAACCAAAGCTTAGCTTTGTCCTTTAAACAAAACGGGAAGAGTTTCAACAAAAATACTTCCCTTGGACATGAGTTGTCCATTTCAATTGAACAAGCATCCTCAAATTCCTTAAGAAAAATGTAGGGTTGTTCTGAATCTATCCCGTGGAATTGAGGCAACATTTGCATCATTCCTGACTTAATGTTTAGAGTGTTGTGATGGGGCGGGAAAACAATGCACGATGTTGGTGCTTGCCTTGGTGGGTTTAGGTAGTCCAGGAGAGTCCTTATAGGGGGGGCCGCCACGTTGCCATGGTGGCTCCCTCTTTCAAACTCCTCATGACCTTCCGGGTTGATTTGGACATTTGGGTGCAAGGGTTGAATGTTAGGTAAGCCGAGTTCATTGGGATTTGCCATTGGAATGAAACCTAAGTCGACCACTAATGGTAAGCTAGGTGTTGGTGAAGATGTGCTTGTACTCTCAATGCTCTCAATCCTCACAAGGCGTTGATGTTCGTCCCTCGTGAAATATGACATGCAAGAATGAATGCACACATAAGGTTGAATCGATAGGGTCGTTTAGCACATCATACATAATTCCCTAGGCCAGACAAAGACTTTTTTTTTTCAATTCTAGGCCCGACAATGGCTTTTTCTCAATTCAACTCCATGCCTCCAATCTCCACATACAATAAGCGTACCACCAATTCAAAACTTGAACACACTAGCCTAGCTCCACTAAATACTCTCGAAGAGGGATAATTTCCTAACAAAAATGCAATGCAATTATACTATATCAAACAAAAGAAACTAGAGAAAAGAAGAAATAAAAAAAAATAATCCTAAAAAAAATAAAACACCTTAAGGGAAATGAGAGTGTATCGGGGACTGAAGCCCGTAGATGCTTCCCTCGGGGGTGGTGATGAAATCCACCATTTTTTTGTGTTTTTTTTTCTTTTGCTTGCTCTTCTTTTTTTTTTTTTTTTCAATTTTCTTCCGCAATCCTTAGCTTTCGTCCGATGTAGCTTTTGCCTATGAATTCCCCAGCAACGGCGCCAAAACTTGACACGCCTCCATATGTGCTTCAAAACTGGAGTTACTCCGCAAGAGTACGGAGGTCGCGCATGTAGTAAAAATCGGAGAATCCGGTGTCGTTCTCTCCCAAGGGAATTCTGCAAATATAGCAACAAAGCTCAACTAGCACGGGCACTTATCTTGATGGATTGCAAATGAAAATTCTTTTCTTTTCCTAACATAAAAGAGACCGAAAATATATTGGTTTTGAGATGATGGTTGTTCAATGCTTAATGCAATAATTTAATGACTAATGAAGACAATAAAATCTAGTTTTATGTAATTTAGAAGAAAAGCTTGGACATGGTTGTTTCGATCCACCAATTCACAACAAGGGTTTCCAATGAGAGGTTTATAACTCAAATCAAGAATCACACATTGGATTCTTGATCAGAAAATGTCGACTATAAAAATGTGGATTTTTGTTTGATTGAGCATAAAGAGGGAATCTATGATTGGCACCCTAGAATCAAACCTTAGACATGTGCAATACCTATACCAAATATTGATTTGTACATAAATGTTGCCAAGGGGTTATGAATCTAAATTTTTCTAATGAATCTCATACTAAATCAAATGAAACCATGAAATTTTAAGGATATGCCTTTGAAGTTCATACAACTCATTTTTCACCCTTTGAATATCTTTGGTGGATCTTCACAACCACATCCAAGGGATATTTAGCTACTACAATCCATGTCCAAGAGCATAAAAGAAGACAAATCTACCATTAAACTATATAAAACTAGTGTTTGGTTGTTAAGAAAGTGAGGGAAAATGACAAGAAAATGATGAAAAATGGCTAGAAAGAGTAGAAAATCATTCACTTCATATATATCAAGCATTCATTTACAATGATCCAAAAGCAATAAATGACAACAAATACAAAGCATTAAAGTAAATCTAACTAAAAACCTTACAAAATAACAAAAGACTCCTTTTTGAAGCTTCTTCTCTGTCCAGTTTTGCAGAAAATAACCTAGAATCCACTTTGTCCCGTATATACAGTTTTTATACTCTGCAGAAAAACAGAGTCTGTACACACCGATCGATCGGTAGGCGACCGATTGAATGGTCCAGGCGATCAAACGCCCGATCGATCGCATAATCGACCCCTCTGAAGTTTGCTTCTATGTAGTCTGTTGAGGGAATTCCGATGTCACCGATCGAATGATCGATTGATCAAAAAAACGCCCTCTCTGAAGTTTGCTGCAGAAGGTCGAATAGAGAATCACCGATCGATCGCAAGATCACCGATCGGTCATCCTCACATTTGCCCATTTGCCTTGGTTTAAGCTCCAATTCCTGTAAGAAGTGCACAAAAAGAGTTTTAATGCATTTTAAGAGTTAAAATACTAAATTAACACTGAAATTCAACTAATCAACTAACAATTTAAGCCTAGAGATTACTATTTCTAAGAGTAATCAGTGCTTTATGTGGATCAGAGACATAACCAGCATCTGCATAGCCAACTAACTCTGATTCTAGTCCCTTTGAATAGAACAAATCTAGATCTATTGTTTTTCGGAGGTAACGAAATATGTGCTTTACCCATTTCCAATGCCTTTGAGTTGGTGCAAAATTATATTTTGCCAGTAAATTTACAAAAAATGCAATATTAGGTCTTGTGCAATTTGTAAGATACATAAGAGCCCCAACAATACTGAGATATGATATTTCAAGACCAATGAGTCATTCACCGTCTTCTTGAGGGTGAAAATGATCTTTTTGTACATTTAGTGATCGGACAATCATGAGAGAACTCAATGGATGAACTTTATTCATATAAAATCGATTTAGAACTTTTTCTGTATATGTGGACTGATGGATGAGAATTCCATTTTCTAAGTACTTAATTTGTAGTCCAAAACAAAATTTTATTTTTTCAAGATCTTTCATGTCAAACTATTTCTTTAAATAATTAGCAGTTGTTTTAAGCTATTCGGGATTCCAACAAGATTCAGATCATCAACATAGATTGCAATAACAGCAAATTTAGATTCTGATTTCTTAATAAAGACGCGTGGACAAATTTTATTATTCACATATCCGTCTTTTAATAGATATTCATTGAGACGATTGTACTACATGCGTCCAAACTGTTTTAACCCATATAAAGATCTTTGAAGCTTGATAGAATATAAGTTTCGAGGTTTTGAAATATATGTTTCAGGCATTTTAAATCCTTCAAGAATTTTCATGTATATATCATTATCTAATTCACCATATAAGTATGTTGTAACTACGTCCATCAGATGCATATCCAATTCTTCTAAGACTGACAAACTAATCAAGAATCTGAACGTAATTCCATCCATTACAAGAGAGTATGTCTTGTCATAATCAATACTAGGTCTCTGCGAAAACTTTGTGCTATTAGTCGCGCTTTATATCGCATAATTTTATTTGTCTTATTGTTTTTTCGCACAAATACCCATTTATATTCAACCAGTTTTACCTCATCTTGTGTTTGGACTACAGGTCCAACTACTTTACGTTGTATTAATAAGTTTAATTCTATATCAATAGATTCTTTTCATTTCGGCCAATCATTTCTAAGTCGACATTCGTCAACTGTCTGTGGTTCCATCTCCTTATTACTTCTTGTAATTTTGAGAACTACTCAAAATGAAAATATGTTGTCGATAACAATTTTATTATATTCCATCCTTCTCTTATATTCACATAATTTATTGAAATCTTATTATTTTCAAGTATTATTTCCTCTGTAGGGGATATCTCTTCAGGAGGCTTTTCTTTTGAGAATTCTTTTACTGGAGTTCCTTCTTTAAGATGTTTAGATATTCTAATTTCTTCAAGAATACTAACTTGTTTATGTACCTGTGCTTTCTTCCTTCTAGGAATTGTGTTTTTTACACCGACAGGTCTCTCACGTTTCAGACGTGCTTTAGACTTATTTGCTGCTATATTAGCAGATTGTCCTATATGGATATCAATACGTGCTGGAGTATTAGCAGCTGGTATATATGATTTGGTTATCTTGTTTGTGTCGGTAAACACATTAAGTTATTGATTTGCAATCGTTTGTAAATAAATAATCCTATGAATTTATGATTCACATTGATTTGTTCGGAGATCAAGTTGAGATACCGTGAAAGCATTCCAAGTGATCTCATGTTTTTCTAATTGCGTCTTATCTCCCCTTAAGGGTGGGAAAAGTGTCTCATCAAAATGACAATCTATAAAATGTGTCGTGAATACATCTCCGGTTAAAGGTTAAAGGTATCTAATGATAGATGGAGAATCAAAACCAATATAAATCCCAAATTAACGTTGGGAACTCATCTTAGTACGTTGTGGTGGCACAATTGGTACATATACAGCATAACTAAAAACCTTTACATGTAAAATATTTGGTTGTTAACAAAAAACAAGTTGTAATGGTGAATATTCATAGTAGCAGTAGGTCAGACACGGACTAATGATGCAACATGCAATACGGCATGTCCCTAAATAGAGATATGTAATTTTGTTCTCATAAGTAAAGGTCGAGCTATCAGCTGAAGACGTTTGATAAAAGATTCAACTAGACCATTTTGTGTATATGTATGCGTAATAAGATGTTCAACATCAATCTCTATAGACATGTAATAATCATCAAAAGCTTGAGATGTAAACTCACCAACATTATCCAATCGTATTAACTTAATCAGGTAATCTGGAAATTGTACTCGTAATATGATGATTTGAGCAAGAAGTCTAGCAAATGCAACGTTACGAGTAGAAAGTAAACAAACATGTGACCATTGCCTGAATGCATCTATTAAAATTATAAAATAACGAAATGGTCCACATAGTGGGTGTATCGGCCCACACATATCCCCATGAATTCTGTGTAAAAATATTGAGGATTCAACTACTACTTTTGAAGGAGATGGTCTCACAATTAATTTCTCTTGTGAACAAGCGGGACATGTATAATCACTTGACAAAAGAATATTTTGACTTTTAAGTGGATGTCTATGTGAGTTCTTAATTATTCGACGCATTTTCGTTGATCTTGGATGATCAAGACGATCATGCCAAAGTATAAAACTCTTTGGGTCAAAACACTTCTGGTGCACCACTTCAGGTGATTCTATAATGTTTATAGTTGTATAGTATAATCCAGAAGAGAAGGTAGTAAGTTTTTCTAATATATGCTTCTGGTATAAAACAATAGAAGTAACGTAAATATATTATCTATTATCTTCATTTGTTGTCTCTATATGATACCCATTACTACGTTTATCTTTAAAACTGAGCAAATTCTTTGTTGCTATAGTTGAATACATAGCGTCACCAATATAGAGTTTTGTTTCTTTTGGCAATAATATATTGGCTCTTTTGTAACCTTCAATTAATTTTGTAGTGCTAAATATTGTCTTAACATTATTTTCAACTAATGTTAAGTTTATAAAATATTTTTTCTCTCAAAGAATTGTATGAGTTGTTGCATTGCTTACTAGACATATATTTCCATCATTCATCTTAGAAGAAATTAATGTATTGGTACGTTCCATGCTTCTACACCCAAAATATAAAAATTACTTACAAAAATGAAATATAATAGAAAAACATTACTTCATTAAAAAAAAACATTACACGAGAAAGATAACGAACTATAAGGAACAAGAAAATAAAACTAGTTGGTGCGGACATTTTTCATCACCAATTAAGTGATTTATTTTTCTATTAGGATTTGCAAAGAAATATGAAATATTAAGGTGAGTGACTTCGATGGAGTCATCAAAGTTTGTGAAATTCATTTCAACCTTTTTCTCTTTATCTTTTGTTGATACTCAGTAAAGATTTACTAGTGGTTTGGGCGTACGATATGTACGTGATCAATGTCTTTTCATACCATATCTATAACAAACATTTTCATAATTTTTAGAAGGTTTATTTTGTAAACCTTTTCCCTTTTCTTCTTTTGTTTCAGATTGATTCCACTGCTGATGGTATGGTGTGGTATTCTTAATTCGAGAACTTGAAGCATGATAACTGTTACCTCCAAGGTAACTCCCACAATGACAAAGATTATTTCTGTCACGGCCACATCTGCAGCCATGTTCACAACCATGTCTATAAAATGAGACCGAATTCACTTCAGAGAATGGTGTGGAGCCGGTTAGGCGAGACTCATGGTTTTTCATCAGAAATTCATTATTTTGTTCAGCTAAAAGAAAACATGATATCAATTCTCAATATTTCTTAAAACCTCACTTTTAATATTGCCGCTGCAGGAGCACATTCAAGGTATAAAATGTAGAGTATATTTTTTTAACATATTTTTTTCAGTAATATTTTGCCCATATAATTTTAATTGTGAGCAGATTTTAAATACTACTGAATTGTATGCACTAACAGTTTTAAAATCTTGCAATCTCAGGTGCAGTTAATTATAGTGAGCTCTAGGAAGAAACATGATCTTCCGGTACTTATATCTCTCTTTTAAATTTTGCCATAGTGTCAGTGGGTTTTTTACTGTAAGGTATTCAGTTTTCAATTTTTTGTGAATATGATGGCGAAGAAAAATTATTGCTTTTGCACGATCCTGCTGGAATTCTTCATTTTCTTCTTTTATAGTATTTTCAAAAGCCTTTGTACACAAATAGATTTTAGCATCAACTACCCAGGATAACTAGTTTTTGCCCAAAATGTCAAGAGCGGTAAATTCTAGCTTTAAGGTTTGACATTTTCAGAATGCTACACCCAGAAAATAACATAGTTTTAGAATTTAAATCACGATAACACAAAAATAATAAAAAGAAGACATGTTATAGAACTTTGGTCAAATAATATTTTTTTACGGGAGATCAATCAAGAACAAGAATATATATTGAATGAAACTAAAAAACTGAATAGATTATAGATGTCCTTCGGGAACATATGGAGAGCAATGTTTTGAAATTCAAACCGAATTGACCAGTTGAACCGTTTGAACCACTAGTCCAACCGATAAACCAACGAACTGTTCATGATTATAGAAACCGGCCGCTTTATTTTCACATTACCATCAATGCTTCAGCTCTCTTCTTCGAGTGCTAATTAGCCAACAAATAAGAATGCTCACAAAATCCATTTCATGAATCAATCAGTGGGAAATTTTATTATTATTATTATTATTATTATTATTATTATTATTATTTTATTTTGGCACTCGAGAGTGAGTTTTTCTAATTTGATCTCCATGTCTTAGTTTAGAGGGGACAAACTTTTCATCTCTTGATAGCAGTCAATGAGCCTCCACCCCCTTGGGCCTCAATAAAATATGATGAAAGCTGTCACTCACTCTAGACAATAACAAATTGTTTAGAAGATAGCATGATCTAAGTTTATCAGAAGTACAAGGATTCAAGTAGGTCATTGTCATTAAAAACAATATATAAGATGAACATCAAGCCATGGCTTACCATTCAGATATAGAGGGGAAAAGACCCACTGTAAAAGTCATATTCAGTTTTTTAAAGAATATTTATCACAAATATTTAGAGTTTCGTATTAATAACTTATTATAAATTTAAAAGAATATAAAACAAACAAAATAACCAAATACAGTATACAATAAAATTAATTCTTTTGGAACCGTCAAATAATAATTAGATAGTTCTTTTGAAACTATTAGGGATAGATGTTCTTGATCACCCAAGGCTTTATTTTTATTATAAGACAAAATATAAAATATAACTTAAACTTGAATATTTTACCTACATCTTTTGCTTTCTTTCTCTTCTCTTCTTTCTATCTCTTTTCTTCTCTTCTTCTTTTTGTGCATTTTGTTCATAGCCAAATTTCTTGATTTATAAAAAGGAGTTCACATAGGTTAAGTAGTGAAATTTACCACCAACATAGTCACATGAGTAGTTGACATCTACCATTTGTCTTTTGCAATCATAACAATCTATATTCATCCTTATTATGTTTTGCTGATTTGTTTTAAAGGTTAGGGCACATGTTAAGCTCCATTGACTTGTTGTACAAAAAAGTTAAAAATTATGGAAAGAGTGTGAGTTTTACACTTGTACAATAAGATAATGTATATTTAACCTGTATATTATAACATTTGCTACTTTTTTTAATCCAAAAGGTTATTGCAGTTGTTATAAGGTAAACTTTCATTTAGGCCTTGAACTTTGTTTCGAGTTTTTATATTATCTTTGAATTGTTATTTATTTTTATGTGAACCAGGGCCGGCTTAAGACCATTTGAGGCCTAAAGTAAAGATTTTAAATAAATTTTTGGACATTTTAATTTTTAGACAAGGCATCTTTCAAAGTTAAACTAGTATATTATTTTGAGCCTTTCTTTTTAACCTATCTTTTTCCTTATCTAGACAGGCCTTTTTTATTAAAAATATATATATATATATATATAAACTATATAAAGTCTTAATAGTATGCAAGGTTTAAAGTTTGCAGCTTTCAGAAAAAATTTTATTTGTACAATTTATGCATTGTTTCATATATCAATATTTTTTTGGTGAAGTCAACTAGTATATTTGTTTTTGGGCCTTCTTTTTTTAATGGGTCTGTTTTCTCATATGGATTGAAGTCTCTTTTTCTCATATAGATTGTGATCTTTTTCTTTCATATGAATTGAGGCTTTTTTTTTTTTTAAATGTAGAAACTATAGAGCTTTCGCTATAGCATGTAAGTTTTAAAAATTTTAAAGCCTTCAAAAAAAAAATTTTAGTTGCATAATTTTTTTATTTTTGCTAAACCAATTAATTTTTTTTTCTAGAAATTACCTAGTGCAGTTGATTTTGGTCTTTTTTCTCTAACAAGCTTTTCTACTTATTTGGATTGTGGCCTTTTTTTATTTTAAAAAAATATGTAAAATCTATATATGATTTTTATCATAGCATGTGAGGCTTTTAAAAATGAGCAGTGCTAGCATCAAGTGCACCTAATGGTCAGGCGCTGCCTGATGCTAGCAAAATCTTTAAAAAATTTGAAACCTTTAAAAATTGAAGACTTAAAGTAAGTGCTTTGATTGTTTTATGGTTAGGTCGTCACAGATGTGAACCTTCCAATTTTAGTACTTAAGTCCACTTTAACAAAGGTGAGAAAACTATCCCATTACATAATTTCTTCCTACTATAGGTAATTTCTAGCTTTAAATAACAAAAAATGATAATCTAAATGTGATTGAATTATGAAAATATAACAAATCAAGTAATGAATTGAGCTACATTGATTGAATTATGAAAATATGACAAATCAAGTAGAAAAATTAAAATTGATTTTCTCGCATCCAGCAATGAATTGAACTACATTGATTGAATTATGAAAATATGACAAATCAGTTGAAAATTAAAATTTCAAAGTTAACATTAAAAATTTATGTAAAATTGACAATGTAATACATGTATGAGAGGGTCCATTGTATATATACGTGAGAGGACGGGGAAGGTCGTGTAGTCAAGTACCCAATTGAACTAAAGCGAGGATCGACTGGCATTGGAGACAATGAGAAAGGCCACGTGCTCATCTAGAAAGAATAACTTCTATATTATAGTAGTGTCGTATGAACTGCATGAAAAATTCGTTTTGTTTGTTGGGATGGACGGTACTACCGCAGGGGACAATAGCTTCGGGGGTACTTGAATAGTTGAATATAATTGTGGTTGAAGCATGTTTATCACATGTTCGATTTTCATGTTAAAAATTCCTTTATTAAAATGGTTCCATTGGTAAAAAATTTCGAGAAGCGAACATACAAACACTGATCATACAATCTAAATTAAATAGAATGTTATTAGAGAAACAACATAATTTTTTCTCTTTATTTCCTAAAAAAGTGGACATGCATGACGCCTACTCTTAATTAGAATAGTGTGCCTTCAAATTTGGTTGATTTCTTTTGTCATAACATCTATATTATAAAGAAAGAAGCACAGTTAGTTTTTGAAGTTGTAAGGATAATTTCAATTAAAAAAAATTCTTATCAAATGACATAATTACCAATACCAACTATATTTAACTTTCTCAGTCCTAGTGGCAAATACGTCAAATATTTTAATACAAGTCATTCTCACATTTAAATTTTACAACTGCAACGGTTTTCATTATACCCATGTCTCCTCTTTTTATGATTTCACCTAATAAAAATTATATGACAGCTGTGTAAATATTGCGTGTGCACCCACCCCTATTATTTTTAATGCATGCCTCCCCTTTTCCAAACTAGATTTCCTTTTTAACTTCGCATCTTATAACTATTTTAACATCCATCTTAGGCATAATTTACATAACTGATGATTGAAAATTTGCCTCATGCTTGACCAAAGTTTGGCTATCATATATTATGACACATTATGGTTACGTATATGTATATTACTAGTCATACCAGATATTTATAATCTGCGAATCCTATCTTAATTAGATTTGGATCGCATGGTTGGTATTAGCTAATAATAGTCTCATGAACACTAGTCTAATTTGCACATCTAAAGTCATGCAAGTGTTGTGGTTGAATTTCTATATGTGTATGTAATATATATACATGTATTTCTATATATGTGTGTGCTTGTGGCATAAAGTCAAATGCTGTCTATGTAACTTGGAGTAGACTTACTTGAATTCTAGAAAGATGCTTAAAAAGATGAAGGCTTGGAAAAGTAAGATGGTCTTTAGTCAAATCTCATGAACAGAACAATAGATTGGAAACACTTTCATAGGCTTATTTGTAAGAAAAGACATTGCAAACCATCACCTGTACCTATTGTTCTTCTTTGCAGAAACCATGAGTTTCTATGATAAATCATGCTAGCGGTGATGTTTGAGATCTTGGTAGCTTTGATGTTTGCTTTCCTCGGGGCTGTAATTCTTGTAAGCATCGTCGAAATCTATGGTAGATATGGCCTTAGACGCCAACAAAGAAGACGCCGAGCAATCCTATATCCACTTACCATCATTGGAGTTGGACCAACCGAAGTGAATTTCTTGAGTGAGCCACCCAGAACAGGCCTTGATTCATCGGTTATAGCCTTGTTGCCAAAATTTGTTTTCGAAGCAAGCCATCGGCTAAGTCACGGTGAGGCCATGGAGTGCGCGGTTTGCCTAAGCACCATTGTGGAAGAAGCCACAGTTAGACTTCTCCCAAATTGTAAGCACCTATTCCACACAGATTGCATTGATAAGTGGCTGAACTTGCACACAACTTGCCCTATTTGTCGCGCTATGGCTGAGCCTAAGCCACAGCCTAAGGACTGAGTTGGGCGCTATGGTGCAGCAGCCCACAGCTTTGCCATAGAGGAAATTGGATATGAGGTGGATCAGCTTTGCAATTAAGCTCTTTTGGGAGAACTCTAATTAGCAGCCAGAGATTGCTGGGGAGGATTCAGAATTGTGGAGAGATATAGAAAGATCCTGACAGTTATGAGTAAGTATATGCTTATAGATTTCTATAATATGTATGTATATGTATAGGTGAGTTCAAAATTAAAAAGACAGATGGGGCATTCAAAGACACAGACTCTGCTTGTGGCTGTCGAACTTTAGATTGCATTGGAGACTACCTTGCAAATTTTGAAGGGGGTTGTGGCATTCATTTCACTGATCTTATGAGTAGCATATTGAAAATTTTCGACCATAGAATTTGGTGTATTTGAATTAAGAAACACAATGTGTTGACTGATTTTCTTTGGGTTAAGTACGTGCATGAAATGCATGAATTTTACATTATTCGTGTGAATGGTAATACGTAATGCAGAGATCTTGTGCTTGATTTGTGGAAATATGTGGAAACAACTATTCATTAAGAAACAGCTCGGTGGCATGCAGAGATCTTGTGCTTGATTTTGGTATTCAAGCAGCATGAAAATTCTATACAAAAATTATGTTCTCGGAACATGATTTTTTTCATCTTTTTTTCTTGGTTGTGCTTGGAAGTTTAAGCTCCGATTTTTGGTTCGTGAGAAATCAATTTGAGGGTAAGATGCCCTCGTCCTCTGTAGAAGAGAAAATTGCTCTGTTCTTGTTCAAATCAAACAGTCTTGAGACTTGTTCAAACTCTGTATAAGGTTGACTTACAAAATTCAATAGCAACAAAAATAGGAAACTAATTAAAAATTTTTGATCCGCATTTGTCCTTTAATTAGGCATAGTTGAAAAGCCAGACTTGGTAGAACAGAGGATCTTAGTCCCAACCGAGAACAGAGTGAAAGAAGTGAAACAGCAGCAGAGAAAAAGGGTACAAGAAAAATGCCAATACACAAGTCCAGATCGGATAGCTGGAGCGAAAGAATGCTAGAAGACCAATTATAGCACCAACCATAAGAACAACCAGCGCTTCATCCGAATAATCCCATGTCAAGTCTTTTATATACACGATTGCTAGAAGTATCGACATGCCTGTAATATTGTTCATCACCACCCCACCATAAATCTGCACCCAACAAATGAAAACACTTCAATTGTCATACGATAATGTAAAGATAGAACATGGAACTGAGTGAGAGATAGACCTCGGAAAATGTCAAGGACGCAGTTCTCAAGCTCTTCTGACTTGCAGGGAATATGGCTGATAATGCCAACTTGAATTTCAATGCGAAGGGGATTATAATGAAGGAGATGTAGAAAGTAGGGAGGCCTAGAGCAACCGATAAGTCTAGGATACTGTATATAAGAGGCTCCGCTAGACAACTCACAATTGCGACACCCAATAGGATTTGAAGTACAGATTTTATGCAATCCCATGATAATAACTTGTGCATGATGCCGGTATTCTCTTCCACCTCATACACTATGGAGTCGACTTCTTTCCATGCAATCTGCAAATTCAAATCAAAACTTAACAACAGCCTTATTAGACATATACATATGTATATATACACACAATCATAGCAGATCATAAACAAATGATGCTATTTAATTACCTGGTCGAATTCATCTATAAAACTTTTCGTGTCTTTGGAATTGGCGACATGGGTGGCCTTGTGGAGCCATTTTTTGATTCCATTGACAAATTCTTGCTCACTGATCATTTGGTCACCATCTTCATCAAAATCTTTCATCACTTTCTCTACCACCACATCATGATCCAGTTGTAATTTTCCAAATTTGATCTTTTGGATTACTTCTTTCAGCTCCGATTGTGATATGAGTTTGTTGTTATTAGAGTCAAACTCCTCAAAGAGACTGCAAAACCAATACTTGTAATAAGTAAGCATATCAAATGAAAATTACAATACAATAGAGGCTACTTCAGAAGAATGACCTCTTTATGCGATCTTCATTAGGTCTTCCATCATCGGTTAGAAGGCCTTCAGCTTCAAGAGCTTGGTTTTGCACATGTTTCAGAATTCTTGACATAAGACACTCAATCTTCGCAAGTTCATGCCTTCTCTTCTCAATCCATGGCTGTACAACCTGCACATGGATGTTTCAAAAAAGATTGTCCAGTCTAATTTCCATTAGGCCCCATTGGGAATCCTATAGAATTGCGACCATATGAAACTATTGCAAGAGGGCTGCAATATACTTTAAAAGGGGAAAAAAAAAAAAAAGAGCAGAGCAAATATCCGGGGCCAATGGACTTCAAAAATTAGGATATGCTTGTGTTAGGATCATTTTATCCGACGTTTGGGTTAAAAATATTTTGCAATGTAAGCATTTTAGGTGGAAACAAATTGGGTGTAAGTAGCAATTAATTTACACTTCTATAAGCTTCTCTTTCACTAAGGACCTATATTGTTTAGCATTTGACATTTCTCTAATGCCAGCGAGAGTTTGCTTACATGGCGTAAGGATTTCCTTGAGTGAGAGCTTCCATCTTCAGCTAACTGCTTGGCTTCATGTATCCATTTTTTGCATCCCTCAATGAATTCATCCTCAGTTATGCTTCCATCCTTGTCCACATCAAATACTTTCAGTACTTCTGATACTGCATATTCTTTCTCTACTTGCTCTTTCCCAGACTTAATATCCAGAATTAGAGCTTCCAATTCAGAGAGTGATACAGTCTGGTTTCCATCTTTATCAATTTCAGCAAAAAGACTGCAAAATAAATTTTGAAATTAAGCACCCTTTTTTTTTGGGTTTCTGATATTACTAGAACTATTTTTGATGGTTTATGGTAGCCTAGAAAGCACCTCAGAGAGGAAATTCCATTGACGAATATTCAGAGCGAACCTTTTGATGACAGGAATATTAGGCGTCCCTTCATTTGTGACGAGCTTTCCTTGTGCGTGCCTGTGCACATGCTGCAGAAAACCGGCCAGCAGATTCTCGTATTTTGCATATTCTAGACTTCTTTCCTGAATCCATGGATTAAAAATCTGCAAATATATATGGACTATACCATAAAACACTAATCTTTCAGGGAAATTTTGGTTTTAAATATTCAATATTTGCTTCAGTCAATCATCAATGTAGAGAATATATATATACCTGATACATGAAGTATGAGAGTAATTCTGATACTGATACAATGAGGGCTATCAAAATCACTACGCGGCTTCCAGATGAAGTATTGATGATATCAGATAATTGCACTATAATAAATGGAATCAAGGAAAGAAGCATGATTCCCGCTGTATAACTAGTCTTCTTGTCAGTTGTAACCCCGGAATCTGTGAAGATGAGAAAGTAATTGACAGGTCTAGTTCATATAGATATAGTTAATTATAAGATTTACATACAGAAATGGGTGTGAAATTAACAGACCAGTCAAGAATGACAGTTTTTCTCTAATTGGCGAAGGTTTTGTAGTCGAGGGTTCTGAATCTTGGGAAGTTGATTTCTCAGTTGTGAAGCCTTTTCTGCCAAAAATTACACATATTCCCCACTGCAATGTGAGACAAAACACTGTGGATCCGGCATACATGCCGACTGCAACTGCAACTTTTGACTCAGCATCCTCTTTGCTTTCAGTAATTCCACATACTGCAAGTGTGCATTGAAATATGAAGAAAAGAAGAGGTCAGGGGCAATTCCAGTTCATCCAGCTTAGTTTGGATTGTTCAAATGTCTATAGAGAATAAAGGGTTTCCCTCAAAATCCCTATACCAGTCAAATTTCAACACAATCAATTTTACCAATGACCCCAAAAGAACCGGAATCCGTAAACAACAAAGAGGAAGAATGAAAGGAATATCTTAGCGAGGTAATAGAATTTGTTACAAAAGCCTAATGTGCTTTGAATAGTTCAATCGGCTAAATAGATGGACCAAAAAGGGCAAAAAGAAACAGCTGAAGAAATGAGCAAGAGATAGAACTTACTTAGAACTACCATGATTTCGGGCAACACCATCAGGATTTCAAAAACATCACCGAAACCAGTGCCAAGGGTGTTGAAGAGCTGCTTGCTACCTGTTGTCAAGAACTTCTCCCCGGTTGCCAACAAGTACTCATAGACCACAATTTGGAAAATGTAGCCTCCGATATTGTCTGCACATGGAAGGAAGCTGTAGTAGTGCTCACAGGTCTCTGTTGAGGACGAGAACAGGCCGTTCAAGCTAAGAAATGGAGATTGATAATCAACATGGCCAGGAACTCCATCTGAGACTAGTTCAGAAGAGTCGAGTGTCAGAAACCGGCCATGAACCTTATCAAACACAAAGATGAGGAAGACCAGACATAATACAAAATTTGCCATAGGTGGAGAGTGTTAAAAGAGTATACCAGAGGTCTAGGAAGAGATCATATATAAGGTAATTTAGCAACCATATGTGCAGCTGATAGAGTTGTCTTTCAAAGTTTCTTTATTCCTAAGTTCTGCCAACCAAGAAAAAGGAAAATGGAAGCATATGATGAATAAACTAAGTTTGCTTATCGGTTATTTAAATTTCGAAATCCTATTTGATTAAATTGAATTCAAACTGATTAGATGTCGAGCAATGTTCAAGCTAATTATCTATTACTTTATGGATGCATGATTGATTGTAGGATCATGAAACATGTGAGATATCACTTTATTCTCAATTAAATTGCACTGGGCCACTGACAACAACTGTCCTTATCTAAAGTTCAGTGGCTAAAACAATTCAGGTTAACTGGCCCAAATAGTGTTTGGTTGTTCAGAATTGATTCCTCAGTCGTACCTCCAGTACCAAATATATTATATATATATATATACCCATATTGTAGGAAACTTTATTATACTCTAGTTTTAAAGTAGATGGTCTGGTTTTAGCCTGATCATAGAGAAAATTAGTCGATACTTGCGCAAGTTACTCCGGACGTTTCTAACCATTGAAAAAAAAAAAAAAAAAAGATAGTGGTTTTTTTTTTTTTTTTGTTTTTTTTGTTAATCGAGTGTTCGGGTTAGCTTGTGCGCACCTCGCCTAATTCCGCAGTCGGTGTAGTCCTCTTGTTTCATGAAAATCAAATAATTACCAAGCTAAAAATTTTTGAAAAATTCTTGCTCTTATCAAAAGTTGAACTGCTAACCTCCGTCCTGAGTTCTGGTCCAGTTGGCTGAAAAGATAGTGGTTCTAATGTCCACCGATGTTCACTTTTCCAGTTCATACCTACCTATGTTTTTTACTCATCATTTTTATTATTGCTAATTTTTTTGCATGCCTAGCACTCTACAGTTCACAACTGTTTTTGTCTACCTACCTATTTTTTGTCCTCTATGCCATAGTTTTGGACTGTACGTTGGGTATCCTTATTCTTCAATCTGCTGGGACCTGTGTGAATTTTATATCAACATATCAATAATAATAATGATAATAATAATATTCATGTGCTTTTTGTGAGCCGAAGAGAAGATTCTTTAGGGATTACACTTTATGAAAATTAATTGCTTAATAAAAATTAAAAAAATGATGTAGACACATCAATTTTCAACATTCACATACTTTTCAGGTGAAATTTCAATTTTACGCATTATCAAACATAGTAACTGAATATATTCGATTTTAAGTATTCAATTATGGAATAGAATGCTTAATCTGAGGTTTCTTCGAATATGATTCCACTAGGAAAAAAAGAAAAAGGAAGACCACACCGAAAAACATGACAACACACCCCGATCAGACCGCCCAAATCGAATAAGGCATCACTTGATTTTAACCAGAGGCCAAGGAAGGCATCATAAAGGAATTTTGTAATCACAGGCACAAATGTAACCGTCTTTCAATTTTGGTCATCGAGCTCGCTTGATCTCAAATAAAAGTTTTTGGATACGTGGTCCTTTTATGAAGTGAGAGAATATTGTATATAAATAAAACCTATTTATCAAGGAGCACTACGGAGGCCAGTATTAAGTTGGATTTTACCTTGTTAATAGAGGATGACAAAGTAAACTAGATGTTAAAATTATTTTTTTGATTACAAGGTTTCCAAATTTTCAATTGACTATTCATTCAAGCTCGTTAGGGCCATCATCTACTCAAATTATGTAAATTTCATACATTGTATAAATAATAGTTAATTCCAAAAGACATGAGGAGGAGTTTTGTTATTGGTTGCTATTTCATTATCTCTCACAGTTTATACAAAGCTTTCGGTTAGTCCAGATGTATTATACTTACATGGTTGGTTCATTTTTTTTTTTAGTTCAGTGGTCTGAATGTTGAGTTAACTTGTATGCATCTCGATTATTCAATCTTGATCCGGTCAAATACAGATCATCGAAAATATATTATTTGCATCCAACTCTTGACAAGAATTAAACTAGTGACCTCTCAAAAAAAAAAAAACACCAAAAGTCTGGGACAACCGAGCTGACACAATCACTTTAAATCAATCGGCACCAATCAAACATCAAGAGCTTTCCAGCCACCTTAAACTTCCAATCGCATCCTATATTTTTCTTTTCTCTTATCACGTTTTAGGGACACTACCGACGATCAAATCACCGTATGGTTAAACGGATACCCACTGCCACCAACACGTACATCAATATATAAGTGGATACCCACTCCGTTAATAATCCTATACTCGTATTATTCTCAATTGTTGAGGCAGACAAATATTTTCCATTGAAGGCTGCCCTTGGATTTCTCCCACTCTTTTGCAGGCAAAGCTTTTCCATTGAAGACTGTCCTTGGAATTCCTTCATTCTTTTATCACTCCAAGTTTCTTCTCTATATTTTTTCTTACAAAGTGCTATGTATCACGTATTACTGTACGTAAGATGTTTGACAAACTGCTTCTGTAGGATTGATTACCATTTTCCATTTTTTTTTTTTTGCAATATTAATAGTTCTTGATGATGCAGCAATCTCGTGGTGGTTTACCCACAGGTCCGGGATGGACTGCTCCTTGGTCGGCCGGTTGCTCTCCTGCACTAAAGCGCACCGGTGCGATGGGAGCCAATGGCCCTTCGGTGTTCAAGTTAGATTCAAAGAGATTCCAGAATGAGAGGGAGAGAGATGTTGAAGGTTATCGTTTTAGCGTATTTTTCGTACCTATGAAGGGGCTGAAGTTTTCCCCTTTGTATGCTTGTATGGTGGAGGTAGGTGGTCTCTTCACGTGGCGGTCTCCGGGTGAGGGATCAGAATGGTGTCAGAACACTTGAATAGACCATCCCCACACTCCAAGGTGGCGTGTGTCAGAACGGTGTCAGGGAAGTAGGGGTTGGTTGTAAGTACACGCCCACACCCCTGATGCGTGCCAGGACGGCCGGTGTCAGAAGTGGGCCCCACTAGCTTGGTCGGGCACCGACCCGATTGGAGAATAGTTACGAGCATCCACTCGGCTCAAGAGGATGAGGACGATCAGGAGGGGAGACCCGATCAGGGGACGACCGAGTGTACTGGACGCTGCTCCCAGTCAAGTCGGGGAATCCTCATCACCAGATGCCCCCAATTAATCTAGCCATTTGTTTGGGGTCAGAGGAATTTCGTTGGACGGCCCGACCACGAAACACGGAGCGCATTTATAGCGGTCACGGCGCAATAATGACAGGAGCTGTCCCGTAGCTTCACATGCCCCCACGTGGTGGCCAGGGATTAGTTGTCAGTAGTCGAAAAGACACGCCGTATCTCGGCCGTTGATGTCCTGTCATCGAAGGCCATCTGGACCGTTGATTTCAAAGATGTGGGGGGAATTTTGTAAGGCGGTTGCCCCCAATTTCAGCCTCACTACTTTTTACCAAATACGCAGAGAGACAGAGAGAGAAACAAAACTCACTTCACCGTCACTTACGCCACCATCGTCGTCTCCGGCCAGCCAAAGGGTGCCATTTTTTTAGTTTCACCGCCGACTTGCTTCGAAAATCGCAGCTGGTGCTTCGAAACGCGGTAAGCCTCGCCTTCTGGTTGTATGTACTGGTTTATTACTCGCTGCGTGTTCGTTTTTGAGGGAAGGGGGCAGATTCCCGACCTTTCGAGGTTTGTTGACAGGCCGGAATTCTTAGAATCCATCCTTGGGGATTTCTGTGAGTTGTTTAAGCCGGTGTTTGATAGAATTGAGGGCTATAGGCCTCTTGGCACAATGTCAAATCCAGAGGGGGTTAGTTCAGACTCAGAGGAGGCTGGTTCCAATGGGTATCGGGTAGAGAGACGTCGGACCCAGAAGGAAGCCTCCGTGGGGAACTCTGGGGGGTCTCAGAGTCAGGGGAGGCCGGGGCCGCCCACTCTAGCGTCAAGGAAGAACGGGACCAACCCACTGAGGTCGTTGCTCGGGCCCCTGAGGTCGGGCCATGGGAGGAGGAGGAGGATGCCCCCAGGTATGAGGTGGTGGGGGTCTCCTCCTCCCTTGATAGGGAGAAAGTTGTTACCCTTCAGTGGGTATACCAGATCCTGAAGGGGGTTAGGTGTAGGGTTCCCAACTCTAGGAACTGGGCGTGCTCGCCCAGGGAGGGGGATATAGCGATTTTCGAGGGCGCACTGGCTGGTGGCCTTCGCTTGCCGTTCCCTCAGCCAGTTAGGGAGATTCTGCAGAGGTTATGTTTCTCTCCGGGATAGCTATCACCGAACGCCTGGCGGATCATGGCAGGCTACATGATCCTCTAGCAGATCGTCCATGGGAAGGATGTGACGCCAGAGGAATTCTTTTACTGTTACAGACCAGCCGAGCGCGGGAAAGGATACTGGTACTTCTCGAGTCGGTCAACAGGGCTCGACCTGGTCGGCGAGCTTCCTTTTTCACACAAGAACTGGAAGGATCATTTTTTCTTCATTAGCAGAGAGGGTTAGGAGTTCTGCCCTCGGGAGACGGACTTCTCTGCTCGGATCCCCAGGCAATGGGGTTACTCGAGTAAGAAGGGTATGTTCTTTTTCCCGAGTCTTCCGTTTTTTCCCTTTACGCTTGTGTCACCTGTTTTGACTGAGGTGTGCTACGGGTGTCAGGTTGGGTTAAGTTCCTTCTATCAGTCGAGCATAAGGCGGCCGTAGAGGCAGTCCAAGAGTACGAGTTTCGGGCCGCCAAAGACCTGGTGACTGTCGAGGCGCTTGCCCAATACCTCTTGGGGCTCGAACTGAGCAGAGAAGCCTTAGCTGCAAAACGTAAGAGGAGTGAGTACATTTTTGCTTCTATTATGCTGGTCACCTTCTAACACATCTGGTTATTCTTTGCAGATCACCAGTCTGCCACTGTCACTCAGACCGATACTGTAGTGACCCAACCAGGTCCCCAAGCATCCCAACCGACCGCTAACTCGGCCGCCATGAGCTTCGACATCAACTATCTCTCCAGGAAGAGGGCGGCGGCGGCTGGCACCTCAGGATCGAAACGCCAGAAGACTGCCGAGGTTGCTGAGGAACTGCGCCCTCCCCCTCCTCCTCCAAAGAAGGTGTACCCCCAAAAGGGGAAGGGGCAGGTATCCGTGGTCGTTCGGCCTCCCCCAGGGTATTCGGAGGGATCATAGCCGAGGCGTGGCATGGTCGTTCCGGCAGACTCCCAGGCCCGTGCTGGTCCAGCTGCTTCCGCCCTGACCAACGTCATTGACGGCTCGGATATGGCCTGGGAAAGTGCGGCAGAGGCAGTAAAGCCCTCGGACATCACGAGGCTAAGTAAGCATCCCAATTCGTGGTTGGTCAGAGATGCCAACCACGATCTGTTTAAGGTGAGCCCCTCTTCAGTCATCATCTTGCTTTTCATCAACCTTTACGTAGTCTGTTTCTAAGTTCTAATCGTTCGGTTTTTAGTCTCTTGCCAGGGTTATGGTGTTGGGCCACCGCTTGGGAACTTTAGAGAAAGCCCTCCAGGAGGAGAAGGCAGCTAGCTCGGCGCTCGTCCAGGAGGTTCAAATGCTGAAGGGCGATGTCTCGGCTGCCTGTGCAGAAAGGGACTGAGCCCTCGAGAAGCTCCAGTCGGCTCGGATTGACAACGAAAGGCTCGCTAGGCAGGCCAACAAGCTACTGCGGAGCTTCTCGGCTGAGGAGGCCAAAAGGCACGAGCTGGAGAAGACTGTAGCAGCTCACGGCGAGGAACTCAAAAAGGCAATGGCTGAGGCCGTTGAGGAGTTCAAGAAAGGGGATGACTTCCAAGCCTTGTTGGAGCCCACTTTTCTCATGGGCTTCGAGGCGGCTCGAAAGCAGGCATCCAAGAAGTATCTCGAGTCGGACTTCTCGAGTCTGGATCTTTTTGACGGAGTCACGCCTGTGGATGGCCAGGATGCTACTGACCAAGTGGCCGAAGAGGGGGCCCAGACGAACACTGCTGGAGAGGGCCAGACCATAGAGGTTCAGCAGGAAGCCGCTGCGGGTGACCGGGTCGGGGATGCTCAGAGCGCTAATGCTGAGGGGCAAACTGCAGAGCACGCTCAGGCGTGAATGCGGCTTGGGCCTCACTGTTTTGCTTTGCTAGTTGTCTTTCTGCTTTTCTTTTTGTCGTAGTTGTTCCTTCCTCTTTTTTTTTTTTTTTTTTTTGTAAGGGGTACCCAGCCTTTGTACATTTCGTTGCATTAATGAAACTACATTTTGTTCTTATACTCTATGCTTGCTACATTTTCAGAGCATTTGATTGGAGTGATTTGTAGAATGCTTGTAAGTACTAACGAGGACATGACCGGCAACTATAGCCGAACAGGTCTAATAACTGGCTCTGCTCAGCGCTTGGCCGAGCAGACTTAATTTCTATTCCATTGCCAATCTTAAGGCCCTCTGGCTCTGCTCGGCACTTGGCCGAGCAGATTCAATTTCTGTGCCATTGCCACTTAAAGCCCTCTGGCTCTGTTTGGCACTTGGCCGAGCATATTCAATTTCTGTGCCATTGCCACTTAAGGCTCTCTGGCTCTTCTCGGCACTTGGCCGAGCAGATTCAATCTCTATACCATTGCCACTTAAGGCCCTTTGGCTCTACTCGGCACTTGGCCGAGCAGATTCAATTTCTGTGCCATTGCCACTTAAGGCCCTTTGGCTTTGCTCGGCGCTTGGCCGAGTAGATTCAATGTCGATTCCACGCAAGTAGATAAATTCAAAGTCGATACATGTGGACAATTTGCTGAATAGTCGCTTTTATTGATATTCTGGAGAATTACAAGTAGGAGCCTTTTAAGAGTAGTACTTCCTTAGATGTTCTGCGTGCCACGGGTGCGGGAGCTCCTTACCTTCTAAGTTCTTTAACCTATAGGTCCCCTTCCTAGTACTGCCGATCACCTGGTAGGGTCCTTTCCAATTGGGTCCGAGCTTGCCCTCTCTGGGATCCTTGGTGGACTGGTTGACTCTTTTCAAAACAAGGTCCCCGGTCGTGAAGTTTTTTGGCTGAACTCTGGAGTTGTGGTACTAGCGCATCTTCTGTTGATAGGTCGCCACTCTCATGGCTGTCTGTAGTCTCCTTTCCTCCAATAGATCCAAGTCCACATTCAGGGCCTCATCGTTGGTCGTGGGGTTGAACTACACCGTTCTGGGGCTGGGGAGACCGATCTCTACTGGGATGACGGCTTCGGTGCTGAAGGTAAGTGAGAACGGCGTCTGCCCCGTGGACACTCTCTCCGTCGTTCTGTAGGCCCAGAGGATGTTATGGAGCTCTTTTGCCCACAGGCCTTTGGCCTTCTCCAACTTCGTTTTGAGGATCTTCAAGAGGGACCGGTTGGTGACTTCAACCTGGCCATTTGCCTAAGGGTGCTCTGGGGACGAAACATGGTGGCTTATCCCTAGGTCGGTGCATAATTTGTTGAACTGTTTACCCTTGAACTGCTTTCCGTCGTCTGTGATGACAACCTTGGGGATTCCGAACTTGCCCCTTCATGGACCTCCCGCATTATGTAGTCTGCCTCTTTCTCATTGGCACAACGAAGCAGCGGCATGGTGTACCCTCTTTTGTACAGTATCCCACCTTGTATGAGGTACCTACCCGACCGGTACTGAATCCGCTTCACCTCGTTCTGGTCTTCAGGTAGGGTTCCGCTCTCCAAGTAATTTCTGATCTGGCTCATCTACGAGGTTTCGGGCACAATCTGGTCGACTTCCGGGCTCTAGATGCTAGGTGAATCAAGAATTTCAATTCGGACGTTCGGGTCGGGCTCATTAGACGAGGCTATCCTGGCCAGTCGGTCCGCCTCTTTATTCTCCAATCTCGGGACACGTTCCAAGAGTATCTTTACGAATCTTCTAGCCAAGCTGTTTGCCACTTGGCAGTATTGCTTCAAGTTGTCTTCTCTTGCTTCGTACTCTCCCTGAACTTGCTCCACTACAAGCTGAGAGTCGCTTCAGACAACTATCTGTTCAGCTCCCATTCGCCAAGCCATTTGGAGACCGGCAATGAGTGCTTTGTATTTAGCGACGTTGTTGGTGGCGGGGAACTTGAAGCGGAGAGCATATTCCATCTTGTTGCCATCCGGGGTGACGAGGACCACGCCGGCACCACCGGAATCATGGGTGGAAGAACCATCAACATTTAGGACCTAGTGGCTGTCAGGTAGATCAATTTTAGGGGTGGCAGGGGGTGGGTTAGTGAATTCTACAATGAAATCCGCAGCCACCTGCCCTTTGATCGCCAGTCAGGGTCGGTAGTGGATGTCAAACTGACTAAGTTCAACGGACCATTTCATTAGCCCTCCCGATGTCTCTAGCTTGCGTAGGATGTTCTTCAATGGCTGGTCAGTGAGTACCACAATTGTGTAGGGCCGTAGGCACCGAGCTGCAGTCACCAGCGCCAGGGCCATGGTTCCATCTTCAGGTACCGTTCTTCTGCTCCACGCAAGGCACGACTGGTGTAATATACTGGCTTTTGGATCCCCCCTTCTTCTAGGACAAGAGCTGAGCTCACTGCTGTCACCAACACAGCCAAATAGAGAAACAACTCCTCCCCCGGGACGGTTAGACTGAGTAGCGGGACTGAGCTAAGGTATTGTTTGAGTTGACCAAAGGCTACTTCACATTCCTCGTTCCACTCGAATGCCTTGCGTAAGATCTTGAAGAATGGAAGACACTTGTTAGTGGACCGAGAGATGAACCTGTTCAGGGCAGCAACACGTCCTGCTAGTCGTTGAACGTCCTTTGTCGTTTGGGGCGCCTGCATGCCGATAATGACTTGAATCTTCTCTAGGTTTGCCTCAATCCCCCTCTGTGACACCATAAAACCCAGGAACTTGCCCGAACCGACGCCGAAGGCACACTTGGCGGGGTTGAGTTTCATTCGGTACTTGCGGAGTGTTTGGAACGTCTCTTCAAGGTCCCGTAGGTGGTCGGTGACCTCCTTGCTCTTCACCAACATATCATTCACGTAAACCTCTACATTACGGCCAATCTGTGACTTGAACATGAGGTTGACCAACCGTTGGTACGTTGCCCCTGCATTCTTTAGGCCAAACGGTATGACATTGTAGCAATAGAGCCCCTGGTCCATAATGAAGGCCGTATGCTCCTGGTCGCACTCCACTATCCAGATCTGGTTATATCTTGAAAAAACATCTATAAAGGTTAGCATTTCATACCCCGTAGTAGAGTCGACGAGGAGGTCGATAGTTGGTAATGGGAAACTTTCTTTGGGGCATGCTTTGTTCAGGTCAGTGAAGTCAACACACATCTGCCACTTCCCGTTGGACTTCGTCACCATGACGACGTTGGAGAGCCAAGTGGGGTAGTGCACTTCTTTGATGAACTTCGCTTGCACCAGCTTCTCTGCTTCTTCAGCACTGCATCGTTCCTGTCTGGTGCAAAGTTTCTCTGCTTCTGCTTGACCGGTCTGGCCTCAGGGTCGATGTTTAAGTAGTGAGCTGCTACTCGTGTGTTAATACCGGGCATGTCTTCGTGAGACCAGACGAACACGTCGACGTTGTTTCTCAGGAACTCCCGCAGCTGTTGCTTCAACTCCTCGGGCGCAGTAGCCCCTATCCTCACAGTTCTGTTCTGCCTTGGTTGCCCGACCAGGACATCTTCCAGGTCTTCTGCTGGCTCTCCCCTTCTGACTTCCTCCTCATCCCTCGGCTTGAGCTCTTCGATGACCAAGGTCTCCCTGCTGGGTTCTCTTTTGAGGGAGGCCATGTAGCACTCCCTTGCTTCCTTCTGGTCACCCTTTGCACACCCGACCCCAGTGTCGGTTGGGAATTTAATCCGAAGTTGGTATGTAGAAGCGACTGCCTTAAATTGGTTTAGGGCGGTTCGGCCGATGATGGCGTTGTAGGTCGAGGGGCAGTCCACAACTAGAAATTGGACCATTTTCGTCCCCCTGTGGGGTTCCTCTCCGAGGGTGACCAGTAAGGCAATGGACCTGAGAGGGACCACCCGGTCCCCAGTGAAGCCAACCAGGGGGCAACTTACTGGCTTCAACTTTTCTTGGCCGATCTCCTGCTCCTGTTGTTCTTCTGCCGGCGGGTTGGGCTGCGGTGGAATCTCTGGTGGGGGAGGGGGGTTCCGTTGGAGTAGCTCCGCATTTGGACGGACCAGCTACTGCATGCTGGCCATCATGTCAGCCACCGTCTTTTCCAAGGCGACTATCTTTTCTGCATTGGTATCTGCCATCGAAGTTCCTTCAGGGAGGGTGCTAATCCCTGACCTAGTCAAGACCATGAAATGCCACGAGAGAAGTTGTTTCCCACAGACGGCGCCAACTGATGATGCAGCAATCTTGTGGTGGCTTGCCCCCAGGTCCTGGATGGACTGCTCCTTGGTCGGCCGGTTGCTCTCCTACATTAAAGCCCACCGGTGCGATGGGAGCCAATGGCCCTCCGGCGTTCAAGTTAGATTCAAGGAGATTCTAGAATGAGAGGGAGAGAGATGTTGAAGGTTATCGTTTTCACATATTTTCGTATCTGTGAAGGGGTTGAAGTTTTCCTCCTTGTATGCTTACATGGTGGAGGTAGGTGGTCTCTCCACGTGGTGGTCTTCAGGTAAGGGATCAGAATGGTGTTAGAACACTCGAGTAGACCATCCCCACACTCCAAGGTGGCGTGTGTCAGAATGGTGTCAAGAGAGTAGGGGTTGGTTGCAAGTACACGCCCATGCCCTTGATGTGTGCCAGGGTGACCGGTGTCAGAAGTGGGCCCCACTGGCTTGGTCGGGCGTCGACCCGATCGGAGAATAGTTACGAGTATCCACTCGACTCAGGAGGACGAGGACGATCAGGAGGGAAGACCCGATCAGGGGACGACCGGGTGTACTGGGTGCCGCTCCCAGTCAGGTCGGGGAATCCTCATTGCCAGTTCTTATCATGACTGAAATAAGAATAACTTGTCATTTTCTGGTGAGCTCCTCCCTTTTTATTGCAATTGGCTTTAGCAATTTGTTCCCTCTCTAAAACTCATAGTACAAAGAGGTCTCTCTCTCAGAACTTGTAAAAAGTCATGCATTGAAAACTTCTCGTACGTCGTCAAGGTCTTCTTCTTATTATAAATTTTTTGACTCTGAAATATTTTGCCACTAATCCATCTACTGTTGTGGGGTTATTTGGATGCCACATGGAAATTTAACCTGTACACTGTGCTAGATAGAGGATTTCAAAACTGTCCGTTTTGCATATGATAGAGAATTGCACATGAATTTGTATGAATGTCTAATATTTAATACCATAAGGCCGTTTTTAGGATCTCAGCCAATTTTATAATTTATGTTCTATTTTGGTGATCAATGTGCCATATATGTAGTTGCATGTTGGCATAATAGAACATAGTATGGACTGTTATTGTTTATAGACTGGAAAGCTCTGGAAAGCTCAAAGAAAAATGTGATTGTGTGCTCCTCCGGATGAAATTTCTGGCTCTACTACTAGTTGTAGGATATTGATTCCCCAATTGTACCTCTAGTACCCAGTATGTACTACTCTTGTATTACAGCCGAAAAGTTTTATTTCTTTGAGCACTCACATCTCTCAACAATAAAACAGACAGAATGAAACAGAAAATAAAAAATCAAACTCCCAGCTGCATTTATTCTGCAAAGTTCCTCATTAGCTAGCCAGCTTTGAAAGGCCGGATTAAGAAACAAGAGCTCTTAACTAGACTCAGTCCCAACCCCAAACATCGTGAAGCAAATAAACCAGCATCAGAGAGAGTGGATACAAAGAAAACGCGAAGATACAAGTCCAGAGCGGGTAAGTAGAGCGGAAGAAGGCAAGAAGGCCAATTGTAGTGCAAACCACAAAAACAACCAACCCTTCAACTGAGTAAACCCATGCTAAGCCTTGCATATATATAACTACTAGAAGTATTGTGAAGCCCATCAAGTTGCTAGTGACAACTCCACCATAGATCTACATTGGCAAAATTAAACACTTTCAGTCCTCCAAAAAAATCAAAGAAATCACTATTACAATTGCTCACTCAAAATGACATTTACTATAAAAAGAGCTATGCTTAAATTTTATGAAGTTTTGCTGATGTTGAGATTGTGCTTAACTGGGCTAATGCATTATTTCTCATAATAAAACTTGCATGATCAACTTAATTTGTGAACGTTTGGTTTTCACAGGTGATGCCCTAAGTTTGAGTATTTTGTTTTAGCAGATAAGCAAATGTTGAGGTGCAAAGCCTATCAACTTTGCTTGATTGCTTCGACATAGGTTGGCCTAATTATATGGGTAATAACAGGTTGATCTCAGCTGGCCTTCACACTAGATTTTGTGTCATGAAAAAGAATCAAAGCTACATTTTCTATTCTTGGTTAACTTCAGTCTACTTGGAAACAATAAAATTTCATAGTCGTGTAGAAAATTAACAGTTTTTTGGCTTTCTATTTTGTTTTTTATTCTTTTCATTTTTGAGTTTATATATATAGCTGATTTTGAAGGTGTATTATGGCTCTTTTGGCATAAATTAAAGATCATCATAGCCGAGACATATGGATTTGTACTTTATGATCTTATAACCTCAGAAAATAATGAAACGAGAATGAAACTAAGAGAGAGACAAACCTCAGAAAATGTCAAGGAAGCAGTTATTAAGCTCTTTTGGCTGGCTGGAAATATTGCTGATATAGCTGTTTTAGAATTCAGGGCCAAAGGAATTATAACAAAAGCAATGTAGAAATTAGGTATGTGTAGCGCAACTGACAAGTTTTGAATACTATACAACAGCGGCCCTCCAAGGAACTGCATAATTACAAGTCCCAAGATCACTTGGAGTATGGCTTTCATGAAACCCCATGATACTAACTTTTTAGCAATGCCTTCTTTGTGTTCCACCCCATATACTAGCGAATCACATTCTTTCCACGTAATCTGCAAATTCAAATGTAAGAGCTTGTAATGGCATAATTCATATCTGCATTGTATAAAGCATGCCTGAAGATAAGCCTAAGAATAATTTGATTTATTCTTTTAGGCATGCTTATATTAGTGTGGAAAATATTATGTAATCATCGTGAAAACGAGCACAAGCATGACTAAAGTATAGTAACATCACTTAAATTTTTGGAAAGTTGGTGATGTCCAAATTCCTTTGTTGGCAATGACAACAAATGAGTTTGGACATCATTATTAGTGCTATAGATCATGGGGTTCCGATGCAATTTACCTTCTCCAATTCATCGATCAACGTTTTCTTGTCCTTGCAATTAGCTACACGTGTAGCTTCATGAACCCATTTTGTGAATCCATTGATGAATTCTTGCTGATTGATCATATGGTCTTGATTTTCATCAAAATCATTCATCACTTTCTCCACCACTTCCTCCAGATCAATTTGTACATTTCCAAATTTAATGTTATGGATCAATCTCGTTAGTTCAGATTTTGATATAAGTTTATTCTTATCAGAGTCCAACTCCTCAGATAGACTGCAAAACCAACAGTGGAATGATGACGAAAGTGTATCAAACAAATGATTTCCAAAAAGAAAAAAGGAGAAAAATGTAGTAGATGCAATATATCTAACCTTTTATGCGATCTAGATTAGGCCTTCCATCATCCATGACAAGGCCATTGACTTCAATTTCTTGGCTATGGTAGTGTTTCAAAATCTTTGCCATAAGACACTCCATCTTGGTAATCTCTTGCCGTCTCTTCTCAATCCATGGCTGAACAACCTGCATATATGTTCATAAATGATTTTTTCATCTGACATATAGTTGCATTTGACTATGTTGTAGTGTCTGACTAATCTAAACTTCAATAGGTTCTCTTGTACTATTTTTAAGGTTCTATCCAACAAAGTTATTGGGAGGTTGCTTGCCTCACGTAAGGATTTTCCCGAGTTAGAATGTCCCTTTTCAGCCAACTTCTTAGCTTCATGAATCCATTTTATGCATCCCTCAACAAACTCATTCTGAGAAATAGTTCTATCTTTGTTCACATCGAACGCCTTCAGCACTTCTTCAACTGCATATTCTTTGTCTACGTGCACCTTTCCTGACTCAATATCTAATATCAGAGCTTTCACTTCTGAAAGTGATACAATTTGGTTTCCATCTTTGTCAATTTGTGCAAAAAGGCTGCAAAATAAAATTGATAATGACAACCTTTTTGTTGCTCCCATGGCTTTCCATGGATTTGCTCTGAAAGTAATTAAACAACTATTCAATATTATTTTGCGCTATTGTCTGTCAAAAATGCTAACCTTTTGATGACAGGAATGTTGGGTGTGCCTTCCTCAGTAACAAGCTTTCCTTGCGCCTGTCTTTGCACATGTTGCAAGAATCCTGCTAGAAGATTCTCGTATTTTGTATATTCTAAACTTCTTTCCTGAATCCATGGATGGACAATCTGCAAATGTGCATTTACTTACAACATAAGACTAAATATACCATAGGGATTGAACTAATACCTGAGAAGTAATCCGCTTGAGGAATTTACGTTTGAACCCTAAAACATTGGCATTAAATCACACAACTATCATGTTTGAGAATACCTGATAGATGAAGTATGAGAGTAGGGCTGATACTGATATTATGAGAGCTATCAGAATCACTGTGCGGTTCCAGGACGATGATTCAGACACGCTCGATAGTTGCACGATGATAAATGGAATCAATGACAGAAGCATGATTCCCGCGGTATAATTAGTCCTCTTGTCAATTGTGATGCCAGAATCTGTCAATGCCAGAAATACATATCTTAAGTTTTACTGATTCAACATGGGTAAATTCATTGGTATATATATGTATATATATGTGTGTGTGTATATGTAAGTTACAAACTAGTTAATTGTGATATTTTCTTTTTAGCTACCAAACATTCTGAAATTGAGGCTCCTGAATCTTGAGAAATTGGTTTCTCAGAGACAAACTTTCTTCTGCCGAAATATGCACATATTCCCCACTGCAAGGTAATACAAGACACGGTGGAGCCGGTGTACATGCCAACTGCACCGACGACCATGGATTGGGCACCCTCTACGCTTTTGAAAAGTCCTGATACTGCAAGCACAAATTCAAAAGTACTGAACTTTTAAAATTTTTATTTTCTAAAAGGTGGAGAGAAAGAACCTGTAAATTTTCGGCAGAAGTTTTAGAGAAGAAAATAGAGAGGTAATGTTGAGGTCAGTTATCCCACAGAAACGTTATATTTATACTAGGGTAAATACCCCTGAGGCTAGCCCAGGTGGGGGAGAACCCGAAATCTCCTTACGAGGTTCCAAGTTCGACTCTTGCGACGGACAAGAGGTTCTCTTGTGGTGGTTTACAACCCACACCACACTTAGTGGTGGAGCTAAAAATTTCATCCATAAGTAAATTTTTTAAGGAGCAAATTGAAAGTATCTCTAAAATTATAAGTAAAATTAGAGTTTTTAAAAATTTGTGGGGGACTTTGTATATTTCAATGGTGAAAATTGAAAATATTACTAAATCTATAGGTAATAATAGAGTTTTTAAAAATTTAAGGGGGACATTTTTAAACTTTTAGTATTACAAACTAAAAAACATTCTAAATTCTATGGGCAAAAGTGCAATTGTAAAAAAATTGAGGGGGTGCAGTTGCCCTCTTTGGGCCTCAGCTGCCTCCGTCCATGACCACACTCATGGTGGTTTCGTATCCCACTTCCTGCTTAGCAGTACCCATCCCCACACCCGTGGAGTAAACTAGCTTTCTAACAATTGGCAAAGAAAAAATTAAAAATTACTAGGATAAATAAAAGTTTTACAACTACATAAAAAACTTTCACAAAATAATAAGATACAATAAAACTACATCTCTAGCTTCTACAAAACCTAGTAGGTCTCATTTATTAGTAAGTTGGCTAAAGAAATTATTCGAGCTTACTTATAAGAATCACAGCTGTGGGTAGCACCGTAATAATCTGGAAGATAGGACCAAAGATGCCAGTGCCAAATATGTTGAAGAGAACCCGGCCGCCCCTCCCTATAAACATTTCCCCAGTAGCCAACAAATATTCATAGACAGCTATTTGGAAAATGTAGCCTCCAATGTTGTTTGCACAAGGTAAGAAGCCATAAACAGGCTCGCAGGTCTCTGAAGGCCAAAACAAGCCATTCAAACTAAGAATTGGAGATTGATCATGAATGTGCAATCCCATCTGAGATTAATTCAGTCGAGTTCAGTTTTAGAAACCGGCCTTGCGCTTTGCCTACTGCAAGGATGAGAAAGGCCATGCAGAGTGCAAGTCTCGTCATTGCTGAAGTATGAGAGAGAGAGAGAGAGAGAGAGAGAGAGAGAGAGAGAGAGGGTGGGGAGAAGTTTGAGATTGCTTGAATCCCAAAGGCCTTGGAGAGCAATATAGTTGATGAGAACTTAGAAGGTGCAACGAAGAAGACAGGTAATGTGAATGCACTAAGTCAAGGTCTCCCTAAATAATTGAATGCACTACATCAAGTAATGTGAATAAAAGTAAATTAAGTTTGGTTCTTTAAATATATGTACATTTGTATTGTTATTGCATTGTTGGTTGCTATTTCATTGGGTCTCACAATATACGTGGCCTTCCATCGCTATATATAAATGTATTATATATAGTTTGTCATCCTTAAACAATCCAGCTTAAACTGGTCCACATGGATTTTGTTTGTTAGGTATCGATTCCCAGTTGTACCCCGGGATAGTAATTTGATCCGAGAAAGCAAGAGAGAGAACAGAACTCGACCCGACCAGATTATATACTAAAATAACTATAATACTTTTATTATATTATAATAATATATAAATACCACTTAGTATATATAAAGAATTTATATAATAAATTTTGTTTACCTCTTATTTTGTAAATTAATTATTATTTTTTTAAATTATTTCATATTAAAAAATATTATCTATGTACAAGATAGAAAATAAGAAATATGAGGGTTAATCTGACCCAAACCCATTATGTTATGTAAGAATTGAGTTTGTTTGTTGAAGGGTTCAACCTATAACGAGTACGGGACAAGGTGTGGAAGAGGTTTTTCCTATTAGGGTCAGAGTAAAGTTTAGGCAAAATCATCTCATACCTAACCTATTACCATCCCTAATTATACTGTAGTACCCAACATATATATAGATATATCTACATATCTGCCTGACTCGCCAACTCTTTTGACCCAATCCGAACACAACTCGAACCCAAACTGAGTCAAAATTGGTTCCTAGGTTTGTGAACCCGACTTTAATGATTCGAATAATAGGTCACTAACTTAAGCAACTCAATCGACCCAACTCGCCGCATTTACTTATATTCATCAGAACAAACCTGAACCTAACTAACCCGAACACAACCCGAACCTAAACCGAGTCAAAATCGGTTCAATTATTTCTGAACTCGAGTTTAACGGTTCAATTAGTGGGTCACTACATAATCCAATTCGACCCAACCCGTGAACACCCCTAGTTGTGCTATGCCCACCAATGTTCTCTTATCCTTTCCATAGCTACCTATCCTTTTCCCCTCCGCTATTATTAATTTTTTGCATGGCTCGAACTCTAGAAGTCCACAACTGTTCTTGTCTACCTATCTGATTTTTGTCTTCTCTCAACATATCATCATATATATTGTAGGTGAGATTTTCGGGAAGGTCTGGCCGATCACTTCAACTAATATCAATGAGCCCAAATGCACTACAAAAAGGACAAAGAAGTTAGAATGGGTCGACCCTCTTTGGGCCGATCACACTCTGACGATTGAGTTAGCAAGCTTAATCGAGAATAGAATGAATAAAGGCAGTGTATACATGAGATTAATTGTCCATACCTTCCTCCTTGAGGCTTTGGTATTTATAGTGCAATAGATGGAGTGTTTAACCCTTGTGTCTACCTTAGAGTCATCATGACCTACATTGTAGACCACATCATTCGTTCTCCAAATGATTGGATGTTGGTCTAGCTTTACCGCCATGCCAGAGTTGACTAATCGAACGTGATGGTGGACGTTGTGTGGCAAGTTACTGCCGCATTAAATGCGAGTTACCTCTGCATTAAATGTTGCGGTCAGGGCATTAAATGCTTTGATTATACTCGCGAATTGGGCTCGCCGCGTTGGGCTTGGGCCTAAGGTCGGCATCGCGGGCCAGGCATCTTTTTTTACCACTTGGGCTGGGCTGTAGCCCCATTTCATTTATTCAATTATTATTGGGCCTAATCAGGCGAACCGGGCCTAATTTATTTGACCCACAATTGCCCCTCAGCCCTTGCGCCTTTATAGGTTCCTCGAAGGGTTAAGGGTTGCATCGGGTCATTATGATGCTCCTTTAAGCGTGTTGTCGTTTCGGCAGTTACTCGGCTACGTGGACGTCGTGGAATAAAAGCAGCTGCGATGAAACGACGGGGCATTGACGGCCGATGTGATGTTACACTGTTATGATGTGATTACTGCCGTTTCGCACAGACGGACAGGTGGTGAAGGCAAGTATAAAGGCGGGTGCCTTTTGGGGTAATAGTCACTTGTTTGCTTCATTCCCTTGTCCGAGAGTGTCCTTCACCTTCCCCCTCCACTGTAAGTCCCCTCTGTGCTCATCTCTCTTTTTTTGTGAACGGCTATTTTCGATAGTTGTTCCCTTATGGCGACTTGTTTGAGAAAGATAGTAGAGAGTCTGGCGGCGATTGCTGCGTTTAAGGCTAGGTATGAGATCCCCAATCAGATTAGGTTAGAGTTAGCAGACTCCGATGATTTTGTATGGACGAGACCGAGAAGGGGATGCCCTTCCAAGTTATTGCCATTGTTGAGGGAGGGCTTAAGTTTCCCCTTCACCCCATCCTTCAAAAGTTCATTGTCCAAAATAAAGTGGCGCCCTTCCAACTGTCGTCGAACATATATAGGGTGATTTTTAGGATGCTTGAGCTTAATCGGCCCTTGGGTGTGAACCTAGGGCTTGCCGAGCTCAACTATTGTTGCACCCTTTGCAGAGTAGCAGACGATAGTTGGAAGGTGTATCTCCAGGTCGTCAAGAGTAATAGGGAGACAGTGAAATGTCTATCTTCCTTCAGGAAGGGCGTAGACGATGTTAGGGTCTGGGTATCTGGGCCAGTGACCTTCCTTCGGAAGAAAGACCGGTGATATGGTGCTTTAGACTTGCTCAGGAGATAGGTTAGATGTAGACTTACAGTTAACTTTCTTAAACTATTCTTTCTTTGCCTCTAACCTTGTCTTTGTTGTTCTTGCAGAAACGAAGAAGAGGTCGAAACACGTCACGTGGGGTGTCAACTTCAATGACCTGAAGAAGGTGTTGGACTATCGTGGTGAAGGCAGGTTGAAGGATCTTGCTCGAACTCCCCACATTTTGTTGAACTACTTGATTTGATACTCCACATTCACCGTGAAGACGAGGATCCCATAGAGCATACTTGCGACATTGGCCGAGCAAGGAGCGAAGGGGGATTTTGAGGAGATCCCAGTCGGCATTATTATTGAAAGGGCATACGCCCAACGTTAAGTGACAGTCGTTGCACCACCCCCATCAGACCTTGTTGCTGAGGAACAACATGTTCTCAATATCCATTCCAGTTCAAGCAATTCGGCATTGACGTCGGAGCCTTTGACCGTGCCCGATCACCTTGTGAAGTTAAGAAAGAGGATGTAGAGATTTACCTCATCCCCCGACGAAGACGAAGACGATGACATGGGGCTCAAGGAATTGATGTTCGCCGCCGCAGGGAAGCGTATAAATAAGGCTGATGCCGAAGCTGTCGAGCCCTCATCTAGGAATTTAAAGACTCCCCGAACTGAGGAAGTAGCACCTCCACAGAAAAAGCCGAGTACTCGGCAGTAGAAGAAGAAAGCTCCTGAGGCTGCCTCCTAACCGACAGCCCCAAAGAAGGCAAAGGTTGGCTCAAATGGTGCCCTAAAAAAGCCAAAAAATGCCAAATTGGTGACCATTATACCAAAGATTCTAGGTTGGCGAATGACTACTGCCAATTCCATGATCAACCAGGTGGAAATGGTGTTAGGAGTTCTTCACAGCGCTTTGCCGAAGAAGAACGTTGTGAAGCTAGGGACTTCCAACGATTTGAACGTCTTCATAGGCACCTTCCATGACTCTTTATTGGTAATTAGTTCCTTCTTATCCCTTCAATTCTTTTCTTGATTATTTTGACTCCTTACTAGAACATGCACTCTTATTGTGTAGGACTGTCTCAATGCTATGGAAGCAATGAGCTGCTTTTAGTCCCTGAACGAGTACCATCAGCAGTTGATTGAATAACACGGCCGACTGAAGGAGGCATGGTGCGACAACAGTAAGGAGAGGCTATTGATGAAGAAGAAGGCAGAGGAAGCTACTGCGGAGTTGAAGATGACTACCATCGACTTCGAAAAGAAGGATAAAGAGGTTGACAAACTGCTGGCAAAGAACGAACTACAGTCTATGGAGCTATTCTAGGCCAAAGCCGAGATCGAAGCACTTCAGGCTGAGGTGGCCAAATAGAAGGAAGATGAAGAGTTGGTAATGAAGAGAGGAAAAGATCGGGTGGCCAAGGGACTAGCTATTGAGATGGTGGACTTGAGTCGGACCATCTTTCGGGAGGGTTGGAATGGTGCCCTTCTTGTGGCCAACGTGGAGAAGTCTTCTGATGTGTGGAGGCTGTGCCCTGACTATTTCGACACGACAGAAGACGACACAGAAGAGGAAATTGGCTCAGGAGGCAGTTATCGAACAAGCCAAAACTACTGTTGAACTGCCAAAGGCCACTAGCGAAACTTCTGGAGAGAAATCAGCTGAGCCTTCTTAAAAGTCGACGGAGAAGATGACTGATAATTAGCTTTTTATAGCTTTTTTCTAGTTTTTTCTTTATGTACTCAGTTGTTTGGCATTAATACAAGTCTTTTTTGCCGAACTAAGTTTGCCTTTAATTTTGGGTTTTCACAATCTCGCCAACATGCATGTTTGAGTGAAACACTGATTTATGCTTATGTATGTGTCTTTCTTGGGCAGGACTATTCTTAACTGTCTTCAATTATGGTCTTTTGCCTTGAAATTCTTTGGGCTTTACCAAGTATTTGTAATTGGTTCTATAACCTTCATTGGCCGACTTGTCCAACTTGGACATGATCAAGTTTTGACACTTTATGACCTTTATTGGCCGACCTGTCCAACTTGGACATGACCAAGTTTTGACACTTGATTTTTTATGACCTTCATTGGCCAACTTGTCTAACTTGGATAGGACCAAGTTTTGAGACTTGATTTTTTATGACTTTCATTGGCCGACCTGTCCAATTTTGGATAGGATCAAGTTTTGACACTTAGTTTTCTTTGTGACCTTCATTAGCCGACCTGTCCAACTTGGATAGGACCAAGTTTTGACACTTGGTTCTTTATGAGTGGCATCAAATGAGTAGATTTGTTTTGGAGACTTCAGATTTTATTTTATTGATCTAAAAAACATCACTGAGTAGATACATCATACGGGAGTCACTTTCTACTAATAAAATTTTCTCAAGTTATTGGCGTTCCAAGGTCGGGGTAGTTGTTTCCCATCTTTGACAGATTCTAATCGGTATGCTCTTATGTCGACTTGAAACGCCACTCTGTAGGGACCCTCCCAGTTGGGGCCGAGCTTTCCATCTGCAAGGTTCTTCGTTGTCCCTAATACCTTTCGTAGGACGAGGTCTACTAGTACAAAGGATCTAGGCTGAACATATTTGTTGTAAGAGTGACGTAGCTGCTACTGGTATCCAGTGAGCCTAGCCAGGGTAGCCTTTTTGTTTTCTTTTGCAAGATCGAGGTTTCTGGCCAAGGTCTAGTTATTAAGCCTAGTGTTGAATACTACCGATTTGATTGTTGGTAGTCCTACCTCCAAGGGTGTAACCGCCTCTACTCCGTAAGCTAAAGAGAAAGGTGTTTCTGCAGTAAACCTTCTCGGGGTAGTTCTATATGACCATAAGACGCTGGGTAGCTCCTTCACCCATCTTCCTTTAGCCTTTTCTAGTAGTTTCTTGATCCCGTTTAGCATGGTTTTGCTGAAGATTTCAACTTGCCCGTTGTACTGCAGATATGCCGGTGTTGAATAGTAATTCCTAATTTCAAGCTCCTCCCAGAATGATCTGAACACGTTGCTATCAAATTGGGTGCCATTGTCCTAGACAAGTGCGTAAGGTATGCTGGACCTCGTTACTATATTTTTCCATGTAAATCTTTTGGCATCAACCTCTCTGATGGTTGACAAGGGCTCTGCCTCCATCCACTTGGTGAAGTAGTCTGTCGCCACAATGAGGAACCCTTATTGCCTGGAGCTCGGGGCAAAGGCCCGACTATATCCAGCCCCCATTGGGCAAAAGGCCAAGGGCTAGCAATGGTTGTGAGATCTTCAGCGGGCTGATGTATGATTGGGGAAAACGTTTGGCACTTTACACATCTCAACACGTATTGGGCTGCATCTTTTTGCATGTAGGGCCACCAGTACCCTTGTGAGATAGCTCGATGGGCCAAGGATCTTCCGCCGATATGACTTCCACATATTCCTTTATGGATTTCGAATCGAATGCCTTGCACATTGTTCGAGTGAATACAGTGCAAGTAAGGACCTGTGAATGATCTTCTGTAGAGTTCCTTAGTTAGTGACAACCAGTATCTAAGGGCTTTGTGTTTAATTCATCTGGCTTCATTCTTGTCCTCCGGCAACTCATCTTTGTTGAGGTAGGAGATAATTGGCTCCATCCAGGATGGTCCCAGCTGTTCGATAGCCAGAGCTTGTTCCTCCTCATGGAATATGCTTGGTTTGGCTAAGGTCTCTACATTGATTGTTCTTTTTTGTCATGATTTCAGGGCTGTTGCTAGTGTAGCCAAGGCATCGGCATGAGAATTATTGTCGCGGCTGATCTGGAAGAGTTTGTACCTTTCGAACTTAGTCAGCAATTCCTTTGCTTTTGCTAGGTATTGTGTTATTCTATCATTTTTTGTCGCGTCCTCTCCCGTGATCTAATTAACTACCAACTAAGAGCCGGAAAGATGATGATCTCGACAACTTGTAGTTCAATAGCTCGACGCAGTCTAGCGAGTAGGGCCTCGTATTTAGATTCATTGTTTGAGGCGGTAAACTCTAGTTTGATAGCTTGTTCAATGGCCAAACCGTCTGGTGTAATGAGCACTATGCCTGATCCTGGCCCCCGGTCATTGGATGCTTCGTCGACGTAGAGTTTCCAATGATCGGCACTTTCTCAAAGGTCCAGGGGGAGGTCAACGTGTTGTTGAGTAGGAGGTGTTGGAGGGTTAGCCTCTGGTGGTAGTTCAACAGAAAATTCGGCAATAAAGTCAACAAGTACTTGACTTTTAATTGTCGATCTTGGATGGAACTTGATGTCAAATTCTCTCAGTTCAATGGCCCACTTTGTTAATCTTCTAAAGAAGTCGGCCCTTCTAAGGAGTGGTTTGAGCTAATGGTCCGTGAGGACTCTGATGGTGTGTGCTCTGAAGTAGTGCACCAATTTACGAGACGCTACTACCAGAGCAAGTGCCAATTTCTGAAGTGGTAAGTATCTACTTTCTGCCCCCAAAAGTGTTTTGCTGACATAATAGACCGGCCTCTACTACCGATCTTGTTGCCAGAGCAGTATGACACTGACTGCATGCTCCGATACTGCTAGGTAAAGAAAGAACTCTTCATGTTTCAGTGGGGTGGAAAGTAGGGGTGGCTGGGTCAAGTATTTCTTTAGATCACCAAAGGCTTGATCACACTCCGGAGTCCACTTATCTCTTTAGTTCCCCTTTTTTGAGAAGCTGGGAGAATGGTCGGCACTTATCTAAGGATCGGCTGATGAATTTGTTAAGTGCCACTGCCATTCCAGTCAACTTCTGTACTTCTTTGGCATTTTTCAGGGCTTGAACGCTTTGGATTACACTAATCTGGCGCGGATCTACTTCAATTCCCTGGTGGATGACCAAGAACCCCATGAATTTTCCCGAACTGACTTCGAACACGCATTTAGAGGCGTTTAACCTCATTTTGTATTACTTCAGGATGCTGAACACTCTTTTCAGATCCTCCAAATGGGAGCTGCTGACTTTACTTTTCACCATCATATCGTCGATGTAGACTTCCACAGTGTTGCTGATACGGTCTTTGAATATTTTTGTGACCAGTAGTTGATAAGTGGCCTCGGCGTTCTTCAGACCAAAGAGTATTACTTTGTAGCAGAAGATACCCCTTAGAATGATGAAGACCGTCTTCTCCTGATCGTCTAGATGGAGAGGAATCTGGTGTTACCCTCGGTAAGCATCCAAGAAACTCATTCTCCCAAAGTCGGCTATTGCATCTACAAACTGGTTGATCTTGAGAAGAGGGAAAGGGTCCTTAGGGCATGCTTTGTTTAGATCAATGAAGTCAATGCAGACCCTCCACTTGCCGTGTTTCTTCTTTATCACTACGGTATTCGAAAGCTAGCTTGGGTAGTGGACTTCTCGAATTGCCTAGCTTCCAAGAGTTTTTCAGTTTCTTTAATAACGGTGTCCACATGTTGTATTACCGCCCTCCTCTCCTTTTAGACCACAGGTCGGCACCTTGGGTCGACATTCAACTGGTGGCAGGCAACCTCAGCGTTAATCCCCAGCATGTCATAAGGAGTCCATGCGAACATCTAAAGGTAATTTGTCAGCAGCTTAATCAGAGAGCTCTCTTCAATTCTGGACAAAGACGTGCCGATGACGAAATACTTCTCACTCTGCCGATTGATGTGGATTTTCTTCAATTCTTTGATGGCCTTATTCTTCGGCGTCTGCCCCACATCGTCGATAATAGGTGTGTCCTCGTGCAGCTCCATCATTTGTACCTTGTCAGCTTTTATCTTTGTTGTGCATGCCATCAAAAAGCATTGTTTGGCGACCACTTGGTCCCCCCTTATTTCTCCCACTCCACCAGGGATAGGGAATCTGATTAGCTCATGGTAGGATAATGGGATAGCCTTTATGAGGTGCAACCAGGTACGTCCCATGATCGCATTGTAGGGGAAAGGCACATTGACTACCAGGAATTTTGTTTGTAACATAATTCCCCCTGCAGTCACAGGAATTGTTACATTCCCTAAAGGCCAAACTGGGTCTGAACTGAACTCGACCAATGGGTTGAGAGATGGCTGGAGATCGGACTTTTTTAGCTCCAATTTTTTGAAGAGGCCGTAGTACATGACTTTGGAGGAACATCCCTGGTCGATGAGCAATCTTCTCACGTTGCAGTTCACCATTCTCAATGTCACAACTAAGGCATCATTGTGGGGGGTCTGTACTCCCACGAGCTCTTCATCAGTAAAGGTTATGGACGCAACGTTGCTGTCGACCTTAACCTTTTTGGATGGAGGTTGTTTCTGTATTACCTCCCTTAAGTGTGCAGCCTTTTGTATCTCAGCCCGGTATCTATGTGAGTTGACGGTTTTTGATTCAGCCGAATCGTGCAGCACATTGATCACTCAGACCGGTCTTGCTTCGTTCTCCTTCTACAGGACAACTTCCATTCGTGGTTGCTCGGCCTCGCATTTCGTCTTTTTTTGATCAATCTACTGGTCTAGATGACTAGCCTTGGTTAAGTCTTCTAAGTGATTTTTGAGATGCCGGCACTGTTTTGTCTGATGCCCCTTCTCCCGATGATAGGGGCAGAACTTCTTTTGGACTCGGGACGTAGGGTCTCCTCCAAGCTTTGGGGGTCATTTGAAAAATGACTTGTCACGAATCTGGGGTAAGATCTTGTAGATGGGATCCTTGAAGACTGTGTTAACCTTATCATATGCCCTCTTGCCCTGATTGTTATTGTTTTCTAGACGAGGTTTTTTGGCATCTCTTTTATTTGCCCTCTCATTAACTATGCCGACCTTTTCCAAAATCGGCTGTGGCACATCTTTGTCCAACTGGGCATATCGCTTAATTCTGGACATCAAATCCTATACGGTGAGGGATGGCTTCTTCATTAAGGATTGTCACAAACGATACTCCCTGGGCAAGCCGATCTTGAATTGGGTCACGGCCAGCTGCTCGCTGCATTCGTCGATCTCGTTGTAGGCCTCCCAGTAGCGCCTTGCATATCCCCACAATCCTTCTCCCTCGCCCTTCCGTAAGATTAGGAGGAAATCGACTTCTTTAGGTTGCATGCTGTTGGGTATGAAGCGTGCATGAAAGAGCTCAGCAAGTTGCCTCAAATTTGATACTGACCTGGATGGCAATTTGTCGAACCAACGTAAGGCTACGTCCCCCAGACTAGAGGATTCGGCACATTAATGACTGGTCTCAGGTCCATAACGCCATCATTTGCTTGTAATGCCGAACATGACTGACTGGGTCAGCCTTTCCATCATACGGAGTGAACTTCGGTAGTGTGAACTTTCGAGGAGGGTGGCAAGACTCAATCTCCTTTGTGAACAGTATGGATGCAATCAGATCCAAGGCCTTTTTTATCAAGTCATGGGTTGTGAGGTCTTTGGAATGCTACTTCTTATCCTCCAGCTTTTCATTAAACCACTTTTTTCAGTCTTTCTGTTATCGACTAGCCTCTACCCGAGCTTCGTTTTGCAGAGTCTGGCTCCTTCTACGGTGCTGATCTGCTCGCCTATTTTCGTAGCGTCCGATATTGGAGGTGTAACTATCTCTCATTTGTGCCGTTGGAGCGTCTCGGCTTCTGGTGTCCCGACTCCTTGCAATCCTTTCATGGTCTAGTGACCTTTCCTTGCCATGCCTATCTCTTCCAGAGATTGCCTCCCTTATGGCCCGAACTTGAGAGATGAGGTAGGCAATCTCTTCGCTGCGTCGCCGAAGCTCCCTTTCAGCAAAATGGAGCGAATGGTCACTTGGGACGCGTCCATTAAAGGCCGAAGGGGCAAGGTCCCGATGGTGGTTTCTGTAGAGATTTGGCTCCTTGATGTAGTCTAGGTCTCTCCGCAATCCGTCTCATTCTTCGTGGTGGCTTCCAGTAGGGGTCTGTATTTCTAACCTCATCATTTGACCATGGCGATGATCTACTGGAGTAAATCGACAGTATGCCGAATTGGTATGATCTTTGCTAGAGGAAGCCTCGTTTCTTCGCAGTGTGGTTTTCTCTTTTTCTCCTCTGGGCGATGGTACTCATGGTTATTTTAACCTTCTCATAGACAGCACCAATTGTAGGTGGGATTTTTGGGAAAGGCTGACCAATCGCTTGAGCCAATATCAATGAGCCTAAACGCACTGCAAAAAGGACAAAAAAGTTAGAATGGCTTGACCCTCTTTGGGCCGATCACACTCCAACGATTAAGTTAGCAAGCTTAATCGAGAATAGAATGAATAAAGGCAGTATATACTTGATATTAATTGTCCATGCCTTCCTCCTTGGGGCTTCAGTATTTATAGTGCAATAGATGGAGTGTTTAACCCTTGTGTCTACCTTAGAGTTATCATGACCTATATTATAGACCACATCATTCGTTCTCCAATTGATTGGATGTTGGTCCAGCTTTACTGCTGTGCCAGAATCGGCTGATCGGACATGATGGAGGGACGTTGCGTGGCGTGCCGCTACCGCATTAAATGCGAATCACCTTCCCATTAAATGCTACGGTCAGGGCATTAAATACTTTGATTATACCCACGAATTGGGCTCACCGCGTTGGGCTTGAGCCTGAGGTCGGCATCGCGGGCCTGGCCACTCTTTTGACCACTTGGGCTGGGCTGTAGCCTCATTTCATTCATTTAATTATTATTGGGCCTAATCAAGCGAACTAGGCTTGATTTCTTTGACCCACACATATATATGTGTGTGTGTATATAATATACACCTGTTTTTTGTGAGGTTGAAGAGAAGATTCTTTAGGAAGGGATTATATCATGTGAAAGGCAATCGTTCAATGAAAATAAAAATATTTATGTTTTAGTATTTTAAAATTTCAAAATTTAAACAAAACCTATAATTTTGTTAAAATTAAAACTTAAAACTACATTCCCATTGTGTTCAACATTTAAACTCTTTTCCAGTGAATTTTCAATTTTGGGTTCGCGTTATCAAACACAGGTTAATTGTTCACCAACTGAATGCATTCGATTTATGTATTTAGTTAGTGTATAAAATAGTTAATGTCAGGTTTCCTTGATTGCACCAAGAGGATGGCTACCGTTAGGCACCGCTTGATACGTGACACATCAGCCATGACCAACCAACATGTGAGCCATGGCTCATGGCTGATGTGTCACGCATGGCCTACTTGCTAGTGGGTCATGGCTAAGAGATGCCTGACGCTAGCATTTTTCTTACACCATTTGGGCAAGTAAAAATTCCGCATGTGCCACGCCAATATTTCTCTTAGAACATGATTCCACTAGATAGAAAATAAAAAGAAAAGAAAAAGGAAGACACCCAAATCGAATTAGGTATCACTTGATTTTAACCAGAGGCCAAGGCAGGCATCATATCATGATCATAAAGAAATTTAATAATCATACATATAGACTCCTTCAATGTTTGTTTAATCTTAAACTTTGCAAACCAAGAAAAGGAAAATGCAAACGTCTAAATGATCAAGTTTGATTTTTGTTTATTTAGTCTTCGAAGATTGTTTGATCTAAATAAAATGTCTTAGGTGCGTCATCCTTTTCTGAAATGGGAGAATTTATCAACGAGATCCACTGAGGCGAGTATTAAATTAGATTTCACCTTGTTACCTCAAACAATTCTAATTTAAGTTTTCTTCTTTTGAAAAACTTTTTCTAAGTAATTAATTTTGGTTCTTCAAATATATTTTTGTCGTGATTTCATTATTGGTTGCTAGTTTATCCTCCCACAATTTAATAAAGCTATTTTTTTTTAATAAAAAATCTATCTAGATGTATCATATTTGGTTGGTTCTTGGTTGTAAGGTATTGATTCCCTAGTCGTACCTCTAGTACCAATTATGTATCTTGCAAGACTCTTGCATTATAGCAGACAAGTTTTATTTCTTTTATGTTTCATGCATCTCACTTCCTTCTCTACCTGCCTTTTTTGATTTTCTATTTTCGTTTAGGTGACCTAAGTTTGATTTTCTTCACTTACTAGTTATTAGTATTTTGTGCAACGTGCTAGCCATATTAATTATTGATCTTGTGTCACTTGATTTCATCATAAAACTATAATACATGACCATTAATCTCTTGATCAGAGATAAATATTGAGATTATGTCTCCTCCTACCGGTGCCAAGCTAGTTGCCCAAGGAAGATGACATGTGAATAGTATCTTTAATGATCCCATTATCTTAATACTTAACCAAAGACATGGATAAATAAAATTAAAGCTATATGGTCTTCCTATAGCTATTAGTTTTCGTAAGCGTGATGTTTGGAACAATAATTATGAATGAGGATAATTCAACAGCTACGTAGACCGATTGGTAATTGATTATTTGCATCAGTTGAACTTTTTTAGTATCTTCTGATAGAAAAAGAGAACATATGAATTAAAAAAAATTACCATTTAAATTTAACTTAGGAATCTTGCCTGAGAGGGCCAAGCTATATCTTTTTCAGAAACAAAATCTCTTGGCAATAGAACCACCACATGACCAAACACAAATGGCTTAATTTGCGCATTAAATGCCTTGGGTGCCCAAAAGATTAGCCCAATTTGATGAGTTCTAGATTAATAATATGGCTAGCATGTTGCACAAAAAACAAGTAACTGGGAGTTCTGGACAGTTTAGAAATCAAATTAGGCTGTAAACTGAAGTTTGGAGAAGATAAAGTTTCTCTGTAGTACTTTGTCCATACTAAACTGAAGCCAGTTGAAATGAACAGTCAGATGCATGACAACAATTTGGGAAATGAATTAATTAAAGATTATGCATGTCTCCAGATAACAAAAAGACACATAGCAAAATTAAATAATAAAAAATAAAAATTAATAACGTTATTTTTGTCACGTCTCATTCATTTTTATTAAGGTTGCTATTTGGGTTACTTAGAAGTTTTCGTCTTATTTATTATGATAGCTTTGTTTGTTGGCATTATTGGGTTATTCACTTGGTTGAAGGTCGACCAACTATATGAAATTATACTTACATAGCGTAAAATATGTGTGTTAGGTAATCGTCTTTACCCAAAAAAAAAAAAAAAATTATCACATGCAACCGTCATACTCTCATTGTGTTCCTTGTGATTTGAGTATTTCATGATGCATGACTTTGGAGCTCAGCTACAGTAGGAACCATTAAATGATGATTAATTAGCTTGAAATGGCTGGACTTACTACCTCGATATAACAATCTATTAATACTTAAGTGCAGATGTGTCGAAGCAATGAATAAAATTCAGTGAGACTAAAGTTGAATCATAGGGAACGGTTATGCAAACGTGTAAAATTGGCGCTAGAATTCACAGACGGTAAAAACTTAGATACTAACCAGGTTATGCTAAATACCATAGTATTGCAATGGTTTCAGTTGGAACTTAAGTCAACCTGTTTGAATTTCACCATGAATAGTACTAATGAGATCAGGATAGTTGGTGTTAAAAAAAATCAAATATAACTAAAATAAAATAATTTGTTTTAAAAAGTTTGATGATTGTTGAATTAGACTTTAAATTAAACTTAATAAAATAGTCTTGGATCCAATTGATCCCATCACCTGATTCATCTGAAATTTCAACGGAGATTTTGTAACTCAAATCATTAGTTTCGTCTTGAGCCTTTGATTTGGAAGATTAAACTATTAAAACAAAAATTTAATAATAATTAAATTTAGAATAATAAAATTAAAACAATAGATTCATACTATCAATTTATGTAATAACTATACTAAACTAAGATTGGTATAAAGAAATTACCAAACTTAGTCAAAAGTTTAAGTTTTCTCAAAGATCTAGAATTTAATTACCAAGAATTGAAAGATTTTAAAGATAAAATAATGAAAACTTAATTACCTCTGTTGATATTCTACGATTCTCAAATGATCTTCACGATTAACTCTAAGAATAAAACTTACTACTCATAGTATTAAAAAGAAAAGATATGATTTGAAAAATAAAATGACTTCATAAATAAAAATATTATTACAGCAGAACAATGATAAAAAAAAGACTAAAAAAAAAAATTAATTGAGTGAAAAGCTGCTAGCAAACTAATTAAAAATCTACAAAAAAAAAAAAATTAAAAAGAGCTGCCTCTAGCTTTTTTTCTGAAGTTCTCTCCCTCCCCCCTGCTCTCCTCTCATCATCTTTTGTTTTGTTTATATTTTTTTTGGTCTCTTTCCACCTTTCTTCCTTCAGTCCCTTTTTGTCCTTTTCTTCTTATCTCCTTGTCTTCTTTTCTTTGACTTTAGTTAGTGTCTACCTGCACACAAGCACAAACATATGTATAATATATACATATATATAATGATAATATAATATACAAATATATATATATATATAATATATACACACACAAATATAATATAATATAATATTACACAAATATATATATATATATATATATGTATGTATAATTAACACCCAGAAAAATGTTTATGTGCACGTCAGTTTTATTTTTTTCGATTTTAACTTTAAATCTACACAAGACACAAAAATATAAAAGAAAACTAATATTATATTAAATTCATAACTAATATGTACATAATTACTAACAACAACTTATAATTAGGAACTTCAATTTGTACTTTTTAGAGTACAATCACACCCCCTAACTAAACTTTTGCTAATCCCTATCAAAATAATAAGCACACATAAAAAGATAAACTCCACTTTCGTAAGAATTATGAGTGCATTTAGCATATGTACAAAACCTTTAAACCCCTAGTGGACGAGTGGTGTCTCGTGAGGGTTTTTAGTGATGATACCCACAAATATCAAATTGGACCTGCAGCTGAGATTAGGAGGATAAAGTATGACATGTATTAAAATACAAACATGTTCTACCTATCCTACTCTTTAATACACAAGCAAAATAATATCTTAAAACAATATATGAGATACTTTTATGTGTATGTGATCATTACATAATAAGAAAAGTATTACAATATTAAAACACAGATACATTTTTTAAGTTTTGATTTAACCTCATTGGATATTCCCTAAAAAAGAAAGAACATAGGCATATCACATTGGTTGTCCTTGTAAAAGAGTAAATGTAAAATAAAATCAAAAGAGACAATCATAAAGAAAATAATGTGAATATATAAAGTGAGAGACGACTTGGCATAACTCCACAAAAGAATACTCAATGTTAAAATCACACAAGCAACTAATAAGTGAATTATCTACAAAGTGAATAAACAATGTACATATCAAATTCTCGAAGATTTTATTCAAGTTGTAACTTGGCCATAAGGTTTAAGGTAGGGAAAAAAAAAGGATATAAAGGCTCAAAACATGTGTAATCAAGGTATGAATTGATCAATGAATGCATACCTTCAATTTTTTAATTTGATTTGATTTGATTTGATTTGATTTGATATATATATATATATATATATTTCAACCACCAATCTCTTATTCCTTTTTTCTTTTCGTCGTACTTCCCTTTTTCCTTTGTTTTTTTTTTCTTTTCCTTCCTTCGTTACTATTTTTTTTAATATATATTGTAAATAGATTACTCTCTTTCTTAATTCAACTTGCACAAGCGAAGATACTTATGTTTTCGTATTTAGGAACAAAACTTTAGCAATAATATATATATAGTAAGAGATAAAGAAATAGGCTTAAAGATGGTTCCAAGAAAATTATGTTAATAAATAAATTTGTGGCTCAAAAGATCAAAGATGGTCTCGATTCATTTTTAAAAGTGCACAACAACTCAAGGTTATAAGAATTCAGCATATTCAATTACCTAACAATCCAAACAATTGAGTCAAATACAAGTATAATGGAGCCAGTGAAAGAGTGATGTGAAAGAAATTTATCAAGAATAAATATAAACACTCCAAAAGGCGTAATTGGTTTTAAAGTTCACTTGGTAAAAAATCTCTACTTGCACATGTTTTTGTTTTTGGAATAAAACTACAAAATATCTACAAAATAAATGTAGTCATATTTACAAATAAAGATAAACATGCAAATAAAACACTCAAACCTAATACACCCTAGGAAGAATAATCATTACAAAATCGAGCTAGACTTTTGACATCAAAATTAAGATAGTCTACTGTTCTGGTGATTCCAAGGTGTCTCAATGCCCGAGCATTTACTTGCCCTTTAATAATATCTAGATAAACCATTTGATTCTCTGACATTAGTCGGTTACTCCCTTTGCAAATTTTAGCCACACACGTGTGTCTAGCACAACGGTGACACTTAGTTAGTCAATTTTCTCTTTTCTTACTAGCCAGAGTATTTCAACCAGTAAGAGGTTGAAGTTGTTCCTCTTAGAGCTTAACTTTTCTTACCATCTTTGCACGACGAATTATCTTGTCCTTGATACCAAATAGAAATATCTAGAAGATGTAACATGCAAATGTAAGCATTCGACAATCTATATGAAAAGTCATGACACTATCCAGTTTTTTAACGTTTGCTGGTTACAAAGACAAAAATCAAAATCAAAATAAATAACAAAAAATGAAGAACCGAATAATAGAAAAACGAATGTGACCTTTGTAAGCACCCCATTTTTTACCGCTCGGCAGTCTACACTCCGTCCAGACTTGTTTTTAAGTCATTATGGGCATATTCCTGTGGAAACCAAATTCTTTAGGTTCAAATTCCATCTTTCCATCGCTTCGCGGGCCTGTCAGGCCCAAATAGAGACAAAATGACCAAAATGCCCTTAGGGGCATTGTTTCTTTCCAATTCCCTTTCCAATCCCTCTCTCGAGACAGTTTATTCCTCGAGACGGCCCGAGTAGCGAAACTACTCACAAAACCGTTAGAGTAGTGGAAATACTCACAAAAACTGTTAGAGTAGCGGAAATAATCACAAAATCGTTAGAGTGGCGGAAACACTCACAATCCAGGCACGTCTCTTCGGAGACGGTAAAACCCCTTTCCAATCCCTCTCTCGAGACAGTTTATTCCTCGAGACGGTTCCAATCCAGGCACTTCTCTTCGGAAACGGTAAGACCCCTTTCCAATCCCACTCTCGAGACAGTTTATTCCTCGAGACGGTTCCAATCCAGGCACGTCTCTTCGGAGACGATAAGACCCTTTTCTAATCCCTCTCTCAAGACAGTTTAGTCCTTGAGACGGTCCGAGTAGCAAAACTACTCATAAAACCGTTATAGTAGTGGAAATACTCATAAAACCGTTAGAGTAACGGAAATACTCACAAAGCCATTAGAGTAGCGGAAATATTCACAAAGCCGTTAGAGTAGCGGAAATACTCACAAAACCGTTAGAGTAGCGGAAATACTCACAAATAGGTCGATATAGGGAATTGGCAACAAACCCCTGTGTCACAACGACCGCCGTTAGAGTGGCGGAAACACTCAAAACCCAAGTCAACACCAATGTCTGTTAGCCCACTTCGGTGAAAAATGACCGAACTACCCTTTCGAGACTTTCCGGTCAAGATGACCATTTTGCCCCCAAGCATCTGAATGCCCCGGGAACCACACCGGCTCTGGGTATCAAACCGGTAATGTCCCGAGAATACTTTTTATAGTATTCTCAACATTCCTTTATCTTTCCGGATCATTCCGAGTCAGTTCCGGCCAACCCGGTATAAAATGACCGTTTTGCCCCTAGTGAGCCAGTTTCCTTTTTCGACCACACCGGCTCTGGGTATCAAACCGGTAACCTCCTAAGACTACTTTTTATAGTATTCTCAACCTCTTTTTACCTTTTCGGACCATTCCGAGTCAGTTCCGGCCAACCCGGTACAAAATAACCACTTTGCCCTTGGTGGGCCGGTCTTCCTTTCCAACCACGCCGGCTCTGGAAATCAAACCGGCAACCCCTGGAAACATTCTAAATAATGTTTCCAGATCCCCAACCTTCTTCCGGGACAGTCCGAGTTTGTCCCGGCAGTTTTTCGGTCTGATTGACCGTTTTGCCCCTAAAGACCTGGTCAACCTTTCCGACCCCCCTTATCTTCATTTTTCAAGTCAAATACCACCAGGACACTATTTTAAGTGTTCCTGCTCCTTTCCAGCCTTCCGGGTCATTCCCAGCTCCTCCAAATCATTCCCGAACTTTCCGGAGTCACTCCTAGTGAAGCCAGGCTAAAGTTTACATGGTAGTCACTAGTACAGGCGTCCAAATATAGTCAAAGATACGTTGCTTGCTGACCTTAAACCTTTCCTAATTGGCTGGCGCTATTAGTAGTGGCGCCAAGCCAAAACATGGCCTGGCGCCACTCCTAGTGGCGCCAGTGTAAAGTTTGCCCTGGCGCCACTGCAACAAGCGCCATGTTTGTCCTCCCTCTATAAATACAGAGCCTCATTCAACGTGAAAAGGGTCTGCAAACTTAACCTAAAAATCCTATATTTCGATATACAGAGCTCGAGCACCTCCTAAACCCTAGCCTCCCTAGGTTTTCCAAACCCTAGCCACCCTACACAAACCCTAATCTCATATACACTTATACACTCCCTCATACACTCATACACTAGCCTTCAACCATTCTTTGAAGACTTGAAGAGCTGCCATCCAAAGCTTGAAGACAACTCTTGAAGACTGAAGGTGAAGATCAAGACAAAGACCGAAGACCGAAGACTGCATGGCGCGCAAAATAAACAAGATACAAGGTAGGCTCCCTATTTAAATTTCCGCACTTCCCCCCTCTCTCTTCTCTCTCCTAACCCACTTGGGTTTTCTCTATTTTAATCCCCCATCTCTTTCCCCCATTTCTTTGCATGCTTGAAACAAGGGGACTCCCGGTCCATGTGTAGGATTAGACTGTTGGAGAGTCACCGTGTCGGGGGCTTTCTTCTAGTCTAACCAAAGACCACGTGGGTTCGGCCCCCTTGATTATGTGGTGAAGCCTTAGCCTTGTATGTTCACGACCCCAAATTGCATTGTGCATATCATAGTCTTGCATCTTCCAAAATTCGTTTTCAAATCGTTTTCAAACTTGTTTTCAAAATTGCATCAAAATCTCTTTTTCAAAAACTTGTCTTCAAAACCACAATTCTAGGGTGATTCTAGCCTTTCCATGGCTAGGGTTACTTTAGGAAAGTGTTACATTAAAAGTGACCCTTTTGGTCTATAATTTCAAACCTTATTGTTTTCAAAACCACTTTCTTAAAGTGGTTCTAACCCTCTTATGGCTAGAATCGCTTTAGGAAAGTGAGACGTTTTCATACTTTTTAAAAAATTCTCTCTTCAAAAATCTCTTCCTAAAAATCTCTTTTTCAAGATACTTTCCTAAAACTCTCCTCTCCAAAATTGTTTTCAAAAATTCCCTTCCAAAATCTATTTTTCAAAACTCTCTTTTTCAACTCCTCCCCAAAATCTTTTCCTCAAATTCACTTTCTAAAAACACTCCCTAGATTTGCCTTCCTAACTCTCTCCAAAAACATTTCTAAAAAAAAAACTCTCTTTCCAAAATCTTCCTTCTAGAAATTCCCTCTCTAGGATTTTTCTTCTAAAATCTACGTTTCTAAAAACACACTTTCCAAAACTCCCTCTCTTTAAAATCTTTTTTCAAAAACTCCCTCTTCAAATTCACTTTTCAAAAATTCCTCCTTAGGATTCCCTTCTAGAAAATCTTAGTTTCCAAAAACGCGCTTTCCAAAAACTCTTTCCTTAGAGCCCAAGTCAAGCCCTAGAGCTAACCATTAGGAAATCCTAAATTTTCTTTCCAAAAACATGATTTTCAAACTCTGCCCCAAACCTAGGTTTCCAAAACCTCTTGTTTTCACATCCAAACTATACAGTTTCCAAAACCTCTTTTCTACGTCAAAACTATAATTTTTCAAACCTAGGGTTTCTAGAGTCTCCCTTTCCAAATCATTGCCAAACCCTATCTTCCCTTTAGGAAACCAAATCAAATCTCCTCGTTTAGGAAACTAGATCCCGTCCTCTGTTTTTGGAAACAAAATCCAACCATTTTCTTTTAGAAACCAAATCCAATCCCTTCCTAATCCAAACCTTTCTTAATTCAATTCCTTCCTAAAACATAAGTTTCTTAAACCTAAACCTTAAATCTTTCCTTAAATTTCAAAATTCAAATCTTTCTTAATTCAACCCTTTCCTAATTCTACCCTCTTTTCAAATCTTAACTTTTCAAACCTAAGTTTTCAAACTCTTCCTAAACTCAAACCTTTCCTAATCTCAAGATTTTCTAAAATTCTAAAACTTTCTAAATTTCAAATCTTTCCAAATTCAAAACTTTCTAAATTTGAAACTTTCTCAAGTTAAATATTTCTAAACTTCCAAACTTTCTAAAATTCTAAACTTTCCAAAACTTCAAAATCTTTCTAAATCTAAGGCTTTTCTAAACTCAAAACTTTCTTAATTTAAACATTTCCTAAACTGAAAACTTTCCTTTTTCAAACCTTTCCCAAAACGAAACTTTCTTATTTTCAAAACTTCTTTGTTTTCAAAACTTTCCAAATTCAAAACTTCCCTTTTTCAAACATTCCAAAATTCAAAACTTTCTTAATTTGAAACTTTCCAAATTCTAAACCTTTTTCAAACTAAACTTTTCTTAATTCAAAACATTTCTAAATTCAATACTTTCCCATTTCAAAACTTTCCTAAAGTTGAAAACTTTCTTAAACCTAAAACTTTCCTAATTCAAAAACTTTCCAAAAATGAAACTTTCCTAATTCGAAACTTTCTTAAATCGGACCTTTCCTAATTCGAACCTTTCCTAAATCCAATCTTTCTTCATCTCAAGTCTTTCCTAGGTCTCCTATCTTTCCTAAGTCTAGGTTTCCTAAACCTCCATCTTTTCAAAACCAATTCTTTCAAAATCAATCTCTCAATCTCTCAATTCAAATTCCAATTTAATCTCCTTCTTCAAATCAACTCTTCTATTGTCAATCGGACTCTGGTCCGAACTACGATTGACCTGATTCCCTCAAAGGGATACGTAGGCAACCTTCATAGGTGCGGTCACAACACTTTTTTAAACTTTCAATTCCACTCTCATGGGTGCGGTTTTTAAAATCTTTCCAAATCTCAATTTCCAATCTATTTTAAAATTTCAATTTCAAAATTTCAATTTTCAAATTTCTACTTTCAATTTTCAAACTTTGCAATTTTAATTTTCAAATCAAATCAATCTCTTTCTAAATCTATTTTTCAATTCTCTTTCCTTGCACTTGCATATCATGCATCATGTTAGTTTCTTTTCAAGCATTGTTTTTCAAAGTGGATAGGATTGAACTATAGTTAGTTAAAGACTCTCATAGGTGAATCTGAGGTAGATTGACATGTAGGTACCGAAAGGGCGGGGTAGGGTGATAGCTTAGTGTGTCTTCCTTGCACGTAATCAACCTCCGAACCTAGAATCACTGTTTTCAAAGTCCAAAAAGGAGTTATTTTTCAAAAAAAGGGCTAAATGTTTTCCAAAGGTTGCCAAACAACCCGTTTTCCTAAAAACCCTCTCTTGAGGAGATATTTTCAAAATCGTTTTCCAAAAACCCTAAGTGTAGTCTTCGGATTATTCTTAGTTTTTAGGTGGCCTAACTCACCTTAATCAAGTTAGGTGGCGACTTCGAATCTTTTTCAAAAGCCCTTTATTCAAACCAATTTTTCAATTCAAACCTAGTCGCACTCATTCTTTTAGGAGGGTGAGTTCTAACAAGAGAGTACAGTATTTTTCCCGTTTGGGTGAGTATTCCTCGAGTGCGAAAAATCTGGGCGCGACAACCTTCCCTCCCAACTAGATAACAGCCACGACCGTGAGGCAAAAATGGAAGGGAAAATGTGGAAGATAAACACTGGGGGGGGGGGGGAGGGAAACAATCCTTTCCCTCTAATTAAAGATAAACTAGCTACCAAATCAAATAAATAGACTAAACTAACTATACAAACTGATTAGGTGTTGCTTCTACTCAAGCAATGGTGGATCTATAAGATCCACACTTTCAATTAAACTTAGAAAGTTCTCCAAGTAGTGCTTCAGTCTTTGTCCATTGACTTTAAAAACATTCCCATTGTTGGAATTCTCAATTTTATCGCTCCATGTGGTAATGCATCTCTTACCAAATAAGGTCCAGAGCACTTACTCTTCAATTTGCCCAAAAACAAAAGTAATTGGGAGTTGAAAAGTAATACTTTTTGACCGACATGAAAAGACTTACAAATGATGTGTTGGTCAGGGAATGTTTTCATCTTGGCCTTAGAGATCTTTGCATTCTCATAGGCATCATTTCAGAGTTCCTCAAGTTTATTGAGTTGTAGCTTCCTAGTTTGGCTGACCGCATCTATGTTCTTATTAAATTGGCGAATGACCCAATAGGCTTTGTACTCAATTCTCACCAAAAGATGACATGATTTTCCATACACAAGCCTGTAAAGAGAAGTGCCTAACCCAGTTTTGTAAGCAATTCTATAAGCCCAGAGTGTGTCCACTAACCTTAAGGATCAGTTCTTTCAGTTAGGATTAATAGTTTTCTTAAGAATGTACTTAATCTCCCTATTAGCTAACTCAACTTGGCCACTAGTTTGGGGATGATAAGGTGTACTAACTTTATGAATGACCTCATACTTTCGCATTAACATTCAAATGGGTTTATTATAAAAGTGAATACCACTATCACTAATGACAGCACAAGGCATACTAAAACGTGAAAAGATATTCTCCTTTAAGAATTTGACCACAACACGGTGATCATTGATATGAGAAGCAAAGGCCTCTACCCATTTAGATACATAGTCAATGACCATAAGAATATAAGGGAATCCAAATGAATTAGGGAACGGTCTCATGAAATCAATACCCCCACAATCAAATATCTCAAGAGTAAGAATGTGGTTGAGAGGCATCATGTGTCTTCTAGTCAGACTTCCAAGTCGTTGACACCTATCATAGGATGTGCAAAAAGTGTGAACATCACAAAACATGGTGGGCCAATATAAACCCTAGTGCAGAATCTTTGCAACTGTCTTTTTTGAAACTAAAGTGCACACCACAAGCGTAGGAGTGACAAAACTCCACGACAGATTGAAACTCATTGTTGGGATGCACTACTGAATTATCTAATTGGGACAATACTTAAACAAGTATGGATCATCCCAGAAGAAATACCTCAGATTTTTGAAGAATTTTTGTTTATCTAAGTAAGACTGGTGTGACGGCATTTTGCCAGTAGCCAAAAAGTTGGTTATATCAGCGAATTATGAAATAATTACTTGAGAAAGTGCTTAGATTTAAAAAAGATGCTCACTCGAAAAATACTCATTGATAGGGAGAGTATTTTTAGCTTCTCCATCAGTAGGGAGCTATGACAAATGGTCAGCAACTATATTATCTATCCCTTTCTTGTCTCGAATTTTAATGTGAAACTCTTGTAATAAAAAAATCCAATAGATGAGGCCCGGTTTTGCATCATGCTTGGTTAACAGGTACTTTAGTGCAGAATGGTCAGTATTGATGATGACTAATGACCCCACCAAGTACGATCAAAACTTATTTAATGCAAACACAACAGCAATGAGTTCCTTTTCAATTATGGTATAGTTTAATTGAGCTTCATTCAAGGTTTTACTTGCATGATAGATAACATAGAGTTTCTTGTCCACTCCCTACCCCAAAACTGCTCCTACAGCATAATCACTAGCATCACACATCAACTCGAAAGGTTTCTTGACTAATCGGGTGATTGAAGGATAGGTACAGTTGTCAACAGCTCTTTAAGCTTGTCGAAGGCTTCTTGGCATTCAAATGTTCATTCAAATGAAACGTATTTTGATAATAAAGGGCACATTGGGTGAGAGATGACACTAAATCATTCTATGAATCGTGGGTAAAAACCTGTATACCTAAGAAAAGATCGAATGTCTTTCACAGTTCTATGAGTAGGTAGTTTCTGGATCAATTAAACTTTGGCTTTATCTACCTCAATCTCCTTGCTAGACACGATATGCCCAAGCATTATACCTTGTGTCACCATGAAGTGACACTTTTTCCAGTTTAGGACAAGGTTACTCTCCTTACATCTTTCTAACACCTTATAGAGGTGTTCCAAACAACTCTAATAGGTATCTTCGTACACAGAAAAATCATCCATGAAAACCTTTAAGAATCTCTCCACCATATCACTAAAGATACTCATCATGCACCTTTGAAAGCTAGCCAGTGCATTGCACAAGCCAAATGACATTCTTTTGTAAGCATAAATACCAAAAGGACATATGAAAGTTGTTTTATCCTGATCTTCTAGGGCAATTTCAATTTGATTGTACCCATAGTACTCATCTAGAAAACAGTAAAAGGTTTATCCTACCACTCGTTCTAACTCTTGTTCTAAGAATGGGAGTGGGAAGTGGTCTTTTCTAGTAACAACATTCAATTGATGGTAGTCAATACATATGCACCACCCAATTTGAATCCTAGTGGGTACTAGTTCATTTTTCTCATTTTGAATTACCATGACTCTAGATTTTTTAGGAACAACTTGGGTTGGACTAACCCACTTTGAATCAGAGATGGGGTATATGATATCAGCATCAAGAAGCTTCAGTACTTCTCCTCTCATAACTTCTTTCATGTTGGGATTTAAACGCCTTTTTATTTGACACACCGGTTTAGACTCTCCCTTAAGATATATGCGATGTGTGCATACAAGAGAACTAATATCGTAAAGGTCTGCAATGGTCCAACTTAAGGCTTTTCTATAATTTTTTAGCACTTTCACAAGGCTCTTCTCTTGGCCTTCAGACAGGTTAGAGGATATAACAATAGGATAAGACTCACCTTCACTAAGGAATATATACTTCAATGTTGATAGTAAAGATTATCTTTCCAGAGTGGGTACTTTTTCTTTAGAAGGGACAGGCTTTATGACACTAGAAATTAGAGGCTCAAATGATGGGGTCCAGTGACCTACATGCATACATTGTTTTCACTCTATCCTTTCTGGAATTGTGTCCCTAGACTTGACATGGTCACAATCTAATCGGTCATGTGGTTTGCTCGAAATAAGAGTTTTTTTCAATAGGATTCTCGAAAAATTCACTCTCAAAGTACTCTTGCATAATAGACTCAATGCAGTCTACTTCTCTGATGTCCTCATACTCTCGCGATTGTTTTCCAACTGAAAAGATATTCATCTCGACAGTCATATTCCCAAATGACAACTTTAATAGCTCATTCCTATAATGGATTATGGCATTACACGTGGCTAGGAATGGTCGTTCTAAGTTTACATAAATTTGGGAATGAGCACTAATGCTCTTAACCGATTGTGTATCTAACACAATGAAATCCACTGGATAGTAAAACTTATCTATTTGCGTGAGAACATCCTCCACAATACCCCTAAGAACCTTAATAGATTTGTCAGCTAGTTGCAAGGTAACACGTGTTGGTTGCAACTTACTTAATCCAAGTTGTTGATAAACCAAATAAGAAAGTAGATTGACATTTGCTCCTAGATCAAGAAGGGCTCGATCTATCTTACTTTCCCTTATTGTACATAAAATAGTAAGACAGCCAGGGTCCTTATACTTTGGTGGGGACTTACATTGCAAAATCGCACTTTGGCTCTTATTCATGAAAGCGGTTTCCTTAACATGCAACCTCCTTTTCAAGTACACAAGTCCTTCAAAAACTTGGTATAGGAGAGAATTTGTTTAATGGCATCTAAGATTGGAATGTTGACCTTGACTTGCTTAAACATTTCATAAATTTCAGAATTCAGAAGCTCATGTTTTGGTTTGGCCAATCTATGAGGAAACAGAGCATATTTAACAATATCAATGCCCTCATGTTCAAATGCTCTAGTTGACTCTAAAACTGGCTCAACTTTTTTTTTCTCTTTCTCACTCTCATCTTTTTTTCTTTCTTGTTCTGTCACATCATTCCCTTCATCACTAACCTTAAGAGTTTTCTTTCTTGGTGGAATAGTTTTATCAATGATTTTTTCTCTTCCCAGGGTTGTAATGGATTGGACTTGTTCATGACTAGATTGAGGATCAGTCATCGCTTCGGTCATGTTTACTTGCTTTGTGGGATTTAGATTTGGTTGTGTTTGAGATAGAAATCTCTCCGACACTTGCTGAGTCAAATCTTGTGTCAAGTTAGACAGTTGTTTTGCTATGTCCTCCAATATCCTAGTGTGTTGGTCTAACACCTTATCCTACCTATCCATCCTATTGTTGACTCCTCTCATATCATTTGTCAATTGATGAACATTATCTTCTAAAGGTCTCTTATGATGGGGTTGATATATATTAGGTTGGGGTTAGAAAGCCATGAATTGTTGAGCTTAAATAGGTCGGGATTGGAAAGGTTGAGGGTTTTGAGACTCTTCTTGGAATGTTTAAGGATTCGAAGGACCCTCGTTTCTCTACCTAAAGTTTGGGTAATTTCGTCATCCAGAATTGTATGTGTTTAAGAAAGGGCTTGCCCTAACTCGTTGGTCACTATATGTACCCCGATATTGGCCAACCGTATTGGCTTGGCCATGCAAGACCTCCTTGAAACCTGGTATAATTGGACATGCAGCAGTTTCATGTTTCATTGTACCACATATTAAACACCTCTCTTCCCTGGGAGACTTACAATTCACAACATTGCCTTCACTTCTCTTTATGACTTCTAACTTTTGGGTAAGTGCAACCATTTTAACATTCAGATCATCCACTTGATTAAGCTGAAATGTTACCCTAGGTTTATACTTATGATTTTGGGTCCTAATTGTGGCCCAATCTCTAACCAAATTCACTAAGTAATCAAAGAAGTCATACACTTTAGATGGGTTTTTATCATACAAAGTCCCTGTGCACATAGACTTAATGAATTGCTTCAGCTGTGGGGTCAGTGATGAATAGAAAGTATTTATGATATTCCAATTGATGAAACCATGATGTGGATAAGCACTCAAAAAATCTTTAAACTTCTCTTAACATTGGAAGAATGATTCACTAGACACAGGGAAAAATTGAAAGATTTGGCAACGAATTGCCTCAGTTTTATGCTTAGGGAAGAATTTTTTCAAGAATTTTGTCTGAAGATCTTGCCAAGAATGAATAGACCTAGGCGTCAATAAATTGAACCATGTCTTGGCCTTGTCTTTGAGAGAAAACAAGAATAGTTTCAGAAGTACTACTTCTCTTGGGTAAGAATTATCGAAAAACATAGAGTGTACGTTATTGAAATCTTTGATGTGCTGATATGATTTTTTAGAGTCAAACCATAGAATGGATTCAACAGTTAGATCATTCTTGGCTTTAAAGTTATTGCGGTCGGATGCGTAGGAAGAACGATACAAGAGGTAGGCGCTTGCCTAGTGGGATTTAGATAATCTTGAGAGATCTATGGGGAGGATCACCATGTACACTCCCACCTATGTTTTTCTATTATTTAGTTCGTCATTTTCTATTATTTATTTTGATTTCTATAGTTACGTCTTTGTGACCACCAGACGTTAAAGAACTGGATAGTGTCATGATTTCTCAGATAGATGGTCGAGTGTTTACACTTGGATGTTGCATCTTTCGGATATTTTCATTTGGTATCAGGGGTGAGATAATTCATCATTCTAAGATAGTGAGGAAAGTTGAGCTCCAAGAGGAACAACCTCAACCTCTTACTAGTGGCAGTACTCTCTAGCTTGTAAGAGAAGAGTAAAGAGACTAAATAAGTGTCACTGTTGTGCTAGATACATGTGTTTGGATAAAAATTGCAAAGGGAGTAGTCGACTAATGTCAGGGAATTAGATGGTTTACCTATATATTATTAAAGGCCGAGTAAATGTTAAGGCATTGAGACGCGTTGGAATCACTAGAATGATAGACTATCTTGATTTGATGTCAAAGGTCTAGTTTGACTTTGTAATGATTATTCTTTTTAGGGTGTGTTAGGTTTGAGTTTCTTGATTGGTGTTTATATTTATTTGTAAATATCACTAACATTTATTTTGTAGATATTTTGTATTTTACAAAAAAAAAAAAGAAGACATGTGCAAGGTGGAGGAGCATACAATTTGAATGTACTTGAGATCTACAAAAGAGGTTTGCATAATTTTTATAATTTTGTACAGTTTTATGTGAAATGCAAATTTAGATTTTGAGAATTTGTTGAAACATTTTTTTATTCACCTTAGCATAATTTTTGTTTATCTTTTCTTTTTAATACAATTGCAAGATTTTATCTTAACATATAGAAAGAAGCTATTTTACGTCACTTATTATTATATCATGATAAGTTTAGTATTTTTATATATTATACAGTTTCATTTTTACAAAAGTGAAGATTTTTAATCAAGTGAGCTTTAAAGCCAATCACGCCTTTCAGAATGTTTATATCTACTCTTGATAAATTTCTTGCACATCACTTTTTCAATAGCTCCATTATACTTGTATTTTACACAATTATTTGAATTGATACAATAATTGAATATGTTGAATTCTTATAACTTTAAGCTGTTGTGCACTTTCAAAAATGAGTTAAGGTCATCTTTGATCTTTTGAGCCACAGATTTCTTTGTTGACATAATTATCTTGGAATCATTTTTAAGCCTATTTTTTTTTGTCTCTTGCTACATATATCATTGTTAAAGTTTTATCTTTAAATACGAAAACACAAGTATATTCACTTGTGCAAGTTAAATTGAAAAAGGAAGTGATCTATTTGCAATATGAAAAAAATAATAATTTAGCAATGATGGAAAGAAAAAAAAAAAACAAAGGAAAAAGGGGAGTACAAAAAGAAAAAAAAAGAATAAGAGGTTGGTTGTTGAAAAAAAAAAGGAGGAAAAAATATCAAATCAAATCAAATGAAACAAGAAAATTGAAGGTATGTATTCATTGATCAATTCATGCCTTGATCACACATGTTTCGAGCTTTTTATCGTTTCTTTCTCCTTATCTTATAACTCATGGCGAAGTTACAACCTGAACAAAGTCCTCGAGGATTTGATGTGTACATTGTTTGTTCATTCACTTTGTAGATAATTCACTTATCAATTGCTTGTGTGATTTTAACATTGAGTATTTTTTCATGGAGTTATGCTAAGTCGTCTTTCACTTTATATATTCATGTCATTTATTTACGGTTGTCTCTTTTAATTTTACATTACATTTACTCTTTAGTAAGGATAACCGGTGTAAGATGCTTATGTTCTTTCTTTCTGAGAGAATATCCAGTGAAATTGAATCAAAGCTTAAATGATGTATCTGTGTTTTTATGTTGTAATACTTTTCTTATCATGTAATGATTCACACACAAAAGTCTCTCATATTTTGTTCTAAAATATTATCTTTCTTGTGTATCAAAGAGTAGGATAGATAGGACATGCTTGTATTTTGATACATGTCATAATTCATCCTCCTAATCCTCAGTTGTAAGCCCATTTTGATGTTTGTGGGTACCATCATTGGAAACCCTCACGAGACACTACTCGTCCACTTAGAGTAACTTAGGGGTTTAAAGGCTTAGTGCATATACTAAATGCACTCGTGATCTCTATAAAATTGGAGCATATAATTTTAAGTGTGTTTATTTGTCCCTAGCAAAAAGTAAATTGGGGGGTGTGATTACATTATAAAAATGTAATTACAAGTTCCTAACTTTGTGTTTATTAGCATTAAAATAATTATAAATATTTTTAATTAATTTACTTTTAATCTTAATAAATTTTGTTAAGCAGTTTATAGACTTTTAGATAAAAGAGGGAGCAAACCCACATAAAAAGAAAGAAGTTTTCATTGATTAGAGCCCACCTACATGGACAAACATCCATTTTTCAATAATTCTTCCAAAACAAACAAGACATGTTTTTACTTTTGGATAAAAAAAAAGACAATTCACATGACAATTGACATAGAAAGATGGCAATTGACATGGAAACAAGGTAATTGACATAGAAAGAAAACAAAAGAAGAAATTAATAATTAAAAAAAGAATAATGCATCATTTTAGGGAATGGATGACTTCCTCTTGAGAGTCTATAAATAGCAACACCAAAAGCAAGAGGGGAAGAGTTAGAGAAGAGGAAAGAGAGAGAGAGAGATATATAGGAGTTTCTAATTATTTATGAAGTCATTTTTTTTTTCAAGCCAAGTCTTTTCATTGTCATGAGCAGCTAGTTTTTTTTATTTTGTTGAGTCAATTGTGAAGATCATTCGAGGATCTTGGGATATCAACGAAGGTAATTGAATTTTCATTGTTTATCTTTAAAATCTTTTAATTCTTGATAATTAAATTCTAGATCTTTGAGAAAACTTAGATTGTTGACTAAGTTTGGTAATTTCTATGCACAAATCTTAGTTTGGTATAGTTATTGCACCAATCGATGGTATGAATCTATAGTTTTAATTTTATTATTTTAGATTTAATTATTGTTGAATTTTTGTTTTAATCATTAAATCTTCTAAATTAAAGACTTAAGATGAAGCTAACGATTTGAGTTACAAAACCTTCGTTGAAATTTTAAATGAATCGGGTGATCAGATTAATTGGATCCAAGACCGTTTTATTAAGTTTAATTTGAAGTCTAGTTCAACAACCATCAAACCTCTCAAAATAAACTATTTTGTTTTGGTTATTATTTTTTACACCAACTATCCAAATTTTATCGGTACTGCTCATTGTGGAATTCAAACAAGTTGGTTTAAATTCCAACTAAAGCCATTACAATTCTATGGTATTTAGCATGGCTTAGTCGGTATCTAAGTTTTTATCATGGGTGAGTTCTAACGCTAAGTTTGCATGTTTAGATAACCGTTCCTTGTGGTTCGACCCCGATCTTGCCTAGTTATTATTGAATACTACTTCGCCGCACTTGCTCTTGGGTGTATTAAGTAGATCAAGCAGACATGATATCTCTGGATAGCATATGAGACCATTTGCCAAATACTTACAAGACTTTGGGATTGTTGCCCAATATATCATGCCTGGTAGTCCTAAGCAAAATGGTGTGGTCAAAAGGCGTAATTGCATACTTAAGGATTTGATGAGAAGTATGATGTGTCGTAGTAATTTGCCTTCGTATCTTTGGGGTGATACCATTAAGTCTGCCTTATACATTTTCAATAGGGTCCCTAGCAATTCTGTTCCTAAAACCCCTTTTAAATTGTGGATTGGTACAAAGTCTAGCTTTAATCATTTCCGTGTTTAGGGTTATCCGGCAGAGTTTTGGATTTGTAATCATTCTAAGCGAAAAATCAACCCTAGAACCACTTGTTGTTATTTCATTGGATATCCAGATCATTCTAAGGGATACAAGTTCTACTGTCCTACACCGGGTGCTAGGATTGTAAAATCTCAGACAACTAAGTTCTTGGAGCTTGATATTGCTGATTTGGATATGTCATCGCACATTGATGAGGATAAGCCTAGGAAGGTAATGTCTATTCCCTTGTCTGCTATCCAGCATAATGTTGTACCTATCAATGTTTTGAAAACCAAATCGTTGAGCGAATAGGAAAAGAGGCCAGGTCACGGGTCACTGGTTCAACCGTCGAGTCAACTGTTATTGACCCGTGATGTCATAATTATGTTATTAATTAATTTATTAATAATAATAAAAAGTATTATATTTTTTTACACTAGTTTTAATACTTAAAATTTAAAATTTTATCTTAAAAGTTGAACTGGTCGGTTTAATTACCGGTTTTAATGACCGGGTCATGGTTCAACTGCGGGTTTGACCGGGTTTTGACCAAAACGGGTTTCAAGGGTTAACCGAACCTTTACTTAGCCCGGTTTCTGATTTTTTCGGTTCAACCGGTCGGTTCGGTCCAATTTTCAAAACAATGGTGCCTATATATGTGGAGGTTGATCATGAGTAGTTGGGGATTGATGCAACCATACATAATGCTCATAATCCTTTTGAGCATGTTCCAACAATATTTGTGGGGAAGGTGATCTGTGAGACAGAGGAGACCTGTCATTATAGATAAGTTTGTTATGTATCTAAGTAAGAGTGACTATGATGTGAGTCTTGTGGTTAATCCAACAACCTATGCCAGTGCTATCTCGAGGCCCAGTCTAGCATGTGAGTGGATACTATGATAGATGAGATGCAATCTATGACACATAATGGAGTGTGGGAGCTCGTTGATTTTCTAGTTGGTTGTAAGCCCATTGGTTGCAAATGGGTGTTTAAAACTAAGGACTCTAAGGGGCATTATTCGTTTTAAGGCTAGATTGGTTGCTAAGGGGTTCACTCAGAAGGAAGGTATTGATTTTAATGTAACTTTTTCTCTTATTTCATCTAAGGGCTGATTCAGAATTATCATGGCTCTAGTAGCTCATCATGACTTAGAGCTTCATTAGATGGATGACAAGACTACTTTTTTGAATGGTGGCCATGATAAGGACATTTATATGACGCAACCTGAGAGCTTCATGGTAGAGGGCAAGGAGCACATGCTGTGCAAACTGCAGAAGTCCATTTATCGCTTGACGCAAGTATCGCGCCAATAGTACTTAAAATTTGATAAGATTGTCACTTCCTTGGGTTTTTTTGGAGAATAAGATTGATCAGTACATATATCTCAAGGTTAGTGGGAGAAAATTCATTTTCCTTGTTCTTTATATTAATGATATCATACTTGTGAGCAGTGATTTGAGTCTTTTGCATGAGACTAAAATGATGTTGTCCAACACTTTTGACATGAAAAATCTTAGAGAGGCCTCTTTTGTTTTAGGCACTAAGATCATTCGTGATAGATCTCGTGGTGTGTTGGGGCTATCTCAGAAAGGATACATCAATCGTGAACTTGAGAGATTTAATATGCAGGATTGTAGACCTGGGGATGTTCCTGTTACTAAGGGTGACAAATTTAGTAAAAATCAAAGTCCTAAGAACGATATAGAAGTGAAATCCATGCATAACATATTATATGCTAGTGCGGTTGGCAATCTTATGTGTACACATGTATGTATTAGGGCGGATGTAGCTTTTGTTGTGGGTGTTCTTGGGAGGTATCTTTTGGCCCTAGCATAGACTATTGGGTTGCTGCAAAGAAAGTGATGCGGCACTTCCAGAGGACGAAAGATTACATGCTTGTATACAGAAGAGTTGAGGATCTTGAAGTAGTTAGTTATTTAGATTCAGACTTTACTGGATGTGTGGATGACATGACTTCTACTTCAGGATATATTTTTATGCTTGCTGGAGGAGCTATTTCTTAGAAGAGTGTTAAACATACTCTTACAACTTCTTCCACTATGCATACAAAGTTCGTAGCTTATTTTGGGGCTGCTACCTAGGCTATTTGGCTGTGAAACTTCATTTCGGAACTTAAGGTGATTGGTTTCATCACTAGACCACTAAGGATTTTTTGTGATAATGGTGCGGCTGTGTTTTTCTCCAAGAATAACAAAACCTCTAGTGTGTCTAAACACATTGAGATTAAGTATCTGTCAATTAGAGATTTAGTAGGGAAATGTGACATCATTATTGAGTACATTTTCACAGAATAGATGATGGCATCCCCTTTGACGAAAGGACTTAGACTTATTATTTTTAGTAGCCATGCTTCAAATATAGGTGTTATTAGGTCTTTTGATGTATGTGGTTAGTGGGAGTTGTTTTCTTTACATTATGTGACAATTATTATATGTTGAGATTTTTCAGTTTATCCATGGTCATTAAAGTTTATAGATGGTTATTGGTTGTTTTCATTTGATGCTATTTATGCATGAATGTATTTATATTCTTGATATTTTATATGTCATATGTGGATGGATGTGTGTTAATGATTCAAATATAAAGAAAAGTCTTAAGTTTGGTGTACTTGAGTATTCAAGAATATGTCTTGCATTTGTACCATAAAGTTTTCTCAAGATACCTTTGCAAGACATGTTAGTTTCATTGGAAACTTTTGAAATTCTCTTGCGTATTGAATATGCAACATTTAAAAAGAATTTGAGGACTAATAGATGAGTAGCACATTTATGATATCACTTAAGGAGTGCTATTTTTCACCACACTATCACATTTGATTCATGTCAATGAAGAGATTGGTATTTGTGATCATGAGTGGTTTTAAATAGATTGATCGTGTATTGACTGCCTTGGTTCGATATTGATTGCCTTGTTAGACTGGATTATTTTAGATATTGTCTCTTAACTTTACTTGATTTTTCAAAATATGACAACATACAATTTTTATTGTTTAAACCCGACAGTAGTTTTTTTCAAAAAAAAATTTTAAAATTATAAATGTAATTAATATTTACTCAAGTGGGAGAATGTTAGAATTTTCTGAATTGAGCATACTCATTAATTGAATTTAGTTTTAATAAAACGGGTTGGTACGAAGTTGAAGTTGAGACATACTGAATAGGTCCAATAAAGAGGTGATCCTTATGGACTGGACCTGTGTCCATCTATTAGTTTATTTTATATGGTTGAATGGTTAGTGTAGGCTTACGGAAACATATCCACGAGCTTTTTATGAGAGGGCACAATACGGTTTATTATATAAAGACTAAGTCCCCTCTTTTTTCACGACTGATAGTATTCTACTTATTGAGATTCGTTATAAAGCAGTTTGAAGACAGTTTTTATTTGTTCTAAGTACTAGATTTGATCGCTTCTCTTCACATTTTAGATTATGGATCAGACGGGTACACTTTCACACTCTTAAATATATAAAATTGATGTTTCTTTATTCATATGCATGTTTATTTTGCATCTGTCATGACCATCCCCAGACACTGGTAAGAACATAAAGTAGCAGTAGAGATATTGGATACAAAAGATATGCCACAAAACTTGTCCACAATGGAAAACTTGTGCGGAGACTTGTAAAGATACCCATCACCGTGCAAACAATTAGAACAACCAGAACTTCAGCCGAGACGTCCCACGACAGATTCCGTATATAAACAAGTGCTAAAAACGTCGCTAAACCCATCATGTTGTTCATGAACACGGCTCCATAAATCTGTGAAGAAAAAACTTCAAGTGTCAAAATGACAACTAAATTTTTTTATTTATTTTGGGAATAAAGGTTAAACATACCACAAAAGAAAACATAAGCATCAGAATGACAATCATATGGTAGAGAATCGAACCTCAGACAATGTTAAAGAAACAGCCTTTTGTGACTTTTGTCTTGAAGAAGATATTGCTGACAGTGCTTGTCTGTAATTCAAGGCCAAGGGAATCACAACGTAGGAGAGATAGAACGAAGAGATATTCGCAGAAGTAGCGAAATCTCCAACAGTTTCAATGAGAGGTTGTGCAAGAAGAGCTGTTATAGCAGTTCCAAGAAGCAATAAAACAGCGGCCTTAAGGTAGTTTAACCAAGATTTCTGCGCACTAGCCCGACCCTTCTTCCGCTGAGCCAACAGACTCTGCTGTTCTTCCCTAACATTCTGCAAATCCAACAACAAAAATCAAGGCACCATAGTTTTTTCCATGCAGATTTTGACATAGATCCTTCAACAAGTCAAACTTACCTTGGCAGTGTTACCAAAAAACTTGAAACCATCATGATCTTGAGTACCAACAGATTCATGAGCATCAGATACATATTTCAACAATCCTTTGACAAACTCTTCCTCATCTATCCTAGCATCGCCAGAGGTGTCAAATGCTTTGAGGACCTTCTCCACAACTTCATCTGTATTTAAGCCAACTTCATCTAACTGAATCCCTAGGATTAGCACTCTAAGTTCATCTGGTGATATGTATGCATTCTTATTCTTGTCGACTTCATGAAATATCCTGTTAACATATACAAAAAGAAGTTACTCATTGGAATTGTTCTACCACACATGATTCCAAAGTAATAAGCATTGGATTAAGAAGACTAAAAAGACTGGAAACTGAAACTAACTGAGCTGCTGCTATAGACATTAAAATACATCCTGACAAGCTCATTGGAAGGTTACATATATTTGGTTTGAGGGATACTTTCATGGGCTGCTGATTTTGATGCTTAATTGGGACAGTGAGCATGTTTAAAGAAAAACTAATGTCCTTGTAATAGAGTATTTTACTCCCTAAAGCCATAGGGAAAACAAAAAATAGGAGTTGCTTCTTCATTCTTCAGATAGTCATTTCATAATGAATCAGTTACCAAAAGCAAGAGTTTAATTAATTAGATGCATGCAGGATATCCACTCACTCTTTCATAAACGTTGTATTAGGCTCGCCGTTCCTGGTGAGGATTCCTAGTAGCTTGTCCTTCACATATTTGTGCATCAAGTACTCAAATCTCCTGTTCTGAATCCATGGCTGGAATACCTGCACAGATATTTGTGATATCAAAAGATAAATTGCTTTTCCTGATTTTCTTTTATGTTTGTGTTTGTTTATACCAAGATGGTGAAAGTTTAACAAATGATTGATTTAAGTCCACATATAGTTTAGACCTTTGTGGTCCTACATTTGATTGTCAATTATGGTGACAATTGCTCCAAAGTAATGGAGTTGAAGTGGCAATGTCATTCTTCCCCAACTCCAAAATGGTAACTGTCAAGTGCTAACAGCTGTCATGTTTTCTTTGGATAAAAAAACTTTTGTATTGGACTAGATGTTCAATAACATTGGTCCAAACCTATATTATATTCATTATTTTCTAGCATGAAATTTAGAAATAGGGAAGTCTCACATCACAAAGAGATAATTCAGGAGACTATTCTATGCTCTTGGGTTTCCAATTACCTGATAGAAGCAGTAAGCAAAGAGGAAAGCAAGAGTAACAAGGAGAGAAACGAGGATTGTCACCCGTGTCCCAGTCGATGATTTGAGAATTTTGGTTAATTGAAGAATGATAAATGGGACCATGGATAGAATCATGATTCTTGCTGTATAGCTAGTTTCAACATCAGTACTGACACCAAAACCTGCACAGAGAGAGAGAGAGAGAGAGAGAGAGAGAGAGAGAGAGAGAGAGAGAGAGAGAGAGAGCATCAATTTATTGGTCTTTGGTGATCCTCTATGCTGGTCATGTAGATGCTGGAAAAAGAAAAAGAACCTGTAAAACTGAATGGTTTCTTATTTTCAGCATCCCGTGAAGGAGAAGTTTTTGAGAGATCCTTGCTACCAAAAGCAACACAAAAGCCCCATATTAGAGTAAGAAACATGACTGCTGATCCTGCTAGTATGCCTATGTTCATTGTTGCTTCTTCTTCAGCAGTTTCTGTACTTGCTGAAATTCCAGACGCTGAAAAAGAACTTAATATAGATTAGATCTATCAGGAAATATATTAGCTTGAAACAGTTTGTAGCTGGAAGTATGAGAGATAAACTTGGGCTAATTACTTAGTGATGCTTTGACACTTGAGTCTTGTATTTGGTTATGGGCTTTGCTAACAAGTGGACACATTTTAAATATATTTTCTGTTTGTACAAAAAATTAGAAATGTGCTCTCTAAGGGCACATGTCAACATTTGTCTTTGATTATTTATTTTTGAAAAGCAAATTATTTCGATGGACAAACAAGCAAAGATTATGTGTTGATATTTAAAGCAGGGATGGTAATGGGGCGGGTTCGGGGCGGGTTTATCCCAATCTTAACCCGCCCTGTTTAGGAAAACCCGTCCCCCCGGCCCCCCCCCTCGGCGGCTCATTTAAACATTATATAGCTAAAAAAAAATAATTGTAAATTCCACTAACCACAATACCATAAATTAATTAGGCATATACATAAGTATATATTCTGCATCCATCCAAAACTTTATTGTTAAAATTTCACTACCTACATACTTAGTATATATAAAAAAAAATTTTGAAATTTTTTTTTGCTAAGTAAAAAAAATAAAAAATAATAATAATAATCGGGTAATTGGGACGGGTTCGAGATACTGTTAGTCTAAACTCGCCCCCACCCCGAACCCGGGTCGGGTTACCCTCCTATCCCATAATCCGCCCATACCCCGGTTAATTCTCTCCAAATCTGTCCCATTAGGGGCGGGGACCCGACGGGACGGGGCAAATTGTCATCTCTAATTTGAAGTTACTAAACAAGAAATTAAAATGTAATTAAACAAGTGATGAAGCACATAGAAGGGGAACTTGCATATTGATTCAGTTATATGTGGCACTATTTCATCTCTCAAATTAGACATCACTCGACCTATATGGAATTCTGAATCAGCAAATATTGTGAATAATTTACCTTATTCTTACGAATCTTTAATTAAAAAATTAAATAGCTGACAAAGATGCTAAACAATGCAAAGTGCTTTGAGGGAGTAACTCCTTGAGTGGGAGCAGCCAACTGCAGTTTTTCACATTGTGGAGTGTTCATTAAGAATATAGTCTTTCCATGGATAAACATACACATGACATAAATACACACATAGCAATGTTGTACGACTTTTCCTTAATGGAAGACTCAAAGCAATGTTTCATTTTTTAATATGGTTTTTAACCTTCTTAATCATGCTAAAGGAAAATTAATAATGAAAAATTTTCTTTTGTACTACATTCAAAGTAGGAAACCGTAACCAGTGCATGCACGAGACTCTCATCACTACGGGGTCTAGAGAGGGTCAGATGTATGCATGGGCGGACCTATGTATGGACCAAGGGGTCTCGGCCGCCCCTGAATTTTTCAAGTTATGCTTAGGCCCCATTGTACAATTTATGACAAAAAAATGTGCTTTGGCCCCCTTAAGTTGTTAAAATTACATTTATATCCCCCAAAATTTTGAGTATTTAGGATAAGAATTGAGTATTAGTTGTCAAAAATTCAATTTTTTTTTTTATCTAAACTCCCCAAAATTTAAAAAAAAATTTCTTGAGCTCTCTTCAAGAAAATTTCTGGGTCTACCCCTGGATGTATGTATTCTTATGCTCACGAGTGGAGAGATTATCTTCGTACTTTGAGTGGAGAAATTATCTCCGTACTTTGAACACATGAAACCCAAGTAAGTAAATTCCACTACTATGGCTGGTTCACTCCTTTTTAAAGATGAACTCGATAAAATGATGAGGAAAGGCTGAGAAAGAAGCATACCAAGCATTAAAACTGTGACTGGGATTGTGCCGAGGATGTGGAACAAACTAGCACCAAAGATACCAGGTCCAATCATATTGAAGAATAGCTCAGACCCAGCCGCAACATATTTATCTCCTAGGGACAGCAAGAACTCATACACCACTATGAGGAAAAGCTGACCCCACAGCTCAGTTGTGCATGGCAAGAAGCCATAAATGGGCTCGCAAGTCACTGTCGTGGCTGTGAGATTCAATTCAGTAATTGGAGATCTGCTTGTATAGTCTTCAGAACGTGCACCATCAGATATCAGATTGAAGTTTTCTCTGACAAGCCGGCCGCATGCCAAATGGATCATTACTAGGAGAAGAAACGCGAAAAATGAAGCTCTTATCATCATCCTAGAGTACTTCACAAGGCAGAAATGGTGAGGTTGAGAAGCTGAAGATGAACAAGTTATCCCTCGTGCTAATATAGAGAAATTTAGATCGAGGAAAGGATTCTATTTTCGAGGAGACCAGTAATGGTCCTTTGACCTATTTATATGAAAGATTATCTATCTACTGGGGACACGATCCGAGTACACCAACCCAACAATTTTTAAAAGTCAACATTCAATAAGGCATGGACAGTAACATATTAATAATAATAAGTTTTTTCAATTCTTATCTTGTAAATATACTTATTTACTGTAATAAAATAGTAAGAAATTGTTCTCACAAGTTTTATTTTGAGAAAGAAGTATGAACAAAAAGTATTAAACAATTGGTTGCTTGGACATGAAGCAGCCTAAACAAAAACAATTGTTTGAAAAGACTTTGACGCTAACCTATATATGTGAGCATACAGGGGTCCTCTATATCAACACACTACGTAATTGGCCATCATTCTTAATCCATTTTAAGTGGTTTGCAAGTTCTAAACCTTATACAATACGTAAGCTCATAGATTCTATATATCTTGAAGCACACATGGCAAATAAGATCAAGTAGCAGCCATGTAGGCTCTAATCATCGATGAAACCAAGCAAGAAGAAGATGAAGAAGAAGAAGATTTCTCCACGGAAAAAGTGGAAGTTGAATTTTCCTCGCAATAGTATAGTCAATTTTTTTTTTTTTTTTTTTAAGGATTACGGAAGATTATAGCAACCTTAAGGTGTAATTTTCTAAAGACGACTAGTAATAAGTTAAACTTGGACTTTTAGGAGTACTGTCAATTTTATAAGACCGTTAGCTAGATGAGCCACCTGCCCCGCCATTGCAGAACCTACCATTCCCTGATCGACTGCAGTTTAGTAGGTTAGAATACAAGAAAAAAGACTGCAGTTCATGGTGGTTCTGTTTCTAATTCTGGTAACTGATTTATGCCTAATTATTTGAACAATTATCTCAATTATGTAGATGTATCTTATGGCATGAAGATCAGATGTTGGTAGGAATCTATAAAGGACAGGCTTTTGGTATACAAATTAAAAATAAGTGAAACTTCTATCAAGATCACTTTCAATTGTAAAAATAACATCACCGTATTTTTTATTGTGCAATTTTCATGTAAGATTAGTATTTTTCTAAAGGATACTATAGTGCAAAAGGAAAACTATTTCAACTCTTTTTTTTTTATGTTTTGAAAAAATTGATAAATTAAACTAACAGCCCCCTAAAATTTCTGAAATAACATTGACACTTCTTATTTTTATCTAAAAAATATGTAAAAAGGCCGCCTTCTTTAATAGGGAATGAAATTTAAAAAAGGAAAAACACTGGTGCCATCAAAAAGTCTATCACAAACGCCAATAATACACTTATAAGGATATTTATGTCTTTTTACAAAAGCTTGACTTTCAATAATAATAATAAGACAAAGCACACGTTTTATTAATGAGAGGTGGCATCAGTGTTATTTCAGTATATATATATATATATTTTTTGGGCAATTGTTAGAAACTTCACGGAGCATTAGTATGATTTTTCCCTAAAACTTGTACCAGGGCCTCCGATATTGTTAGCCCTCCCATTTTACACCATAGTTCTCCATCTTATGGCCTCAAAACACCCAAGTCAAATATTGGTGGCTGATGTTTGCCTTTAACCTGCTTCCCATAGCAATACAGACAAGCAGGGATTGACAACGAAATTTTGTTGAAGGGGAAAAAAACGATATTTCTAAATTTTAAACGGTTAAGGTAAAAAAAACTTTAAAAAATTTATGAGAACAATATACTACTTCTTATTATAAATATATATAAATAAATAAATTTTGAAGACTGAGGGCGCTGGCTCCTTTTGTCTTAGTTAGGTTTGCCATTACACACAAACTAGCATAGTGGAGAGAATACAACTATATATACATGACTTTTTAAGTATAATAGTCAATTCTTTACACTTATAGTTAAAGTTGCAATATAGATTTTTTGTCAATTGTCATTTGTCTATTTATCTAATTGACAGACAATATCTATGAAAGACTAAAATGTGATTTTATATAAAGTGCAATGGGTGCCAAATTTTATATTCTTGGGATGCCAATTGTCTTTATGTCCTTAAACAATCACAAGTAAAATATACTGCTAGTACAATTAGTATCTCTGCTCTTTATACATAAATTCACCTCTTTCATGGACATTTCTGTTAAATGGATAAATAGTGGCTAACTAATGATTCACATCGTAATTTAATTATAAGTATATGAGTTTAATTGTTATAGTTATGAGTGGGTTTTTGTGTTTTTTTTTTTTTTTTGTTTTTTACGTCAGTATCATATCAAGGGTTTGGGGAGTAGAAGACTTGAACACGTGGCCTCCCAGCCGAGGATCTCTTAGCCTTTTCCGTAGTCGTCTTCTCTCTAGCCAAAAAATACGTTGTTGTCATGGGGGAAGGTGTTATCCATTGGACCATTGGCATGCTGGACTGCATAGCATTAGATAAATCTATTCTTCACTTTTTAGGACGATGCCATTTTATATTACTTCAAGGTCTGAAAGTCGAGATTCTCTATTGATTGTTAAGGTATTTTTCCTAGGTTTCTGGATAGTTGTAGAATGTTAAGATGAGCCAATCCAAGGTAAATTTTCAGTGAGTAAATTACACTTGTCATTCTTATACTTTATATTGAATTTTATTATATGAAATATTTGACTAAAATAATATTTTTCAACCATTTTCCGAACACCAATTTTAATAGAAAATCATTTTTACAAACTTCTTGGTTAGAAATATTATTTTTCAAACACTTCAAAATTTTAAACTCCTTTTTTTTCAACCTTCACCCTCAAACACTTCTCCCCTCACTTGCCTTTACACGTTCTGAGATGACCATAGTAATATAAAATCCAAGAACAAGTGGTCCCGATGTAGTATAACTTGGCAAGGCCGGGATCAATTTTTCATGAGAATTGAGCCAAGTATAGTTTATCGATTCTGACAAACACTTAACACTCTTTAACCTCACATAACTCACTAAAATGCTTCTTAAAAGAGAAATGAAAAAATAGTTTGGTTTGAAGCATTTGTTGCTTAAGCTAAAGCAAGAGAAACGAAACTAGATTAATCAATTATAAAGGGGATTTGATTCAATTGATCCAACCTCTCAATTCATCCAAAAGTTTCAACAAGGTTTATAACTCAAATCAAACACCACAATCAAGAGTGTTTGATTCGGTAGATTTAACTTTAAAAACTAATCATTTTCAAGCAATTGAAGTTAAATTCATGGTCAACAGTAAAATCATAGGTTAATACTATCGATTTGACTAGGATCAATACAAAATTATGGAATTATGCATTGAATTAATCAAACATAGCCAACAACGTAAATGTTCTTGAGCATTCAACATTCAATTAATGAGAATTGCAAATCTAGGAAGATACATCAATGAAAACATGAGATACCTTCATTGAATTTCCTGGACTCACTACAAAAAAAGCTAGTATTTGCGACGGCACCATGCCGTCACAAAAGGTGTTTCTGCCGATGCAAAAAGTCATTAGCGTCAGACATGCGACGGCATTTTCGGCGACGAAAATACTTGCATCGCAAATACTTTTTGCGATGGCCATGCGACGGCATGGGTCATTATTTGCGACGGCAACCCCCCATCGCAAAAACTAGTCACCTAAGTAAAAGTATTTGCGCCCGCTGATATGCCAACGGTAATAACTTATTAGCGACGGTTTAACGCCGTCGCAAATATCATCATTTGAAATTAAGGAAAAAGTTTTAGCGACAGCAAGCCCCGTCGCAAAAAGTCGATCATACAACCACATTTGTTACTTTTTGCAACGGTTTACCCCGTCGCAATTAAAATATTCCGCCAACCTAATTTAGTACTTTTTTGCTACGGTTTTGAACCGTCACTAATACCTTGTAAAATATGCCGCCAGCCCATTTGAAACCTTTTGCGACAGTTTTGCAACCGTCGCTAATAACTTGTAAAAAAAAAATCCACCCATAATTTATGATTAAATTTGTAGCTTTCTTCTTTAACCTAATAAAATGTACAATTAACATTATACAAATAAAAAAAACCATTATACTAATGACAAAATTCATTCATTCATCCATCCAAATCCAAATATTTATAAACATGTCTAACAAAATAAACTAGCACATATTTTACACATTGTCTCCAAATAAACATTATCTCCCATTACAATTCATAAAATATAAAATTATATATGGTGCCTCGCAAAATAATATTACAAATTCATAATCCATAATCCATAATCCATAGATAAAAAAGAGTGTTTTAAGTCGATCGCAAAATTTGCTGATAAACAAATATCGATCTATTCCTTACAAATAACCTGAAAAGAAAAAAATATAAATATTAGATAAAATAATGAACATATCAAAGACAATCGACATTTATCACATAAAATCACTTGACATGAGATATGATAGAACTACATTTTTTGTTTACGAGTACCAAAAATCCTAAACTAAGTCTAAGTTTGCATTCAAAACAGAGAAAAATTAGTGAATCTATTGAATTTTCAACTAAAGAAATATAATCAAAGCATGAACTTTAATTGAACATTTTGTTTTTCTTCTTTTCGACATTCAACTAAATATGAATAAAACTATTGTGTGTATAGATTAAGTAATGAAATTTTACCTCACCTCGATTCATCACAACATATAACTCAAGAAAATCTAATCATTTCAATATCTATTTATCAATCATGATGAGGCAAAGCAGTCTAAATAAGAAAATTGTTTGAAATAATAAAAAGAAGGCTTTAAAAGCACTATACAAATTTTCCATGTAATGGGTAACCATAACAAAGCCAAATCTAGTCTTCACTATTTCTTATGGTCCAGCGCAGGATCAATAAAAACCAAAGATCGATCTATTGTTTTTCTTAAAAAGTTTGTTCCTACAGTCACTCGTGTCTACACCTTCTTATGTGTCAAGTTTAACGGATTTCAGAGTCCGTTTTGAGATTTTAGTACCTAAACGGCACGAAAAACATTATTTTTTTTTTTAAGTTAAGTCGAAAAACTTCAAAACTCTCACCCCGAGGGTCCGGCGACTGTGCCATTTGTTCCTACATGTCACCTGTGTCTAGACCTTCGTACGTGCCAAGTTTGACGGACTCCGAACCCCATTTTGGGATTTTAGTACCCAAACGGCATGGAAAACATTATTTTCTTTTAAAAGTTAAGTGTAAAAATTTCACAACTCTCACCCTGAGAGTCCGGCGATTGTGCCGTTTGTTCCTACATGTCACTCGTGTATACACCTTCTTACGTGTCAAGTTTGACGGACTTCGTAACCCGTTTCGGGATGTTAGTAACTAAACGTCACAAAAAACATTGTTTTTTTTTTTTTTTAAGTTAAGTCGAAAAACTCCAAAACTCCCACCTCGAGGGTCCGGCGACTGTGCCGTTTGTTCCTACATGTCACCCGTGTCTAGACCTTCGTACGTGCCAAGTTTGACAGACTTTGGACCCTATTTTGGGATTTTAGTACCCAAACAGCACGAAAAGCATTATTTTATTTTAAAAGGTAAGTGTAAAAAATTCACAACTCTCACCCCGGGAGTCCAGCGACTGTGCCGTTTGTTCCTACATGTCACTCGTGTATACACCTTCCTACGTGTCAACTTTGATGGATTTCGGAGCCCGTTTCGGGATTTTAGTACCTAAATGGCACGAAAAACATTGTTTTTTTTTTTTTAAGTTAAGTCGAAAAACTTCAAAACTCCCACCTCGTGGGTCCGGCGACTGTGGCGTTTGTTCCTACATGTCACCCGTGTCTAGACCTTCCTATGTGCTAAGTTTGTCGAACTCCGGACCCCATTTTGGGATTTTAGTACCCAAATGGCACAAAAAATATTATTTTTTTTTAAAAGTTAAGTGTAAAAACTTGCATATCTGAAATTACCCTTTAAACCAGTGCTACACGTAAAAGGTTTGTTCTATGGTAATATTTTTTGGGAAGCTGGTTGATTGATTACATGTGCCCTCTAACTAATATTGAAAGCCATAGGTTTAAATTGAATCTTCAACTTGAAGTTGGTTATGACTGAGAATTTTAGAAGGAATTTTGCTGAATAACATTTCTTTGTCTCAGGGACTGCATATACTCAATCACTGTCCAGCAAATCAAAAAAGAAGAAGTAGATCAGCATGCTTTCCCAGATCATTAGTTGCATGAAGCACTGTGATGAGGCTTAGATTCTTGTAATTCATGTTAGGCATTTGGAGATTTTAAGAGCGCCCAAAAGGTGTAGTAGTAGTTGGAAAACTAGGCCAGGAAAGACTTGCCTCTCTGTTGTAGCATGTGGAAAAAATGAAGAAAATGGTTCCTTGGAGCTTCATATAATAGCTCTGTAGGAAAATAATTGAATATGGTTCCCTGGAGCTTATTGAGGTTGGGGGGACTGTCACAGAGCTTTAAAGTTTTCCTCTTTTACCTACTTTCTTTTAAAAAAAGGTCTTCTTTCTCTATTTTTGTTCCTTCAACTTCACAGAGATCAATAAAGCCTAATTTTAGAGTGTTTTAACAGACAAAAAGTGATCATGAATAAAATTACATAATTAAGTTGATAATATCAATAATTACGTTGATTGATTTTCCATCCATTAAAATGAGAACCAATACCAATTAAAGCAACTCAGCAAAAATATGCATATATAGATATAATATATATTTATATACATAACACAAGTGTGTAAACAAGAAAACTATGAATCAATTAATAATGGAAAATGACAAGACATAGTTGAGGTAAACTATACAGGTAGCTTAAATAGTCTTACATTTTTCTCTTGAGTCTGTCTAAAGCTACTAAAAACGTGAATTGATTGAATACTGGAAAATTGAAACCAAAAAAAAAATTTTATTAGAAGGGTAGATTAGAGAATCTTACATGTTTGTCTGCCGTTTTTGACTAATAATATTTTAGAGAGAAGAGTTCTCTTCATATTCTAATTGTTCTTTATGTTCTTGTTAAAAATTCTAATAATAGTTGCCTACTTTCTTGGTATCTCCTTGGTGAAGTACTTCAAAAAATGTGGTGATTTTTGTTGCATAAATATAAGCATTCCCAGATATGCAGTTTAATACAATGAAAAAATCTTAATCTCCAGTAATAGTGCAACTGCACGCAAAATTGAGAACTACAATTTCATAAAAATACAGTCCTTCAAGACAACTCAATCAAAGAACATAAGGAGTGCCACTAAGAATCATTATCAAGGCATACAAGGAAACACAAAAGAAACATAAATCATAGAGTAAACCAGTAGAATTCTAATCATATATATCAGAAAAAATAATAAATGGAAATGTAAAAAACATAGGAAGTGGAAAACAACATCCCCCAATCAAAAAAGATAGCATGAGTAAATTCTTTTACAGCAAAAGACTAGAGATTTCTGCTAAATCTTGAACACCATGAAAAAGAACTCTAATGAAGTATGCACATTACCAACGTAGGAGAATTATTATTCCAAGAAAAACTTAAAGTATACTTATATACTAATTAAAGACATGCTTTTGTTGAGATACACACCACCTAAGAGCCATGTTCAAGTAGAGGTAACAAAGCCACCAAAAAAAAAAAAAAAAAAAATCAATCATAAAAATGCTCAAATGGAAAATGAATACATTATCCATGTTCAAACCACCATCTTGTGGAAAGTACCAAATGCCTGAATTGGGTGAAAGGATTTGAGAAAATATGTTAAGTTTCAGATTTCAGTGTTTTTTTCTTTTCTTTGTTTTTTTTGTTTATGTCAAGTTTCTCTTCTTCGTTTGTTTTCCCGATTCGACCAAATCCAGAATTAAAACACTGCCTTCTAGATCTCAAAATAATTAGGCAGTTTGTAATGAAGCCAGGGACAAGAAAACAGTTATGGAAATGAAAATTTTAAAAAGAAGATCAAGCAAATAAACACAGCCATTAGAACATATGGAAATTTTAATGCATGATAGCACATACACATAGGCTATTTGCAGTAAATTATATCTAATAGCACTACCAAACACGAGAGAAGGCCAAACTCAAGAAGAGAACCAGAACAGAAAGATCAACGGATAATTTCTAACCAGTGACAAAAGAGATAAAATGAAACAAGAAAAATATAGAATCTTGTGTAGTGAGTTGCATTTTTTTTTTCGCTGCAAAGACAAAAATAAAGTCATGATCCTCCTTCAGTCGTAATGGTCTCCATTAGCCATCCCACCAATACAGCCATAGTTAGGGCATCAAATGCAAATTACATATCATCACATACATGAATGGTAGACTTCTACCTGAAAGCTTCTAATTTGCTTTTAAGATGTGGTACTACGGACAGGAGCGGAACATCGGCCATCACCATAATTATCATTGTCACATAAAATGTATTCCAATTTTTGGAACAAACAAGGTAAAGATGACCTAAAAATTAGGGATAACAGGAGCTACTCTCTGTCTCACTGTCGCAGGGTTAGGGGCAAATCAATGTATAGCAAACTAAAGGCTAATAGAAATAGATGAAAACAATGGGTAACAACAGCATTCTTGCCTGCCAAACAATTAAGAGATGCCTTCTGGGAGGTTTCTTAAAATTTGAACCACATTCCTAAGGATTTCCTACGAGTACTCAGCCCAAGCTTTAGTCTAAGGCCAGCTAGAACTTAGCCGGTTTTCTCATCTAAGATAAGGTCGACTTTGATTTGCGCATCCACATATGCATTCATACACAGAGAGACTCTTCTAGCAACTAAGATCATGAGCAAACTTAGTCTAAATTCAATTTTGGGCCTAAAACTCAAGTTCGTAACCAAAAAATGAGCCTTGGCAACCAGAAACTAGGCTCTTAGATAGATTCAAACCAAGCTTGCATTAGCTCCACTCAAAACAGATTAACACAAAAAAGTTTCTAGTCTAAGTTTCAAAACAGATTTCCTTCAGAAGTAATGCAAGTGAATCAGTATATGAGCTAAATTCCCAACTTAAATATGCAGAGTTAAATATTAACTCAGCTTAAGAAAGCATTTCTCCAACTAAATTGAGTTTAGGTAATGAATTCAAGTTTTCCATTCAGTCCTATGACCAACCCATCAGCAAAAACATAAATAAAGACTTATTTTTCTCACTGCTTCAACCAGTGAATTCTCCTCACTGGTAATACTTTCAACCTGAACCATGTCGCTCCTCACCAATGGCTTATAAACTCCATAACATATCCCCAGACCATTTTAAACAATGCTAACTGGCCTTGTCAAGAATTAGGTGATACCCATAACATATAAAGTTAAAGGTCAAGCTTTGGAGAAGAAGGAAGCAAATTAACAATATAACAAAGCAACTTTGAAGGCACAAAAATCCTATGAAAGTAAAACTGGTAAAACAGCTGTATTATTTTCCTATAAACCTTAAAAACAAAAAAACAAAGCACAATTGATGGGACAAAAATCCTATGAAAAGTATAACTGGTTAACAGCAGTATAACTTTCATATAAACCTTAAACCAGCATTGTGCCATAAAGGAATAAACTTCTAATATGTCGATAAGCTTTTTTCTGTATATAAAATTATATCTTGTACTCAAATGGAATCAAATTTTATGCTTTCCTACCACCAACACAAAATAAATAAATAAATACCCTCATTTTGATGTTAATGAGACCAGCCTTTTTTTCCCCTAGAAAAGTGTACTACAGATGTCATATACTATAAAAAAAATACTGCTTGTAATTTCCACCGAAAATAGTCACTTATCCTCAGAAATTATTCTTTTTTCTTGATAAGTACTTATTCTTTTTTCTTACCCTAAGCCCCTAAACTATAAAGTTTTGTATATATTCTTCAAATCTCGGTAGGACCTCTTTATCAATCCTTACCTTTAATGTTGTTTTGCTGTTTTGCTGTGGTTTTGCTGTGGATGATGCACAGATGTTGTTTCATTCTGATCGTGATTAGTGTGTGCGGTGTTGAATCTGAAATTGTGTTGAACTTAACTGGCTTGATGTGAAACCAAAAGATTCTGCAACTTGTGCATCATAATATTTTCTTACTCCTAAGAAGAAGGTTAAAATACCTGCTCTGAAGGTGAAGGCAATGAAGTTGAATGAGGCAATGAGGCCGAAGTAGATGGTACAACATCATCACCCACAGACTCATTCCATGCCTGGTGCCCGCTAGATGCATCCGGAACCTAAAAAGCAAGATGAACAATATTTGAGAAAAGCAATTAAGAGGACTTCTATTTTAAGAACTTTGGTTAAATTGGGGAGGCATATACGAACCTGTCTAGCGGCATCTGCAGATAGGAGACCGGCCTTTATCAATTGCATAGTGACTTGCCGGGTGATCTCTTCTCGTAGCTCCTCTCGCAGCTTCTCTTTTAAATCCTCTCTTAGTGTCATGGTGACTTGTCGAGTGATCTCTTCCACCATAGCGGACTCTTTCTAAGGCTATGATAGACCGACAGCTTCCCCGTAAATAGTAGACCGTGCTACACCAATGTCATACGTGCGGCAATAGCCATGTCCATCATCCCTGAACAGTTCGTGGAATATATTATCTCGAGCATCATCTGTCCGTAGCTCCTCAGGCACCTCCTCCAGACGTCGGTTATATTCAGCTTACACTTCCAAACATACATATTAGAAAACAGTCATAAAAAAAAATTGTTGTACTACATTTTTTACATAAGTACTGCTTACAATAATGTCAATCACATCCGGGTCATCTGGTCGACAAGTCCTCAAGAATACACTCATCTTTTATGTCCTTTGCCCAGCCACCTCCATCTAATGTACCAATTATGTAAAATTAGTAATAAGAAAAAGTCAGCAAATATATTACATTTTTCTACACATGTACCTCATGACGTATTGCCGAGAAGTGTGTCCTCCCATTTGTATGAGGTGGGCCACGAAGCTCCCTATTCACTGAATTATTTTGTGCGGTTGCCTACAAGTAGTTGCATAATTAGCATATAACAACAAACACATATGCTAGTGTAAATGACTGTGATGTATTGTATTTGAACCTGTGCCTCCTCGGTCCTCCAATAGTCCACAAGCTCTCTCCAGTGATTTGGATTTATGCCATAAGGACAATCCGGGTATCGGTCAACAATGTTTTGGTATGGCGTAAAATGATTTTTCTTTATATGATACCTGTGATCCTTCCACAACTTTTTACATTTGTTAAGGCAAATAGGTTTGTACTCATCCGGACATGGTTCCAAGTTACGCTACAAAAGAAAAAAGAAAAAAAAAACCCTTAGTCATTAACTGATCGATAAATAATAAAGTATTTATTATTTGGATAAAGAATAGAGTTGTAACCTTAACATCTTGCCAAATCTGATCGATTAAATCTTCGGGTACATGTGGCCAATCAATATAAGTCAAAGGTACAATGCGACACACAAGGATACCCAACTGCCCTGAGAGTTTGTTCTTTTTGTTCTTCTGTATTGGGCACCACCTCTAATCAAATTCTACGTGATACTTGAAATTTATCTTCCCCCAATCACGAATGCCCAATGACAAGCCTCTTCCCTTCTTTGAACATGCCGAAGACGTCTCAGTACCTGATGGGCCTAAAACAAGTGAATCCAAAATAATAAAATGAACCAAAATATTTATTAATTAACAGCATAAATAGGACAATAATTTTAACCCAATTTATACCTGAAAGAACCGGCTGTGATGATGTAGCTGCTGAGGGTTTCTGTGATGAAGTAGAATATAAAGATGTAGCTGATGATGGTGCTATCCTCACTGCCTCTGCTGAGGCTGTCGGTCGAGCATGAGAAGGCTGCAACATAAGTTGCTGGGGTGGAACTGGCTCAGTACTCGCAGACCCTGATGTGCGTGACCACAGCAGATCAGCCAACGTCTGACCAGTAGACCTCTTCCTCTTTGTCATAATAACCTGGTACGACAAATACAAGATACAAACAATGTACAAAATAGTAAAAACATGCAACCGTACAAAATAGTAAAAACATGCAACCGTACAAAATAGTAAAAACATGCAACCATTTAAATTCATTTCACCATTGTAATACATATTCAACTCATGATGTCCAAAATGAATGGCCTATACTAAAACTGACACATTGGGATGCTATTATTCTACAGGAGCATCAATTGTCGCTCCTTCTGTTCCTTCCTTAACCCAGTGAACGTCCGCTTCATGAAGAGCAATAGTTTCTTCCAATTGTTGACTTGCATATGGTTCAACTTGAGTGTCTAAGGAATGCATATCAAATAAACTTCTCTGTGATATCTTTACAACAACATGCCAGTCTGCTACTAGGGGATCTAAAGCATACCAAACCTGCTCTGCTTGTGATGCAAAGATGAAAGGTTCATTGGTCTCTCGATCATCTCGATACAATAAATGGTTGAAGTTGACCAATGTAAATTTGAAAGCATCTTCCTTCTTCCCGCGAATGTTATCAATCCAATCACACTTAAACATGACAAATGTCATGTGATTAGTGTATCGAACTTGAATAATATCGGTCAACTGTCCATAGTACTACACAGACCCCACGCGAGGATTATTATCTTTTTGACTAGCATAATTCAAGGTGTCAGCCTTTAAACTTGCACCACTATTTTGAGTAATTTGATTGTGATCCATGTGCTTCACACGAAAATGAAACCCATTGACGTTATAAGCACTATACCTCCATGCCATGTCATTAGGACCATTTGCCAAATAATTGATTTCATCAGTCAATGTGATATTAGTCGTCCTTCGTAGAGTTTGAACTTATTATGTAAAGAAGTATATATTTTATATTCATTAACTATACATAAGTTTGGGAGAAGTGAAAATAACACATACATGGTTGGTGAACCAAGTGTGGAATGTTTCAAAATGCTCGCACTAAATTTGATGACTATCTGCTTCAGGTAATTTTTCCTTAAGAAATTAAAGGTGATTGTTGTGCAGTCAAAATTTACATATCAGCATATAAATTATTATACGGAAGCTACATGAAATGGTTGTAAAAACAAATTTTGCTTACTTTATGAATGGTCCCACTGATTTAGTATTGAACAAGATATAGCAACAAGCCTGTGTCAATGCACTTTTGTCAAGACGAACATATTTGTTGTTTCCTTCTGCACCATCTTTGTTCCGCACAGGTCGATTATTTTTGGTTTCCATGTCATCAAGATATCGAGCACAGAAATTCATGCACTCTTCCATCAAGTAACCTTTAGTTATTGAACCCTCTGGAAAAGCTCGATTCCGAACATATTCTTTCAATGTCAGAAGATACCTCTCAATTGAATACATCCATCGGTATTAAACTGGTCCACACAACAATGTTTCATCAGCCAAATGAATAGGCAAGTGTTCCATTACATCAAAGAAGGCTGGAGGGAATATTTTCTCAAGATGACACAGAGTTACTACAATACGATCCTGAATATAATGCAAGTCAGTAGGACGATTCACCTTCGAGCATAGTTGTCTAAAGAAATTGCTCAATTCAATCAACGGTTCAATGACTTTCTTCGGCATAGAATGTCGTATAGCCAGAGGAATAAGTTGTTGCATCAAGACATGATTATCATGGCTTTTTAGACCCCAAATAGTTCTATCCTCTAAACGGACATGTCGTGATATATTAGATGCATACCCATCCGCACTCTAACTTCCTTTAACACTTTCAAGAATAAATATTTTTCCTCCTTGATCATTGTGAACTGAGCAGGAGGCAAGTACAATTTGTTGCTTGTCTTCTCTACTGGGTGCAATGATTCTCTAATTCCCATTTCCTTCAAATCACGCCGGGCATTTGCATTATCCTTCGACTTTCCGACGACTCCTAGTATTGTCCATAATACATTGTCACAGACATTCTTCTCTATATGCATCACATCCAGATTATGTCTTACTAAATTGTGCTTCTAGTACGGCAATTCATAAAAGATGCTCTTCTTTTTCCAATTATGATTTTCCAATTATGATTTTTGGGTTCCCCATTATTTAGTTATTTCTCTTTCAATTTCTGATGTCTTACTGTGAGGTCATCCATTTTGTATTGGGTAAGAATACCTTTTGATTCCAACTGAAACAACATCTCTGATCCAGACAACAATTCAAGTTTTGGCCTTAATTCCTGGGTCTTATCAAATGATATTCTGTCTCTTTGAAATTTATGTCGAATAGGTAAAAAGCGACGGTGGCCCATATAAATGAACTTTCTACCGTGCTTCAACCTGATGGATTTAGTTTGCGTATTACAACACGGGCAAGCATATTCACCTTTAGTACTCCATCCCGACAACATGGCATATGCAGGAAAATCACTGATTGTCCACAATAAACAAGCGTACAATTGAAACATTTGTTTGGTTGACGCATCATAAGTGGGTGACTCGCTCCGAAAACTACAAAATGGAGTTAGTACCCCGCAAGAGTACGGGGGTCGCGATAAAGTATAAACCGGTAATCCGATATCGTTCTCTCCCGAGGGACCTAGCCAAATATAGGCTCTAGCACTCAACTCACATTAATCTAGCCTATGATCGAATTGCAATTATGTGGGGAATTGAATCTAAAATAAAAGGAAAAAGAAAAGGACCGAAAATCTTTAGGTTTTTTATGGGGTTTTGATTTACTAAACTAGTGCAATGAAAAGTAAAGCAATTAACTAGGCAATTGATTTAAATGTAAAGCAATTAAAATGGAAAACTTGGATATGATTGATTCAATCCACCAATTCACAACAAGAATTTCAATAGAGGATTTTTATAACTTAAATCAAGAATCACACCGTGGATTCTTGATTCGGAATATTTTGACCATAAAACCTTGAGTTCATATTTAGTTGAGTGTAGAAATTAAACCAATTAATAGAACCATAGAAGCAAACCTTAAAAATGTGCAAGATTTATACCAATTGTTGAATTGTGCATAAACCTTACCAAATGGGTTATGAATCTAAGTTTTCGAATAAATCCAACACCCAACTAATTAGAACTATAGAAATTTATGAATAAAACTTTGAAGTTTATGAATCCCCATTGAAATACTTGAAAATCCTTGGTGGATCTTCACAATCACACCCAAAAGATGTTTAGCTACTAGAATCCATAATAAAGAGTATAAATGAAGGTAAATCTAACATTAAACTACGTAAAACTAGTGTTTGGTTGCTAAGAAAGTGAGAGAAAATGGCAAGAAAGTGAAGGAAAATACATTACAATGTAAGAAAGTTACAATTTCTACTCCTACATTAACATTACAAACATAAATCTAAGCTAAAATACACAAAAAAAAAAAACATAAAAACCAACCTTGGAGGAGCCTTTCATGCCACCCCCTTGGCTGCTACAAACCCAAAAAATCTTCCTCTCTTTCATTTTTTCGAACAACATAGCTTTCAAGCTCCAGATCTGTATCGACCGATTGATCGACACTATTCACCGATCGATCGGCCAATCGAACGGCAATTGGAGCGTTCGATCGGTAAAAAACTGTTTTTACTGTTCACGGGCACTGTTCACCGATCGATCGGTCACTGTTCACGATCGATCAGGTTACTGTTCACCGATCGATTGGTAAATCACCCTCTCTGAAGTTTGCCAAGCCAATCGATCGGTTACTATTCATCCCTCCACCTTGAAACTTGATTTTGACCACTTTAGAGGCCGATTCAGCCGATGCACATTAGAGGATAAATTGTAGCTCTTGAAGTCTTCTTTCCAATGGCACAAAAATCAGCTCAATCGGACATCAGAGTAAAAAGATATAGCCCAAATACCGAGACATGTCTGAATTTTCATGAATAAATTATTCGTCTTGAACCCGCTTTGATTATTCTTGCTTTCTTTTTGCTTTTATTAGCTTATATAACCTACAAAGTACACACAAAACATAATCAAATAAATATCTAACTAAAATAAGGGAATTAACACTAATATAAATCTGACAAAGTGCGGATTAAGAGCCTATGATTACACTTTTAGGGTGTAATCAGTGGGTACACCTTCATTCCAAAGTTCAATCAACTCCGCAATTAACGGTTGCAAATAGACATCAATCTTGTCGCAAGGTCCTTTCAGTCCATCTATAAGCACAGACAAGATAAAAAATGACTGTTTCATGCACATCCAAGGTGGTAAGTTGTATGGAATCAACACTACAAGCCAAGTGCTATGAACTATATTCATCGTTCTAAATGGGTTGAATCCATCCGACGCTAGCCCAAGCCTCACATTACGTATATCACTTGCAAAGACAGGATTCCGCTGATCAAAATCTTTCCAAGCCTTTGAGTCAGCAGGATGCCTTAAAGTCCCGTCATTTTGTCGTTCCTCTACATGCCACCTCATTGACTGTGAAGTATTTAAAGACATAAACAACCTTTGCAGTCTTGGCTTCAGAGGAAAATATCTCATCTGTTTTGCTGGCTTCGGTTTACAACAATGTTCTGAAGTATTGGCACTCTCTTTCCATCTAGATTTACCACATGTGACACATTGGTTAAGATTGGCGTGCTCATTCCTGAACAACATACAACTGTTGGGGCATACATCCCACGGCAGGTATGTAAAGCCTAGACCTTCAGTTATCTTTTGAGCTTTATAGTAATTGCTCGGAAGTTGCACACCCTCAAGGAAAGCCTCGTTCAACAACTCAAGTAACATATCTGTGGACTTGTCCGTCCAATGATTGAGCACCTTCAGATGCAAGAGTCGGACAATGAAAGACAATTTACTGAATTTCTTACATCCCGGATACAATTCACTCTAAGCATCTTCTAGGAGCTTGAAATAATGAATAGTTTTTTCATTCGCTCCTATCTGGCCCTCATCATTGTCAAAATTTGTACTTACATGCGAAATAGCATCATGTATCATTCCAACCATGTCATCCCCAAAGTTTGAATCCCCCAACATTTCATCTTCACTGATAGGGTGACTAGAAGTAGAAGGATATGGCTCCCCATGACTAGTCTAAATCTTATATTTCCTTAACATCCCATTGTTCAGAAGATAATCACGCACAGTTTCTCGTGGCAAATAGTATCGATTCACACACTTCTTACAAGGACAATAGATCGTTGAATCTACATTCTTACCGGTGTACGCAAACACAATAAATTGGTCAATTCCATTCACATATTCCTTAGACAGCTTATCACCAGAATCAATCCAACTCCTGTCCATCTTTCTGTACATGTCCACATAAACATTACTAATTAGCCACCATAGATAAAATATCAATCTGCATGTGCATAGAATGTGAAACCTATCCATCCAACTCCTCTCTAGCAGGTAGGTGGTCCTATCCCATTCACGAATGCATAATCTATATCGTAGAAAGTAGCTCAAACTGCTCTGTCCGTCTTTTAGGAAAATCCGACAGCATCTCCCCGCAATTCTCCAAGTACATGACGTAGACGAAGTGTATTACTATACACCGCATCCCGTATGTACCCAGAGAACACGGAGTTTGCCACACAGAATCTCCATCAAAGAAGAACAATTTAAGTAGAGAGCAACTAACTACTATATAGATTTATGCAGTCCCGAACTGTCCGAAACTGGACAATTCAAGAACCGTCTCATCGCAGTTGAATCCACAAACTACATAGATGATTCTTGAACGGGTCTAAGGTTATATGCTTATATTTTAATTAACTCATGGAGTCATGAGTTAATTAAAATATACATGTATGAATACAACATATAGAAAGAAAATAAAAACTATTACAAACTAATTCTCTTATAATTTGTAATTGCAGAGTGATAGACATCTAACATTTATAGGTTAATAGACATCTGAAATGTAATTGATAAATGGATTTTGAAAATTGTTATAGAATTTATTTTTTTAAATATCCCAATATTAGCAAATAAAATTACTATTTTCTTATTTCTTATACACTGCTTTCATACAAAATAAAAAAAAATATACAGATTAATTTTCATATGAATTAACAAAATGTCTCTAATATCAAATAGCATTAGGGTGTATCATGATATTTTTCTGCAGTTACCATTTGTTGAAACAAATCCAATGGTTAACAGAAGATATCTGGAGAGGCCATATAATATTGTGGATTGAATTTGTTACTTAGACACACAAATATGTATGTCAATACATAGAACCCAATTATTAGATGATGTCATGGTCAAAGGGAGCTTGCCAATTATTAAGGATCAAACATTAAAAGTTGTGGTGTTATGATAAAATGTTATCATTACATCTAAAAAGCAGAGAGTAGAATTAATTAATTCAGATAATTGTAAGCTGTTATAATTGATTATGAAATCTGGAATTAATATTCATAAATAATAAATATTTAGTAGTATGATAGTACCAACTGTTGTCATTCAAATTTAAGGCGTACAGTGAAAAATTCTCTAAATATACGAAAATGATAATGGAAGTAGTATCTAAAAATAAGGGCTACCTTCCTATTATTTTTTTTTCCATTCATTGGAGCTTGTATTTGTATTTATCCGCAAATTTTTATATATATAGATTTTCAATTTTTATGAGTAATAAAAAAATATTTATTTTTTTCTCATTTTTCTAACCTAACTGAATAAAAAAATAGTTTCGTTCACTTTATTTTCTTAACCTATATCTTTTCTTAATATCCAAACAAACATTGGGCAAACAGTGTCTTGCGGGCAAGGAAGGATTGAGTAATGACCAATCGCTAGCTAACATTCAATTAATTTGGAATTTGGCAAATATTTTGTGCCATCAAATGAACCATCATTCTTCTCAAGTTGTAATCTAATAAATATCAGAAACCTGCCTAATCCATCAATCACCTATATTGGTTGTGGGTCAACATATATATATATATTAGACCTATCAGAACGAGAATTGTGATATGATTAGCCTGGCTACGCAGATGAATTTTCACATTTTTGAAAGGGACATAGAAGGGTTCCGGCTGATACTTAGTTTTATGGGCATACTAAATGATTTTTGGACATGGAAGTCAATTTGCTTACATACAATGAAAATTGATCAACATTCAAGAGGGAGATAAGCTTACCAATCGATGTATCTTACGGCTTCCGACGACAAGGTCTTCCGGCGTCAATGGCTTCTGGTAGTGTGGGCTTCCGGCATCAACGGCTTCTGGCGGCGAGGGCTTCCGGCGTCAATAGCTTCTGGCAGCGACGGTTTCCGGCGGCGTCTCTCCCAGCCAAAGTCAGGGATGACAGAAGAAGGAGGAAGGGCGTCCCTCCCTCAGCCAACGTGAGGGATGAGGGAAGACGGAAGAGTGATGGAGGGCGGCGTCTCTCTTGTCATACAAATTAGGGTTGTGCATGAGGGATGAGGGAAGAGGGCAAATTGATGCAGGGGCGGCTGAAGCTCGTCAAACAGTTAGGGCTGTGGTTTTGAGGGATTTTGAGGGAAAGATGAGGAAATGAGGGGAAATAAATTTTGGTGTCAAAATGACGCCGTTTTTATGCCAAAACGACGTCGTTTTGACACCAAAATGACGCCGTTTAACTTACGTATTTGCATCGGCTAATCCGATCGCAAATAAGCCATCGAAATAGGGGGGGTCGGTTTTATGCGTCCATATGACGTCGTTTTGGAAGGTCTTTTGCGTCGGCAATGGTGCCATCGCAAATAGTGCGACACAAATGATATTATTTGCGTCGGGGACATTGCCGTCGCAATTACGAAGGTATTTGTGACGGCATAACTAGCCGTCACAAATAATACGTCGCAAATGGGGCTTTTTTTAGTAGTGACTACTTGAGTAATCTTCACAATTGAGCCTAATTGGAGACTTAGCTATGCATTTTCATGGAGAATTTGAGGATTTAAAGTGAAATCATAATGAAAAAAAAATGAATTGAATTGGAATTGAAGTTACAATGTTTTCTCTCTAAAAGACGTATATATAAGCTTTCTATAAACAGAAAAACGTACAAAAAATCAGATCCCGAAAAGAAGTACAAAAATTGATTTTAAAGCTGAAAATAAAACCGAGCTGCTGTAAAGCTTTCGAATAGGCTTGGTCTTCAAATGGCCTTCAAGCGGGGTAAATAGAGCTTCTATATTTTTTAACAGTTTCATAGAGGGCTTCATTTGGGTTCGGTTTTGGAAAAGCATTCTAACGCCCTTGGGGTCGTCCGAATGGGTGAAGGCCATTTGAATGCCTCAAGAACCATTCGAACGGTTGGAGACCCATTTGAAAGCCCTTAGGGGCTGTTCGAACGATGTTTTGACAATTTTGCCCTCAGCTTCCCTAATTTGTTCCCTTTAAACCCATAACCTGTAAAGCAGCCATAAAACTAAGTTAAAATCAAAATATAGTTAAAACAATAAAACACTACTATACTAAGGTTAACAAATAACTAAATTAGAGGATTATGATTATTCTTTTGGAGTGCATTCACATTCCAATTTAATATTTCGGCTCTCATATCACGTTTCAAAATAGACTACATGCACTCTAGTATGATTTCCTGAATTTTCAAAACAGTGCATGTTTTCAAATCAGACATGACCCATATAATATGGATTAAAAAACAAAAAAGGATTAGTTACCAATTGTTAGGTAATGTAAGGTGTGTAATACTTTCCTAGTAACCAAACCTTCAATCCTACTCTTGATTTCCTTTGACCTCTTTTGCCACCTTCAATGGTAGATGGCAACTCTTATTTCAAAAAAATGAAGGGCTTTTCGACAGTTTTAAGGATCTAATTCCAACGCCACACCAAGCTTAAATTTTTTTTTTTATTTGTTTGTATAAAACATGCCCGGGTCATAATTAGCGCACAACTGCTTGCATCCTTGCACACTTTGTCCTCCAAGAACCAGCATTTTGATGCAGGAACGACATTAAAATGTGGCCTATGTTGTGTGCTATTGTTTTAGGGATAGACTTGTTCTCCACAAATCCAGGATGGAATCTAGAGAATTTGAACTCCTCGCATAATGTTTTGGATTCTTATGCCGGCTGGTCTTCCTATATTGCATAGGGAACAAGTCAGTGCCTGAATAGAAGCCACAAGTTCCTCATCCTTTCTTTTTTGTTTCTACTCTGCTTACTTCCAAAACCGTGTGGACTGGAAGAACCGAACCTAAAATTCCATTCAATTCTATTCGTTAAGAACGCGAAGAGTATCATAGAAGACCATGAGGCCAGTTTGCTGCTTGAATTGGTCGAATTTCCAAGCATGCCGTTATTACAACGTACGTAAATTGGAAGTCATGGGGGGAATATTCAGGTCATCAAGCTGGTTCTTATACTTTGGTATTTTTGTGGACACGGCATGGTTAATTTCAGGTCCTCAAGCGGGTGTTTATGCTGACCATAAAATGCTTTGCCAAGTCTTGCTGACTCGGTTCTTAACCGCCACCACTGATATTTCTTTCACGTGCCAGGATACTCCAGCCGAAATTTCCCACTGCAAATCTCTCTCTCTCTCTCTCTCTCTCTCTCTCTCTCTCTCTCTCTCTCTCTCTCTCTCTCTCTCTCTCTCTCTCTCTCATATATATATATATATAAACATACCCATAAATTTATGATGCAATAACCGTGTCCATGTACCCTAAGTTCATTTATAAACGCATGAAGAAGACATTAAACAACAAAATGCCTTTACCGCGCATTGCCTTCAGTACAGCTTCGAAACCCATCTTGCTCGTCCCCACAATTGTCTCTTTCCTTGTCATTCTCTCCCGTGGCTCTGTCGTTGAAGCTGATAGCATAACCACAAGCATTGGAGCAATAATCAATGCTAATACTCGTATCGGCAAAGAACAGAAAACAGCCATGAATATAGCTGTTCAAAACTTCAACAATAAGTCAATGAATCGCAAGTTGTCTCTCCATTTCCATAGCCCGGGCGGAGACCCCCTACAAGCAGCTTTTGCTGGTTAGTAATCTTTGTTGGCTATCCTGATATCCACCCTCTTCTATGCATGAGGCATGAATTACTATATATATCAACGAATATATCTACGCATACATATTTATGCATGTTTGCTTGCATGCAGATGTTTGGGGCATTTATTTCTTTGGTTGGGGTTCATGAATTAGGATTGAATTCATAGATGTCACTTTCATTATGGGCACTAATTATTGCTTGATCAAGAAGATGATGGTGCATTATATAATGTTCGGCTTCATATTAATTCCGATTTCAACATTTTGTTGCAGCTAAAAAGCTAATTGAGGAGAAGCAAGTACAAGTAATTATTGGTATGGAGACATGGACAGAAGCAGCTTTAGTTTCCAACATGGGCAACCAATTTCAAGTGCCAGTTATTTCATTTGCAGATGGAGCTATCAAAACACGTCAATGGCCTTTCTTGGTACAAATGGTTACAAACGTTTCAGAACCAATAGATTGCACGGCAGCTATTGTTCACTCCTTCAATTGGCGAAGAGTCATCGTTGTCTATGAAAAAGACATGTATGGTGGTGATTCCAGGATGTTAGCTCTATTATCCGAGGCACTTCAAAACGTCGGCTCGGATATTGAGTATCATTTAGTCATTCCAACATTTTCCTCTCTATCTGATCCTGAAGAGTTTGTTCGCGAGGAGTTGAAGAAATTGCATAGCACACAAGCTAGAGCTTTCATCGTTCTTCGCTTATTGTTGCCACTGACTAATATTTTGTTCAGCGAAGCAAAGAAGATGGGATTCATGGGAAAAGACTCGGCTTGGGTGATTACAGATACCATTGCAAGCTTCCTGGATTCTGCTAACAGATCTTTTATCTCTTCTATGGAAGGTGTTCTAGGAATGAAGACATACTATTCTGAAAATTCCAAGTCTTTTCTGGAATTTTATAGGCAGTTTCAACCAAGCTTTGAATTGGAATATCCAGAAGAAGAAAACTCAAAGCCTGGGATCCATGCTGTAAGAGCGTATGATAGCATTACAACCATTACAGGGGCCTTGGAGAGATTGAATCTTAACACTCCTACTTCAAAAAGTTTGCTAGATGGTATATTATCAAGCAATTTCAGTGGTTTAAGTGGTGAAGTTCATTTTGAAGACGGAAGGCTTTCATACAAACCTATATACCAGCTAATTAATGTCTTCAACATGACATACAAGAAGCTTGGCTATTGGTCGCCGGCCTTTGGGTTCTCCAGGGGCCCTGATTTTGAAGAAACTGGAAAGAACGACTCAAATGGCAATGATTTTGAGAAACTGTTGGATGATTTGATGAAATGGCCAGGGAACTTGAAGTGGGTTCCGAAAGGATGGGCAATGCCCACTTGGGAAGATCCATTGATAGTTGGAGTTCCTGGTAAAGCCCCTTTTGAGAACTTTGTGAAGGTAACGTCCACCAAGAATTCGGATGAGAAAACATACACTGGTTTCTGCATTAGGGTTTTTGAGGAGGTGAAAAGGAGCTTGGAATATGATCTGCCTTTTACATTTGTGGAGTTCAATGGAGGCTACAACGATTTAGTTAATAATGTCGCTAACAAGGTACTAAATGCATATATCTCTAGTCTCTTTTCCTTTATGTTATTCTCTCTCTATTTTTACTTTTGTTTTTATTTTGGACAATGATTTCCTCCAACTAGGTTAGAGGAATTCCTCCTGCCCTATGTATGCGGCAGCACACCATGTTGCCACGTATTAATATTGTGTTATTAATTTATTTATATTCCCCTTAGATTTTAGGCACTAATCATGAAATTATTGTATCTCTAATAGATATTTAAATAAAAATATAAATATAAATACATGATCAAATAGTGTGTTGCCATATACACAAGACAATAGGAATTTCTACAACCTTCGAGGAAATCCCTATCCATTTTAATTTTTGATGAGTTTTTGATGAGTCAATTGTGTGCAAGAGAAGTAATCAATGAAAGATTTACTTCCCCATTCAAACCTAAGAATCACAAAACGAATATCGGACACGAGGTAGGAACACAACAATAAATAAAAATATTTAATATGTATATATATATACATACAAATAATAACTATTTCTTTTCTTTTTTTACATTATAAATATTTTTGTATTTTATTATATCAAAGTAGTACGAAATTATTTTTACTTTCTATATATTAGAAAAGAAGGCTTTTTGCAACGAATGGTTAGAGCAGAGCAAAACCACTTGGAAGAACTCTCTAGAAACCTTCGTTAAGCGGTTTCTCTTTGAGGACATTTAATTTTATTTAATATTTTAATTAAAAAAATTTTTAGAAAATTCTATTCATAAAATATTTGGAAATTTTAACTTTAGAATTCCTAAAATTAAAAATCCAAAGGATGAGCGGGTTTGTAAGTTTAAATTCATACTGTTTTTTATTTTATAATAAATTCAGTATGAATTTGTTTTACTCAAATTCATATTGTAAGTAATGTTATTTAAATTTTCATTATATTTGTGCAAGTGAGGGACACATGTAATCTTCGAGTGCAAAAGCGTCTACGGTCCTAAAATTAAACTTACGAATATAATAGAACACTTTAAATGAGTTACCTACACAGCATTGGAAACAAAGACAGTACCTTCTAAGATTATAAGCCTACCATTCAATGTTCATTTTGATAGAATGGTCAATGCGAATGGTTTCGCCAGCCCCTTAAGCTTGTAGGTTTCTTGTCAAATGTCAGGAAATCTCACACTTACTAATTACCTGAAGACTCTTGTGCATGAATTTTGACATATATTTTGTTGGATTATATTATTCTTACATAATTTTTGTAAAAAAAAACTTCAATAGAATAATGTGGCAATGGCCTTATTGAGAGCCCGTTTGGTACTAGCTTTTTACCTAGTTTTTTGAAGTTTATAAGTAAAAAAATTAATTTTTTTTGGCTTTTTTGCTTTTTTATTTTTGCTTTTTTGCTTATCTTTAGCTAAAGTAAAGTCAGAAAAGCAAAAATACTAGAAAAACTTGAATTTTTTGCTTGTAAGTTTAAAAAAAACTTAGCAAAAAAACTGTACCAAACGGGTCCTGAAGTTATAAGACAAAATAGTTAATGTTTTATTTTGAAATGAAAAAACTACAAACGATACTTTCTCGTTAGAACTCATCCTCCTAGAAAGACGAGTACGACTAGGTTTGATCTTGAAATTGACTTAAACAAGGGTTTTTGAAAAAAATTTGGAGTCGCTACCTAACATAGTTCAAGAGGTGTTAGGTTATCAAAAACTAAGTATAATCCGAAGACCAGACTTATATTTTTTGAAAAAGTTTTTAAAATGTCCTTCTTGAAAAGACTTTTAGAAAAAGAGTTTTTAGCAACCTTTTCAAAATGTTAAGCCCTTTTGAAAACATGACTTCGGATTGGTCTTTAAAACTAGAAATCTATGGTCCGGGAGTTGATTACGTATAGGAAAGACATCTTAAGATCATCACCCTATCATGCCCTTTCGGTATCTATATATCTAATCACTCTTAATTCACTCACTTGAATAACCGGTTACTAATATCTACTTTAAAATTTTGAAAAATGGGTTTAGTCATTACTTTTTGGATGAGTGATGCATGATGTATGTTTCGAAAACGATGCTTGAAAATATGAAAGTTTTGAAAGGACTTGAGATAGAAATCTTGAATTGATAGAAACTTTTAAAAAGAGAACTTAAATTGAAATAAATATTATGACTGCATCATTTTAGGTTGCCTACATATCTCATTTGACGAGAATCAGGTCATTCATAATTTGGGCAAGAACCTGATCGAAAAGAGGCACATTGGGACCTTTGGAATGCTTTGAAGACACAATGAGACTTTTAGAAATATTTGAATACGCTTTGAGGTCTTTCAAATAAGAGAACTTGAGAGTTTAGAAAAATACTTTTGAAATAGGGTTTAGGATGTTTGAAGTGTTTTTGAAATCGAATTTGAAGATGATTTTAAATATTTTTGAAATTAACTCAAGAGAGTTTTGAAATGTTTTTGAAACAACTCAAGTGAGTTTTAAAACAACTCAAAAGAGTTTTGGAATAACTTAAGGGGAGTTTTGAAAATGTTTTGAAATATTTAAAGGAAGTTTTGTAAACGTTTTAAAGTCTTGTTTTGAAACATCAAAAAAAAATACTACTTTTGTCTTTAAACTACTTTCAAGCTTTCATGAATGACTTATCTTGAATTTAAATAGCCTTAGAGAGACTTGAGGGGGCTAAAAATAGCTTTTTTATGACATTGAAAGCTTTGTGGAGAAAGTGTGTATGTAAGAGAGAGGTTGAATTTAATTTAGCCTCTTTTATAAGCCTACTATCCAATGTTCATTTTGATAGGATGGTAAATGCGAATGGTTTTGCTAGCCCCTCAAGCTTGTAGGTTTCTAGTCAAAACTCAGGAAATCTCCCCCTTATTAATTACCTGAAGACTCTTGTGCTTGAATTTGGACGTATATTTTGTTGGAGCATATTATTCTTACATAATTTCTGTTAAAAAAAAAATTCAATAGAATAATGTGGCAATGGCCGTATTGAAGTTATAAGACAAAATAGTTAATATTTTATTTTGAAATGAAAAAACTACAAACAATAGTCACGTCATTCTCTAATAGAATTTTGTGCAAAAATTCTATTCCTACAGCATTAGTTTGTTTTTTCTATTGCTGACTGTCGTGATAAAGGGGTCATGAGCATAGTTGTCAATCTCGTACCAGGTAAGGTACCGTTTTTGCTATTGGTACGGTACATATCGGTACCGGTGCAATACCGGGTACCGTCTCGGATTTATCGGTATAAATATTATATGCTATAAAAATATATATATTTAAAATATTAAGGTTTTAATATAATGTAAACATGTTATCTAACCTAAATATATATTTAAAAATACTTAAAAGATATATTATTGTTTAGTATATGCCTAAAATAAATTTTAATTGTCAATTATCATCAAAAAAGAATTAAAATAAATTATACAAAACCGGTACTGTCCGGTATTTCTGGTACCACCGGTATTGGCCGGTATTTTGACTGGTACAGTACCAACACCTTTTTGTACCGTTTTAAAGATGGTACGGTACGTACCGGCCAATACCGATCGGTACGGCACGAGATTCATAACATTGGTCGTGAGGGGGAAGGTAGGACTTTTGGAGCCTATTTGAAACTTGGGGAAATGGAATATTTAAATCACTCTCTTCCTTTCTAGTTTTTTCTTTCACTTTTTTTTCCTTTTCCTTCTCTTCCCTTCAAATTCCAAACAGGCTCTTAAAAGGCATGTAACCAGGGCTGAATCAAAGATGGGTTACAATATTCTTGAGTATATGTTCGCTTTTCCTTCGAATTGTTTGACTTATGCTTATTTACTCGTGGATAAAAATATGGAGACTTTTGGCGCTGCTGTTGGCGACGTGACCATACTAGCTAAACGTTGGAGTGGCGTGGAATACACACAACCATTTACTGAGTCAGGCTTGGCGATGGTAGTTCCAGTGAAGCCCGCACCAAAAGCTTGGATATTTCTGGAGCCTTTCACTTTGGAAATGTGGTTGGCCACTGGGGCCATTTTGATCTACACGATGTTCATAGTTTGGTTCCTGGAACATCGGTCCAATCCAGAGTTCAGTGGATGTTGGAAGGATCAGCTAGGAAATGTGTTGTGGTTCACCTTCTCTTCACTTTTCCTTGCTCACAGTAAGTATATATATATATATATATCAAGCTATAGCAATCAGACAAATAATTTCATTCTGTCATTCATTGTCGGTTAAGTGAATCAATCAAGACAACCCCACGGGGATAATATCCATCCCAGCTAAACAACATTAATTTAACTGCTGTATGTCAAATTGCAATATCAATATTTTGTTCGCCACCGTTTATTCAACAACTGAGAATGCCAATTTGGGACCAAAGTGGTAATTAGTATAAAATGCAAGTATGCTAATTGTAATAACTCTAGTTTTTATTTGTGATTAATGTTTCAAAGCCAAAAAAACAAAAAGTAACTAATAGCTCATCTGACTATCCCATAAGTATATTCTATCAGCTAGATAAACAGCAACTAATGGAAAGTTCACATTGGAGGTTAACTACTATAATTGAAAAAATAAAGACTGAAATGAGATTTTAAGTATAGAGGTGTTAATATAATTAACCCTGTTAATTTTTTAGTGCAAAAAAAGGGCTATATGAAGATACTACTGGCCTTCTTATCCACTCCCATATACTTGGGGTGTGGTCCGTGTAGATGAAATACATAAGAGATTCTCATTCTTGAAAATCTGCACTCTTCAAAATCCAGAAAACAAACGGGATTCTAGGATTTGAGTCCTTTTTTTGCAAATTCTTCATTGTTATTCTAATCAACATTTAACAAACACTAGCGAAGGTATGAAGTATTTGCCATACACTCAGAACTGTTGCATTTTACAGGGGAGAAGATTCAAAGCAACTACAGTAGGGTTGTGGTTGTGGTGTGGCTTTTTGTGGCGTTGGTTTTGACACAAAGCTACACTGCCAGCCTCACCTCAATGCTCACAATCTCGAGACTCCAGCCCAACTTTGAGTCCCTGAAGATAACCAATGCCAAAGTCGGTTGCAGCAAAAATTCGTTTATGAGGGCATACGTGCAGGAGGTGCTTGGATACAAATCGGAGAATGTCATGCCCATTAGCCACAGAGACGAATACCTGAATGCATTCGAGAATGGCAGTATCTCAGCAGCATTTCTTGGGATCCCTTATGCCAAAGTTTTTGTCAACAATTATTGCAGGAAATACACCACCATTGGATCCACCTATCGATTTGGAGGATTTGGCTTTGTGAGTAACTTTTCGCTCCCCTTCCATTCCTTGAAACTTGAAGTTTTATTTTTTATTTTTTTTTTCCTTCAACTGTTAGGAGGTAATGAGGGGTGGTCATCTAGGGGTGGTCATGGGCCGATGGCCTGTCCAAGTCCGTTTATCGTTTATAAGACTTGAAATTTTTTGCACCCAATTAGATAAATGGATAGATTTGAAAATTGTTTTTGAAGCTTGGCTCAACTCGAAATCTATGTAAAATAATATATTTTTATATATCTATGTATTTAGATTTTATATCATTTAATATTTTTTTAAAAAATATTTATGAAATTTTTTTTAGGTTATACAGACAAGATTAATTGAAAATCTAGTTTTTATTTTAAGTAGGCTTGTGATTTGGTGTTAGACCTGATAAAAACAAATTTTAAGTGTAGCTTTGACCCAAACCCCACCCAACCAACCAATGTCCACGCTACCATCATGGCCCTGTGAGAGGAAGGGGAGATAAATCGAACTCATGACTTGAGGTGTAGGTGGGGCGCCTCATACCACTTAATTAAGTTCGCTCCTCAAAGCTTTCTATTGAAGATAGCAATGATCCATAATGCATGGAGTCATAGAGAGAGTAGGCATCACACTATAGGGGGGAGGGGAGGGGAGGCGAGTCAAATTCATTACCTAAGGTGAGGATGGCGGCGCCTCTGCCACTGAGTTAAATATGCTCCAAGATTTCTATTGAAGATACCAAAAACCAAAAATGCATAGAAGTTTTAGATGCTTGAACACCATTAACGTTGCTAATAACTAATCAACTCACTTGTAATCAAAATGAAAATAAAAACACACCTTTAATTTTGTCGACAAGGGCAGATTAAGAGTCCGTTTGGTAAATGTTTTCTATTTTTATTTTTTATTTTTTTAAAAATAAAAAATATAAAAAAAAATACTAAAATGTGTGTGTTCTTTGTTTTTAAATCATTGGTCTAGTACTGTTAGGATAACAGTAACTTACAAATATCATCACGAAATTATAAAAAATAAAAACACACACTTAATGCAAACGATAAAAAATAAAAACTGACAAAACGGACTCTAAGAGAAACTTCATCATGTTCTCCATGCAGGTATTCCAAAAGGGTTCTCCAATAGCTGATGATGTCTCCAAAGCTATTCTAAAACTTTCGGAAGATGGCACCCTGAAAAGATTGGAAGAGGAGTGGTTGACATCTTCCTCAGAGTGTTCAAACTCCCAAACTACCGAAAACATCGATAGCTTGAGCTTTCAAAGCTTCTGGGGCCTATACCTCTTCTCCATTGCCACTTCCTCCATCTGTTTTTTACTATTCGTCGGTCACTTACTGAAGAATTACTGGCACCATCAAGGATCGCAAGGAGGTGACGTCCATGCAAGCGATGAGAGTGTTTGGAAGAGGACAATTAGACTTGCACGATACTTGAGCAATGCAGAGACTGGAAGTCCAAGGAGATCTCCATCCTCTGGTGAGGTTGCACCAGAAACTGAAATGGGTAATACACTGGATTATGTCATCTAAACTTAAGAAAAACGAAGGGTGAGGAAAACCATTTCTTGGGGCAGCTCCAACTGAAAATATGGGAGAAAACTCCTATCTTTGTACTGACTCGTTAGCCATTCACTGTAAATCTGTGGGAATGGGGTTTATGTAGGAAACCCAATCTATTTAGGTTGAAGGGTTTTTTTTAATTATTATTTATATATTTAATGTAGGATTTTATGCGACTGTTTAGTTCACTAATAAAACAATTTTTTTTCTTTGATGAGTTTATATTTTATTTTTAGAGTTTACATATCATGAACAAATATGCACAGATTTATGTTATTATTATTTTTTTGAAATATTAATGGCCATGTGGTTTTTATTTTTTATGGGTTACAACTAATTTGACAACTTTTGAAATACAAATAGTTCATATTCACGGAATTGTTGAATGTTGTTGCAAGAAATAAAAATAACAAGCTTTAATTTTGATTAGTCGTCTGTGTACAAATTTCTAATTTTTTGAATAGAAAAACTCTTATTTCACTTTAAAATATGTGGTAACATCATTTTTTAAAAATGGAGAGTTATGGTCAAATTGCAATATTAACATTTCGTCAGCCATCATTCAGTTGTCCATCTAATGAAAGATGTTTATCAAGGAATAAAGTGAGATTATGTATAAATTGCGTGACTGTTAATTGTAATAACCCAATTTTTTATTTGTAATTATTTCAATTTTTTTAAAAAGGTAATTGATAAACCAACATTATTACATTTAGCACTACTGTACTTTATCCAAAATCTCACTATAGTCGCTCCTGGACATATTTCTTCAACTAGACAAATAGCAGCTGACGAAACATCTACAAACAAATAGGCCTACTTGAAAATGAAATTCATCATGCCATGGCATTTTTATATATCTGTCGAAGATAAACAATTAGGCCTACAGCACTAACAAATTTGATTTGGCACCAAGGACTGCATATATAGAATTTGTCTGGAGTTGTGAGAGAATAGAATTGTTATAACTCTTCATGCTATTCATGTAGATATTCCTGAAAGCTAATGCTATAAAAACATAACATTTATACGGAATTTATTACCAAAATAATGTGATTAAATAAAAGTTATTCATTTTAAAACAAAATACACATTTTGATGACTCTTAATTATATTAATAATACTACTACCACATCTTTTCGGTGAAATTTTCTATACAAATTTTCTAAAAGAATATTATTTTTCTTTCTATTTTTCCTTCTGACTTACTAAGGAATTATCACCATAGCATTCAAGCAAACCAAGGCAACATTACTTCAAGCAGATGGAGTCTTTGGAGCAAGGTGGTTAGATTTGCACAGTTCTTTCATAGTGGGGGGATTAGATCTCCAGGGAGAACTCCAAGCATAGGTAGGAATGGCAACGTGGTGGGTATGGTATTGGTTTGACTAAACCCTATCTGGCCCCTAATAAAAAAATTTCATCCCACATTTCTTTTCAAACCCGTGACATGTTGAACCTCTTCACCCTGCCCCTATCCCACTTATGTTAATCAAGAGTTCGGGTTGAAATTGGTTCAACCCGTATAAAATTTTAAAACAAAAGTGAATCTCTAAAAAAATAAAAATAATACAAATTATATTAACTCTAATACAATATTATATTGAGAAAAAAATAGTCTAAAAAGTTAACATTAGAATCATAATATTTACTTTTATATGAAGGATATTTTGTATAGTTAAATATAATATAATTACTTTGGTGTTTCATTATATAATCAGGACAAATTCGGAGTGGGGTGATCTAAACCCTATACCTTCCCAAATTTATATCGGGTTTTGTTTTCTTCATCATACCTCGTTCCTAACTCGTTTATTCATATCTTAAATCCTTCCTATTAGGAGCAAGGTGAAGAAAGATTCAGATTTTTTAACTCCAATTACCATCCCTACACACAGGATGTAGATGAATGGAGCTCTGCAAGGTTGAAGATGGTGAGCCCTTCAGAAATTCAAGAGCATTTTGAGACCTCGCGGCCACCTGGAATGGAAATTATTCTAATAAAGACGGTGATTTTTGTTCTCAATATAAAAAATTGGAAGAATAGGAAACTCAGTATAAAGACTCTAACCTGCGTTTGGGTATGCTGGTCACACATCAAAAGTTTGCATAAAAAATTTTAAGTATATAAGTAGAAAAAATGAATTCAAATGACATTTTCTTCCCTAGTTTTTTTTTCGGTGAGTTCGCAATACTATTACAAATAGAAGGATGTGTTATAATCCCACCATTATGAAGAATTACCAAGAACCAGTTTGGGCCTTTTCGTTGCAAAAATGCTATCGGGCCGACAGTGATTACTTAGGCCTCGTTGGCTTTTATTTGTTTGTTTAGTTTTTAATCTTAAGGGAATAACACACCCACGCCCGTACTCGGACTGAAAAAAAGTATTAACCAAACACAACCTTCAAAAGGAGGTCTGTGTAGCTGTCATAACTTGTATTAACCTTGAATATACTTATCTAAAATTATGTGGGTTTGAAATAACTTGTTAAATACACTTACTTAAAATCTTCATATGAATAGTTTTACTTGTATTAGGGATCTTAAAAAAATAAATCTCTTCTAGTTCTAATCTATTCTCCACTTTAAAATTTTGAATATACCTCCAATGGCTAACCTTCCTACAATTCTAAATTTCTATATAGTGTAACCTCAACTCCACTCTTCCAAATGGAGAAATTTTTTACTTAGTATAAGTTAGTTGTGTTGACATATTGAGTATCAAAAATGAAAATGGTATAAGCTTTTGTGAGTTCAAGAAATTTAGTGCAAGCTCCAATTTAGTGGAGCTTGCATTAACCTTGATATTGCGGGAATAAGTGGGAGAAATATTGTAATGACCCATCAACTAGTGTTAAATATGAGAATTATTGCATGGTTGAGGTTAGATCATAGTTGCACGAAAACTCATTCTGGGGGTGGAAATGCGTTTTCTCGAAAACGCGTTTTCAGGACGAGTACGAAACCTGTTTAAAAAATTTAAAAAAACGTTTCGAAAACGCAGGAGAAACATTTCGGAAACTCCTGGGAAACGTTTGGAAAACTTGTAAAAAACTGTTTGGATACTTAACGGAAACTCTTAGGAAACGTTTGAGAAACTCTTGAGAAACGCTTCGGTAACTTAAAATGTTAATTTTTATAAATTTTTTTCCTCAAGTTCTAACTAAGTATCTATGAAATGATTTGCATAGGTTTCCATTAAGTTTCCCAAATGTCTCTATTAAGTTTTCTCCAAGGTTTTTACTAAGTTTCTCAAAAGTCTCCACTAAGTTTCTTAAAAGTCTCATTTGAGTTTCGAAAAAGTTTTCTATTAAGTTTCTCAATTGTTTCCCGCTTCCTGTTTCCCCTTATATTTTTTGGCAGCACTTCCCGCTTCCGTTTCCCCTAACGTCTCCCTCTTCCACTTCTCATTTCGGCAACTATGAGTTAGACTACAAATAACATTAAAAAATTATTGGCAGTGCTTATTTTCTGTTAATCTTTTGAAAACTTCCACAGAAAGTTCGGAATCTAAACTAATATTCTCATATTTTTTAAAAAGGAACATTCAATTATTCCAAAAAATTTGTATAAGAAATTCTTACCAGAATAATGTGACAGTAATATTTTTCATTAAGAACCATCATGATGAGTGTTTAATTTTAAAATGAATGGTTCTTATTCAACTACATTATTCTGATGATAAATTCTGTATAAGTTTTTTAATTGCATAACATTATTAAAAAAAATTAAAAAATTGCTAAACTTCTATCTAAGTTTCAATGGTGGTGTTTTCTATTTCACTAATGTGAAAGTATGGGCTCGGAAGTTTCCTTATAAGTTGCAATATAGGTGATATTCAATTTCCATTGACCTTGAATTAGGGTCTTGGAAACTTCATGTAAGTTCCAATAATGGTGATTTTCCTTATTATCTTGAAGTAGGGAATTTCCACCCGAGTTCCAATGATGGTGATTTTCCATTCCACTATGAAAACAGAGGTTTGGAGCCATCCATGCAAGTTAGATTCAAGCAATGGAGAGAGACAATACTAATGGACAAACGACAATGGTTAGAGAAAATTTTGATCCAACTACTACATTAAATTTCATGATATAATTTTTCTTCTTTTAAAAGAAATGCAGGGATAAGCCTGAACAATGTATTCTTAAACATAGCACAAGATAAAAAGAGAAACTAATTCTCTGAATACACTATATTATTAATTTGTCAAAAAGTTAAGAACTTTTTTTCGGCTAAGACCTTACAATATACTTATACTAGAAATCAACCCCTAACCCGAATAGAACTCTAATTACAAAAAACTAAAAAAATAAGAAACATTACTAAAATATAGAGAAAGGAAAGAAGTAGGCCCAAAAAAAAGAAAAGAAAAGGGGCTTTCGTAAAATTTTTGCCCAGACCAATAAAATTCAGGCGAATTGAGGTCAAAGAGAAGACGATTTACTTTCTTTTCCGGACCATCCAACTAGAGATTCAAGTAGAATTTTTTTTTATGACCGGGCGGCTGAGTTAGTCTTGCGGTTTAAATTTTATAATCATTTTTTATTTACTTTTTTATCTTTGTTATATTTGGTGCTGGGTTAGATTACCTTAGAAAGGGGCTTTTTTAAATAGTTCATGATTTTCTATTAATTTATACTTTGGTTTTCAATAAGAAAAGTTAAAAGCAGAGCTTAAAAGTCTATATGAAAAGGGTAAAAAATAAACTTAAGTAAAAAAGTCACTACCTAAGAAAAAAAACTAATTAAATAAGCTTATCTATACAAGCTCAACAGATCGCACTATCACACATTTTTATTTATTTATTTATTTATTGTTAATTAAAAGGTAAAAATGAACGACCAATATAGTAATTCTCTTTAGATGACATTATCACATATCAAGTGGCAATAATAAGCTACGGAATCTAGTTTGACCAAAAGAAGGGAAAAAAAAAACAAAAACATCTAAGAAGAAGGAAAGTCCTTTAAAAAGATAATTATCCAATATGATTACTAGTTTTTACATTACCGCTGTATGAGCCTCACCCTTCCAGTGGTGAGCTCTTGGCCTTTGGTCAGTGTTTTCTAGATGAACGTTGAATTTTTTATCCTGGTATAGCACATCAATTGTTTGCTCCCACCAAATTTCCAGGCAGGTCCAGTCCCCTCTTTTATACTTATATCTATATTTTCTCAATAATTAATGGAGCAGATTTTATTTGACCCACAAAAAATTATTCAGTATTTATGTAGCATCGTCACGTGATACTTCACTTTTTATTTGATGAATCTCACCTTCATGTAAGAGATTAAATACCACGTGACAATGCTATAAAAGTATTGAATAATTTCCCATCATCCACACCCAATTGTCAATGCTACGTGCGAAATGTATATCAGAATAATGCGGTGTATGCAGATGTGATACCAAAGTGTTAAAAAGGATGCGTATATCAGAATAATAAAAATATACTTTTTATATAATATATAAACTCTGTATTTTATAAAGGGTCTTGCTAACATGTGCCCTAAGGGCACATTTTAAGCATACTTTGTCTGGTTGTACAATGCATTGGAACTTGTGTTTTCACAATTTTACACGACACTGCAAGACAAAATCACATAATTTTTAAAAGTCAATGTATTTATGAACAAGTCCAGACAAAGCATGCTTAAAATGTGCCCTTAGGACACATGTTAGCATTTGCCTTTTATAAAATATTCAAACCAATGTATCACCCCACTGTGGGGTCCGTAAGTATAGAATATTTTTTATTGTAAAAAAATCAACGCAATGGGATCCACAAGTGTACGAAACCGACCAAAAACCAGGGATTCTAAGGTTTACAAGTTACAACCACATCCTGCAAGACAATTAATCAGGTGGGTCCATAATTTTATAAAAATACAAAATAAAAGGTATTGAATATGAACAAGTCTACAACAACCTTAGCATACAATCGATAGAAACTGAATATTTCATGAATGCGTGACCTGCTTACTTTTAATTCGCGTTCTGGTGGAGAGTAAGTCGCGAAGTTTTACTGAATTCGCCAACCCGCAAATTGCATACTCTTGCGGCAATCCTACTTGACGAACTATGTGACCAAGGTGTAGATGGCTAGTAGTAGAATTTTTGAAGCATTGGAAATATCCGGGTCAAGTCCGACATTGTTTAAATTGATCTGAAAGGCCGAAGTTTGATTTAAGATAGCCCAATGAACAATACTCATGAACGTCGAATTTTGAACTAGGTATTCTATATGAATCACCGATAACTTTATTCTTGATATTTTGTATAACACTTTGAACAATGAGCTGAGCCCAACCCAGCTTGATGTCGGGTATTCACTTTCTTGCTCAAGCTTACCAAGAAAATAAAAATGAAGTCCCAAGTCTGCCCACCAACTTGACCAGAATATTTATTTATTTTTTTTTTATAAATATAAGTAAGTATATATATTTATTTATTTTTTTAAACTAAATAAAAATATTTGAGCTTGGCCGGGCTTTGAAATATAAAGTAAGTGAGATATATATATATATTTGTTTATTTTTTAAACTAAATAAAAATATTTGGGTCGGGTCGGGCCAAGCTTGGAAATATAATCTTAAGCCTGTCCCAAAAATTAATTGGGCCTAAAAAATCAACCCAGCCCGATCCCACGGGCCGAAATCTTAATTCTAATCCCTTAAAAATTGGGCCAGACTGGCCAAGCTTGTTGGGCCAGCAGGCCGATGACCACCCCTAGTGTATATATATATTTGTTTATTTTTTAAACTAAATAAAATTCAGGCCAGGCCGAGCTTTGAAACATAATCTCAAACTCGGCTTAAAAAATTAGCCCAGCCTGATCCCATGGGCCTAAATTGTGTGAATTGGTTATTGGATAGGCTTAGACTAGGCATCATCAAGACAAGGAAAGACTATTCAATGTAAGACAATTGTACTCCAGTTAACTTTTAATCCTACTTTTATAGTGAGTTTTAGTCTCTAACTTTTATTAAAGTCATAGTAGGACCCATTATTGTTTTTCTTAAAAGGTGTGCTGAACACGAAAATTATCTAGTGTTGGTAGAGGAGTACGTCATCCTTGCTTTATCTTTAATAGGTGAAGAACCTATCTTCATGTGAGAATAAGAGTAAAGATACATAGTTGTTTAAGAGTATTAAATAATTTCTCTGTGGCATAATTTTAAACAAAATACATTTTCTAGGTCCAGTTGGTCTGTAAACTTACAATCAGGAAAAAAAAAAAAAAAAACAAAACAAAAGGTAGACCACCAGAGGAATTTCCTTCAAAGAAAGGTCCCGAAATTTTTTTTCTCTTGGTTGTGACTCCTAAATATGTGCAATGGTATGTTTCGAACTTGCAAAGCAATGAGAAGTTAAACCCATCTCCAAAGTTTGAATACGATTTGTCCAAGACAGTGAAGCTTCCTCTCACCAACCAATTGCGGTATTGCCCTTACCACTACAAAAACCAAAGAGAAAGGAAAGAATAATGTACAATACTAGGAGCTATCTTGTTGGAACTCAAGATGCCTTTCCTCTTTACTACATCTTCAAAGCCCACTTTTCTTTTCCCAGCTTTGTTCACCTACTTTCTTCTGATCTTCTCTCACCTCGGAACCGACACAGCAGTTGGCAATGAAAGCGCAACGAGCATCGGCGGAGACATCCATGGCAACTCTCGTGATGGCAAAGAAGTTGAAACAGCCATGAAGATAGCTATTCAAAACTTCAGAAACACTTCCATGTATCATTGGCTGTCTCTCCATTTTCAAAAGCTTGGTGGGGACGCCTTCGAAATAGCTTATGCCGGTTAGTTATCTTCTTCGCCTTTCCTGTTGATGATCTTATTTCCAAGTGCTTCCCCCAGCCTAGTAGGAGGAATTTCTCCTACCTAATGTAACTGACAGCACACCAATCTGCAACTTATTAAAATTGTTCTGTTAATTCACTTGTGGTCTCCTAAACTTTTGACATTATTCATGGAATCACTATATTTGTCTAAGATATTCAAATAAAATACAGAAATACGTATATATGTAGAAATGGTGTGCTACCACAGTACCACGTATAGAGGCCAATAGCAATACTTACAATCCCAATTGGAGAAAATCCCTATTGATTAGAATTTATCCAGTATAATAGGCTTATATTAGCTGTGTAATTGCTTCTGAATTTACAAAGTAATGAATGGGTTGATGATATAGAAACTTTGGGAAAAGGGAGGAAAAGAGAAAAAAAAGTATTTTTTCTTTTTCTATTTGGTATTGTAAAAAAAATGAAAAAAAACCAAGGGAAAGAAAAGAGAGAAAGAGTGTGAGTTATTGTGTTTTTTATTTTTTTCTTCCTTTCCTTGCTTTTTCCTTCCCTCTTACTGTAATATCAAACAGAGGAGTAGAGAGTTTTTTTTTTCTTCCTTTCCCTTCCCTCCCAAGTTCCAAACAGGCATAAAAGATACATGCTGGTTAGTTAAGCTTGCGATCTATAAAATCTATCAGGTTATGGTACATCGTGATTAAGTGAGATCATTCTAATTTAAGATGTAATAGGTTTATGTAAAGCTCAACCTGTGGTATATCTTATTAGTTAAGAAAAATAAAAATAAAAGAAAGTAAAGTGGTTTTCAATCGCCATCTGATGGAAACGAGCTGAATGGGAAGTATTACCCCCTCAAATCACTTAACCACATAAAATCTCGAGACACCCAGGTGAGAAAAAAGTTAGTAGTTAAGTAATACAATTTTTTTTATTAGATTCTGTCATGCATTGTTTATTTTATTAAAAGTCTTTTTATTTATTATAAATTTATATTGCTAATGTAATTAAATACTAAATACCTCAATTTAATAAAAATAAGTACTAAACAATTGATATTACGTGACTACTAAATTTTTTTTTTATTTTAAGGTGCTTCTATTAGAAGTGTTGTGCTGAATGAGATCTCATATATTTTGTCATCCAATTCACCTCTCCTACGTCATCCCAACGGCAGACACAAGGGGGTGAATGAGGGCCACAATTTTCCAATGTTTCTAAATTCTATTTACTCTTAGAGCTTTGGAATATTTAAGGTTTTTTTTTTTTCTTTGATTCAAGGCAAAGACACACACACACTAAGTAAACAACTCACAATCGACCAGGTACAGAGTCTATAATCCCAAGTAACTCGTCAAAACGAGTTGATTGGGAAGAGACTAAGTACCACAACCTACTAGAGGTTATCAGTTGATGTGAGACAAACCAAGCACACACATGGACTTTTTCTTTTGTTCAAGCCAAAGACACACACACACCAAGCAAACAACCCACAATCGACTAGGTACATAGTCCACAATCCCAAACAATCCGTCAAAACAAGTTAATTGGAAAGAGACTAAGTATCATAACCTACTAGAGGTTATAAGAAAAGATGTAGTATATTAGCACCCAAAATTTAAAAATTTTTACTTTAATCTTCCTTTCAATAAAATTTGTTTACCTTGACCCGCCACTCAACAAAAATCATGAGTTTCATGTTGACCTGGGTTGAGTTTAGGGACAGCATATCAGCACCTTAAAATTGGGCCTAAATGCGCTGCCAACCCAAATTCATCTAAAAACAGGCTGAAATTGGTCCGGTTTGCTTCTGGATTGAGTCTTCTAGGCCACTTCAAGCTGGGCTCCAATGTGGCCTGGTCACTTGCATATCTTGTCTGCTGTACTACCCATAGCAATTATGGGCTCGGGCCAGGCTAATGGGAAAACGAGGCATCAATAGAAAGAAATTAGGAATGTCATTGCCATGCGGTCATTTCTACTATTATAAATTTAGGTAAATATCTGTATAGTTTTTCTTTTTTACTTTTTTTTCAGCTGTACTCATTGAGGAGGAGCAAGTGCAATTGATTATCAGCATGGAGGCATGGCCAGTAGAGGTTTTAGGTGCCACTGACGAAAACCAAGCTCAAATGCTAAGTTTTTCGTTTGCAGCCGCTACTACTAAATCTTGCCAATGGCCTTTATTGGTACAAAAGGATTCCAACGGCTTGGAACGAATGAATTGCACTGCAGCAGTTATTCATTCCTTTGGTTGGAGAGGGGTCACTGTAATCTATGAAGAAAACAAATACAATGGTGATTTCAGGATCTTGGATCTGCTATCCGAGGCACTCGAGAATGTTGGCTTGGAGATTGAATGTCGTTTTGTTTTTCCAACATTTACATCACAATCTAATAAAAAAGAGGTCGCTCGCAAGAAGCCAGAGAAGTCACAAAGCATTTTACTTGGGTTTTTCATCATTCTCCCTTCATCGTTACCACTGCCTACTCTGTCTTTGAGACAGACCAATCCAGTCTCCCGGACTCTGTCACACTTCTGTAATCTCTTCTATGGAAGGTTTTCTCAGAAGCAAGTCTCGTTATTCTGATCAGAGCAATTCTTTTCCACAATTCTTTGACCTGTTTCAGCAAAGTTTCCAATTGGATTATCCCGATGAAGATGTCTCCAAGCCAGGAACTAATGCTATTAGAGCATATGATAGCATAACTACTCTTATACAGGCCACGGAGAGGATAGCTAATAATCATAATTCTTCAGAAATGTTGCAAGAAGGTATGTTAGGAAGTGCCTTCTTCACCAGTTCAAAAGGAGAAGCTGCTTTTGAAGAGGTATGACTGTCTTAGTCCCCAACATTCATGACTATTATGGCAGATCAGTTTGCATGACATTCAATGGAATTTGCGACGAATATGTAGTACAACCTTTGTAGTTAGAGAGTCTCTAAAACTATTATGTCCACCACATCTATCCCAAGTAAACTTCCAGACTTGAGCTTTAATTGGTTTTCCCAACTTCCCAGTTTGTTTGCCAAGGGAACCGTCAACCGTTACGGTCACATTTGTGGTAATTGCGGAGTTACATTTGTGGTAACTATTTTTTTACCAAAATATCTAATATTTTTCAAAGATCTACATCTAACAGTCCACTATTTTATTTTTTGATCCAAGATATTGCAAGGTATCGAGACCTTAAAAAACCCTCTGTGGAATCGAAGAAAAATCTTTTTACCAAACTTAGCCCAAAAAAAAAAAAAAAAAACTATTTATTGAGTCCCACTTATTTTAAACTTATGTATCAAACCCAACTCCTTAAAGTCGTGATGTCAAATTATAACTTTAATGAAGTGTTTTCAAACAACAACTTTAATTAAACATTATTTTACATATTTTATATGAAAGACATGGAACCAATACACAATTTTATTACAGTAATGTTTTAAACTAAACTTCATTCAAACCACAACTACATCCGAAATTGGTTTTGCATACTTTCTATGGGACTCGTAGGACTAAAAACACAATTTCAACTAAATTCAGGAAAGTGCTGTATTTGGTAAGCCGGTAATGTTGTACAACTAAAAAATTTATCTATAATTTATCATTAGAATGATATAGCTGAATGAGAACTATTCACTTTAAAACAAAATACTCACATAAAGAAAATACTATTCTTTCAAAAAACACACTAGAATGATGTGACAGTGATATTTTTATAGATAAGAACCTCCATGATGGGTGTGATGTATTTAAGTGAATAACTCTTATTCAAGTACATCATTCTGGTAATATATTTTGTATGAGTTTTCTTATTTGTTTAACATTACTCATAACCCATAATGTTGACTCTCAATTACAAAAAATAATGTTGCTACATTATTTTTTTGAGTTTTTTGTACAAATTTTTTAAAATAATAGCATTTTCCTTTTGATGAGCTGCTTATAAGCCATTAGCCATAAGCCAAAAGATATAAATTCTAAGTTATAAGCTGCTTTTAAAAAGTTATCTTTAAAAATAATTTTTTTTGAAAAACGTAATTAGACATAAGTTATTTTTTTAAACTATTCACCCAAACATATTTTAAAAAAATTATAAGTATAAATTATAACTACTAAATAACTTATATTCAAACGCCCTAATTCCAAAACTGATTGAACCGGGTTAAAAGGAGCTTTTTGAAGCTGGGCTTAGGGGAAAATACTCGCTTATCCACTGGATTTCTGAAAACCCAACAAGTTTTTCACTTTTTACACACAGTTCAACAACACTTCTGTATATATGCAACTAGCCTTATCCATTATCAATGTGATCGATGTTTGACTCCTTGTGCTTTGAATTATTTTGTTTCTGACTAGAACGTGATACTTCTTACTTGTTGATCAAGATTTCTGATGTTATCAGTTGCTATCTGAATACAATATCTGATCTAGGACGAAGCCAGCATTTTATTTCAGGGGTCAACAGAAAAGAATAAGTATAATAAAAAAATGCACACAATAATACAAGTTAGATTAATATACTAAAATAAAAATTAGCATTCATTGGTCTTAACTAAGATATGATAGCAAAATACCAACAAAAAAAAGTCATCTTTTACAACATATCAAGTAATGTACCAATCAAAGAGAGACTCGATGACATTTTATGTCACAGAATTCATCTATGATTAAATTTACACCAAATTTCTCAGCGATCTCTTTTTCGATGTATACAATTAAAACGTCTATGAGAAAACCTTCTTCCATCTTGTTTTGAAGTTTAGTTTTAATCATATTCATAACCGAAAATGATCAATCTGATGTCACAGTAGAAACTGAAAGCGAAAGAACAAGGCTAATCACTGTGTAAAAAAGTAAGTAGATCTTTGAATTTTTTGCCCTAGTTGTTAATTAATTGGGCATGAATAAATATGAACTTTAGGCTTTGGGCCGTAGACAAAACAAATAATAAACAAGACAAATAAGGCTATATAATAATTAAAAATGGCCTAAAATATGTTTTGGGTAATTTTATTATGTACAAATTTTTTGAGCCATGATCTATCTAACATATAATGGATTTTTTTAAATATAAGGGGCGCTAATTTACCAAGTAAAACTTTTTTGTGCTTAAATTTTACTATATCTGTGTTTTAAAAACCAGAGGGGGTTATGCCCCTCTTGGTCCCACAGCCCTTTGGTGCCTGATCTGATCTAGCCACACTCTGATATGGTGTTATCAGAGGCTAGTGGAATTTACTAAACCAATGGCCGAGCCAGAGTTGTCGATCATGATTGCTGCAGAAGAAGCTCCCAACGGCATTGCTGTTGAAGAAAGCGGACGGAGTTCTATGAACGGTAAAGGTGGTGATAAAACGGAAGTGATGGCTGGTTCTGAGCAAGGGTTGAGGGGCCTCAAGCAGGTCCTGAAAGGATGGGTTTTGAATGAACTGCTGAAACTTTTGGGGAAAAGTTGTTCCCTTCACAATGAATCTGAATTCTTCTACGGCACTTATGTGGATTCTGATTTACCATTTGGCGAGTTGGATTTGCCAATAACTGTTCCAGTGAAGCCCGAAGCTCCCAAGGGCATTCCTATTGAAGACTCTCAAGAGCTTTTCTTGTGGCAGGACCTGATCAGGCAAGTTCCAAAAAAATGGTCAGTACTTGATACAAAGCCAATGAAGATCGCCATTCCTGGTAAAGCCACTTTTGAGGAATTTGTGAAGGTGGAAGATATAGAAAATTCAACCCAGAAGAAGTATTCAGGTTTCTGCATTCATGTATTCAGCGAGGTGCTAAAACTTTTGAAGCATAATCATTCCCCACGCTATCAATTTGTGCCTTACTATGGTACTTACAATGATCTATTTGATCTTGTCATCGACAAGGTATGATCTATCTTTAACTTCCTCTCTAAATGATTGTATTGTGAACTGCATTTATTTTGCATTTCGATCCTTTTATTTATTATTTTGATTCTTACAAAAATTCTACGATTCTTGTGGATAAAATTGATGGAAGACTTTTGATGGCATTGTTGGCGATATCCCAATCATAGCCAACCTCTCCAAGTACGTGGATTTCACACCGCCATTGTTTGCACATTCAGGACTATCCATGATAGTTCCATTGAAGCCTGAATCAACCAGGGCATGGATATTTTTAAAGCCTTTCAACAGGGATATGTGGTTAGCAACCGTGGCAATTTTGATCTACACCATGTTCATAGTTTGGTTCATTGAGCATCGGTCCAATCCAGAATTCTTTGGCCCATGGAAGGACCAGCTTGGCAATGTGCTTTAGTTCACCTTCTCTTCCCTTTTCTTCACGCAGAGTAAGTGTGTTTGTGTATATTTATATACATCATATCGAACTTCAGAAATTAGAGAGAAGAGTTTAACTTTATAATGATGTTGGAAACATTGCTTTGTTCACGGGAAAATAAAATAAAATATGGTTAATTTCAATTTGCTCTTTTGCGTTTTATACTAAATTTTACTTTAGAATTTTCAGTTTTATTACTATCAATTAAGCTAATACATTTCAAATTTATTGCATTGTCAACATTTTTTCAAAGGGTAAAGATATAATTAGTTTCCCCTTCTTCTAATAGTCTACCACAAATCGTTTCGAATCACTTCAGAATCATGAGTGTAACTTGTACCATGACATATATAACATTATTAAGCCTCATATAAGAGTCTCAATTCAACTCACGCCCAATATCTATGAGTTTTTGGATTGGAAATGAATGCACGTGTTTTACATATTTATCCACTTGAAAAAAGCCTCCGTGAGTTTTTGACTACTTTCTAAATCAAAATTGATAAAAGTTAACTAACAGTACAATAAATTGGAAGTATAAAGACTAAATTATAATAAATACAAATAAAAATTGCCATTAAAATGAGATTTGGTATAAAGTATGATGGTGCAAAGTGTAATTAAACTAATAAAATAAAATAAAACTCACACATTGTTTCTTCCAGGGGAGAGGATCCAAGCAACTATGCTCGAGTGGTGGTTGTGGGGTGGCTTTTTGTGGTGTTGGTGTTGACACAAAGCTACATTGCCACCCTCAATTCAATGCTCTCCATCTCAGGAATCCAACCAATTCCAACTGCGATAGATATCGAGCAACTAAGGAGGACAAATGCTGCAGTTGGCTGTAATAGTGATTCTACTGTAAGGAAGTACTTGGAGAATGTGCTTAAATTCAAAGCAGAGAACATCAAAGCCTTTAGCAGCCAACATGACTTGCTGGTGGAGTTCAAGAGTGGCAATATCTCAGCTGCATTTCTTGAATACTCTCATGCCACAGCTTTTGTCAACCACCACTGCAAGAAATATGATATCACTGGATCTACTTACAGATTTGGAGGATTGGGCTTTGTGAGTAGTGAATTTACCTCTTTATATATGCTATTTCTTCGAATTCCCTGACTGTGTTTGGTGGCACAGAAATAACACCTTGGAAATGGAATGGGAGAAATACTAGTTCAACTTTTGAAATGATATAATCTCCAATTCCACTTCTCAAGTGCAGATTCAGTGATGCCAAACACAGCATCAATTTGATGCTTTTGATGGAACATTAGTGCAGCAAAGTTAGGACCCACCAAACAACATAATATTTTTAAAATTTCTAATGAGAGGATAGAATTGTTAAATTCATGTTTTCAACTTAGCAGACTATCAGGTGTAGGTTGAAGAAAAGAACCAATTCTGCAAACCATTGGCTAAAACCAATTTTTCTTTGGTTCTAGGTTAAACAGCAACATATTATTATGTAGGTGCATAATTCAAAAGCTAGATGATAAACTGATTATTCCCCCCTTTTCTCATCATTCATTTGATATTGAAGTCTTCCTGTATTTCAATTTCTAAATCAATAATTGCTGATCAGAAATAGATGAGTAAATTTGAACTACAATTAATTAAAAACATGCACGCAAAAACCCGTTTATGTACTAAGGGCTGGCAATTAACTAACTGAAAATTATTCTTTGTGACCTCAATGCAGGTATTCCAAAAAGGCTCTCCAATAGCTGCTGATGTCTCTGAAGCCATTTTACAACTCTCAGAAAATGGCATGCTGGAAAAGTTGGAATATAAGTGGTTTTCTCCCTCCAAAGAGTGTTCAAAGTCACAAACTACTATCAGCACCTCGAGTATAGATAGCTTGAGCCTGCAGAATTTCTGGGATCTATACGTCCTCTCATGCGCTACTTCCACCATTTGTTTTCTATTGTTTCTCATAAACTTGCTAATAAATCTCAGGCACCATCAAGCAGAAGAAGACAGCCCCAGCTCAATATCTACGGCTGTTTGGAACATGGCACTTCGGCTCCTGCAGTACTTGCAGAGTGTTTGGAACAAGGCACTTAAGCTCCTGCGCTACTTGCAGAGTGCTTGGAGCAAGGCACTTATGCTACTGCCATACTGGAAAAATAGAGAAAATATAAGTCCGGGAAGAGCTCCAACCTCTGGCCGGACACAACACGAAATTGAATTTTGTTAAAATTTGACTGTAAATTTTACTACTGCTTAAAGTTAAGAAATAGGAAGAATAAACATGTCGACTTCTCTGCCCAGCAAAAAAAAAAAAAAAAACATGTCAGACTTCTCAAACTGTCACTCTCTTCGTAATATTTCTTTTACTACCTTTTTTTGGTGAAAGTTTTTGTACTGGGTAGATATTTGTAAAGACTGATGAACCTTTTTTTATCCCCAGTTACTGTTAAAATTTGAAATGATCTAATAACATCTTACACTTTTGATAATCCGTTCTTAACTGCTTAATTGTGCTAGAGTTGCTACACTTTCTCTCATCCACATGTTGATACTTTAGAGAGATTATGAGCCAAGAGATTTTGGCCACAGAAATCCTGATCCTTTTATCTTTCGTCTACGTTAACATGAACACATGCAAAATATGCACATAGATGTATATGCATATGCATACATGCAACTAGACCTCACAAAAACCACAGACATATGTTGAAGAGTAGCTTAGAGGACACCATGCTAATGCCAAAATGCTTTTCCTATATATTGTCTCTCTATTTTGCTTTCCAACCCAACTTTTCCCTCCCAACTATTCTCACCTACTTTCTTATCATTCTCTCCCACCATGGAACCATCACAGTAGCTCAAAACAGAAGCACAAGCATCGTTGTGATCATCAATGTTGGTTCCCGTATCGGTAAAGAAGTAAAAACAGCCATGAAATGGTTGTTTAAAACTCCAATAATAACTCAAAGAATCACTTGTTTTCTCTCCATCATTGAAACACCAGTAGCACCCCCCTTCAAGCAGCTCATGCGGGTTAGTTGTCTTTGCCGCCTCGCCTAACTCTCATCTCTGCTCATTTTAACTTGTATGCCGATACATACACCCATTGAACATACATGAGAGCTCTATTTGTTTAGTTGTGCTGCATGAGAAGCTTGTATTCTAGCAAAGAGTAGTGGAATAAAAGGTTGATATTGTGAATTGAAGTTATAAGATTCTTTTCATAATATTTTGTTTCTAATTAAGAAACAAAGGATGAGAAGTTTTTCTTGTTCCGGTATTCTCACTTAGAAATTGTCATTCTATTCACTGTGTTTCCATCTGAGAAAGATTACATTAGTGAGAGTAATCATTGAGAAGAAAATGAGACTATTAAATTAAAGATTTCCAAGGGCATATCAAGCTTGTAATTAAGGAAACATTCACCAATCTCCAATCTCGATGAGATTGACCGTCTATGAAAATATTTCCCACACCATGGAATGTTCTTGGAAAAGAAAATTATAAGAGAGAGGATAGTAAATTTTTTTACCTTTTATGTCAAAAAAATTAAAAGTTTTCCCTTGTGTACTAAATTTCTTCCTATAATATACTTCTGGACTTCCATATTCTATACATTGTAAACTGATGCAGGACAAATTTGTACAGCAAAATTTTCTCCGTTATGTATTTTTACTTTTTAATTTGTATTTTTCATTTTTTTATATCTTAAGGTCTTAATTTCCATTATTATGTATTTTTAGACTTCTAATAGTGAATTTAATTCCTAACAAATTATATATTATAATGGTTAGGGTAGTTTTTTAAAAGGTTTTTCCTTGTGTTTCAAGTTTTCCAGTCCCCAAATATGCCCTGTGGGAGAGAAACGAAACCTGCACACAGGATTCAAGCTCTTTAAGAAATTATTTAGTTGTAATTTTGAAGTTTTGCTTTCTTGTGGATTTCAAGGAAGTTTAGAAATATAAAAATGTTATCAGGGCTGGGGACTTCATTAGACATAAATTAACAAATTGGGAGAATTAGTGTTAAGGGATAGGAAGGCTTAAACTGATATTCAAGAATATTTTTCCTTTAATTCTGATTCAATCACAAACATCAAAAAACTATGATTGTCCTAATCACTTTTGCAATTCAATCATGATATACAAATGAAACAGTTACTCATTGAGAACATAAGAGTAAGAATTACAAAATGGACTGCTTTGCAAAAGTCCTCTTGCCATGTACATCTCAACAACCAAATGTGCTAGTAATCTGATTCGGTGCTATAATTGTTGGCAGAAAAGGCAATTCAAGAGGAGTGAATTGAGTTTTTCGAAAATTAATGACAATTAAGATTAATTAAAATTAATCTAATCAATCTAACAGTGATCAATCTATATATAATGCAATGTAATCAAAGTAAGATTAGAAAATAAAGCAATAGAAAGAACACAAATAATTACTGAGATTGAACCACAATCCGTGGTCTACGTTCTTACCTCAAGATCCCTTTAAAGTCTTCCTCCATTATGTAATCTCCAATTATAAATGGATGCTGATTGACCACGTGCTTAGCTCACTCTTTACACAAGAACTTCTTCCCAAGTTCTTCAGTCACCAAGTGGTATTGTCTAAGATTTATTTAAACTTACAAAAGTTTTTATTCCATAAGAGAACTCTTAAACTCTCACTTACAAGTGTATAAAGATATACAAATGATTTACAAACTCTCTAACAAGAGTGGATTAAACAATCAAAGCTCACACAGTGAAGATAAAGAGAATGTTCTGAATTTTTCTGTTTGATCAGTCAGTGGATGTTTGTTTCTTGTGTCTCTTCTTGTATAAATGCAGTTGGAAGACTGTATATAAACCCCTGTATTGATTTCATCTGTTGGAGGTTGTTGGGGCTCATTTAATGCATGTCCAATCCGTTATAAAGTTAGAAAAACTAGCCATTATATCCCAGGAGTCGACTCTAGGCTTAATGGGTCGACTCATCTGGTCTGCATTTTACAGATGTTGTCCATTGTCTCCAAAGGTTGACTCTTCATTTCTATAAGTCTGCTCATTGATCATTTTATCTTCAAGTCATTTTGTTTCTCTCTTCATGAGTCGATTCTTTATATTCAAAGGTCGGTTCATTGATAATTTGATCTTCAACTTTTTACTTCTGTCTTTATGAGTTGATTCTTCATTTTCATGAGTTGGCTCATTGCCCAGAAATCTTCATTCTGTCTTCCAATGATCAAGTTCATCTTCAGCAACATTATAAGATTTTCAATGAGTCTTCTCTTGGGGGTGTGATAATCAATCAAAGTCTTTAACTTAACAAAGTTATCTTTTATTCAATTTGGATTGAATCAATCATTTAATATTCATCTTTTCTTGACTTCCAAATTATCACGGTTTCACTCTATCAATGTTGAGCTCTTTTGCCGATCTTTCTCTTTCATTGCCAAGTGCTTTCTTTTGTTGTCGAGCTATTGTTTTTATTGTCGAGCTATTGCTTTCATTGTCGATTTCTTCTTTTTGCTAGGAATTTTTTTTTCCTTCTTTGGAATCACCTCAATAAAACTTTTGTAAACTTGATGAAATCTCTTCATACATATTGTCTTCATTGATTCCTTACATTTGAGAAGAATTATTTACTTGGATTCCATGTAGAGATTAGGCAATCAAGATGAATCTTCTTCTCAAGCAATTTCCAATTGCATTATCTTGAATTGACCATTTGCACACTTAATGGAGTCTTCTTCTGAATATTTTCAATTTCTTCACAATCCAATCATCTTCAACTGATCTTTGCACACTCTGATGAAGTCTTCAATCTTTTTGGGTGCAAGTCAACTTCCTTGAGTCTATGCATACTTGATGAAAACCTTATTTGAACACCTTCAATCTCTTCGAATGTAAATCATCTGTTTGAAGTAGAGATAGGCGTCAATGCTCTGTTTGGTTCATTGCATAGCTCTTAAAGTTGATTTCATAACTCTTAGAGTCCATTGCTTGATCCTAAGCTTGTTGTGCATTCACTTTGACATGTATTAGACTTAAGATTGAATTTTAAGTCTAAATTATAAATTTTATTAATCTGCACACTAAGTAAATGCATTAGTAAAATAACACAAGGTTTAGTTATTATAAAAATCATTATGGGGATCAATCTTGAGTCAACAATCTCTCCCTTTTTGATGATGACAAAATCTTTGCAAAATAAGTTGATATATAATTAAATAAAATGGACAAAGTTGAGTGGCATACCAGTAGAGAACTCCCCCTTTATTTCGTAATTAAACAAATCATGCTTAAAAGACAAATGACTTTTCAAAAACAACTTTCAGAGAGTTTTTATCAGTTATTCAAAAAACAAATTAAGGGAAGTGATTCATGTTATTCCCCTTGAGAACAAGCTCAATATTTATCAGTTAATATACAACATTCATTTCCATTTATCAATCAAATATACTCTATTTATTGTCCAATTCATTTTCCAATAAGCATTTATTGTTCAATTCTTCTCCCCCAAACATTCTTTGTTTAGTTTACACTCAATATTAGTTTAGTTTACACTCAATCTTGTCCAGTTCATTTCCAAATCTTCTCCCCCTTTTTGTTACTCCATCAAAAAGGAGAAAGAAAAAGGAAAACATAGACAAGTATAATAGCAAAAAGTATTAAAACAAGATAAAATGTATAATCAGGAAAGCAATCAAATAAGCAAGAGATCAATTGGGCAAAAGAACAAAAGTTAGATTTCATTTAAGACTGAGATTACAAAAGGTTGTACAATTGATGTCCACAAAAAGTAATCAACAAAACAAAACAAAACAAAAAAAATGTTATAATAGGACCATGAGTGAGACAGAATGATTAGGTAAGAGGGAATATGAGATGAAGGAAAGTAAAGGAGGTAGAGGTAGATAGGATGAGGAAATGAGAGTCTAGTGAGCATCAGATTCAGTGGCCGAAGAGTCGTCTTCTCTAGCTTCTTCCCCTTCTTATGCTTCCTCCTTATTTTCTTCATCTGCCTCATTAACTTCTTATTCCTCTTCTTCTTTTACAATTTTTCTTTTGTCATTTCTCAACATTTGTACTTTCTTTTTGAGTTCTCTCATCTTTCTTTCGATAAACATCATTCTTGTAACTAGAAGGTCTGCCTTGTTATTTAATTTGTCCAAATATTCCATGACTTGATTCATAAAAGTACTCAAATCCCCTGGACTCTCTTCTAATTCAGAACTCAAATTTCTTTTTGTGCGTATCTGCCTTGAGTGCTCCCATATGGAGTCTTTCCTTTAGAAGTATTTTCTCCTCCAGTTTTTTTTGGAGTTCACTTGTTATTCTATAAAATATACCTCATTTTTTTAAGTGTTATCTCATTGTATTCATCACTAATGGCCTTAGGGATTCTTTTCTTCTCATTTTTTAGATCAATACTAAAATGCTTCAAAACTTTTGTCAAGAAAATTCCATAAGGTAAACTGATTTTAGAGATGGTAGCTTTGTATATATGATCCAGAATAAACAGAGGCAAGTCAATTCTTGAATCAGTTATGTATGCCCACAAGAAAAATAACTCTTTCTCCGAAACAAAATCATACTTTCCAATTTTGGGAGTAAAAACGGTGCAAGTAAAGTTATGAACTAACTTCAAGAGGCAAATCAGCAGCAAAGGGTCGTATATTTTCATCCACATCCCCTCCATAGAGAGTTTTTAGTTGATCCTTCCTAGAGACCTTATCTTTATAAACTTCTCCACCGAGCCTGATTCTAAGAATGTGTCTAATCACTTCTCTATCTAAAGTGATGGTAATACCATTAACATAACTGTTGATGGTCCCTTCTTCAAGTTCCCTTTCAGCATTAGAATAGAAGTGAGCAACCAGGTCAGGGTATACATCATCCCTGAGTATTGTCATATATTTCCACCTTAGATTATCAAATTTTGCTCCAAATTCGAACTTGTGATGATCAAAGAATTTATAATCTATCCATCTTCCATTAAATACTTTTCTAAGAGAAAAACTCGAATTATACCTTTCTTGAACTTTGCCCTAACTGAAATATAGTTCATTATATTCCAGAACTGTTGAAGATGTCGTTTCTCCAATCTTACTCTTCGTTCATTTCCTTTTGTCCTTGCTAGACTCTCCTTTTGATTTCCTCTTTGGTTCTTTCGAAATAGGGGCTATTGCTACGACTAAGGCTGTAGACATCTTTTTCGATTTAAAGATTTTGGGAGCCATTGAAGGATTAGGAACGTTGAGAGAGCATGGAATGGAGTCGATTAAGGCTTATAAGATAATTGAGATGAAGATTTGTGAAGGTTCGGTGGTGACGGTTGGGCTTTGGTGTGAATAGAGAGCGGGAGAGAAACAGAGTGAGAGTAAGAGAGAGAGAGAAAGGGAAATTTTGAATGTTTGTAAAAGTGGGTTTCGTGAAAGTATATAGGCCCGACTCATGAGGCGACTTATGAACTTGATGAATCGACACATGCCTGTTAATTAAATGATTTGAGTCTACTATCGTGATGAGTCGACCCATTAAAATGGAGTGTCGACTCATGCCACCAGACTGGGCATGTCAATTATAAGGAATTCAGGATATGACCTTTTTCAAGTTTTGAGATAAGGAATGTCTTAATATGATTATTCAATGAATCATAAATTCAAGAAATGCAATTCATATGAATAATAAACACATTTAAAACATTCAAAACACAAATTTCACTCGAACTAATCAAATTTTAAGGCATAGGATTACTCATCCCTAATTCTTTTCTTATCATACAAAAACGATCTTCACTCAATGGATTAGTAAAGATATCAGCCAATTGCATGTTGGTGCACACAAAATTAAGTTCAATATCACCTTTTTGTTCATGATCTTGTATAAAAGTGATATCTAATTTCAATTTACTTTGTGCGAGAGTGTTAAACAGAATTTTTAGTCAAGTTTATAGCACTAGTGTTTTCACACTTAATAGGAGTATGATCAAATAAGATTCCATAATCTTCTAATTGTTGTTTGATTCACAACACTTGAGCACAACAACTGCCAGCTGCTACATATTCAGCCTCAGTTGTGGAGAGAACAACTAAATTTTATTTTTTACTATACCAAGATACAATCATGTTACCCAGGAGTTGGCAAGAGCCACTTATGTTCTTCCTATCAACTGTACTCCTCAGATAGTCAGTGTCAGTGCAAGCATTCAAATTAAAGCAAGTGCCCTTTGGATACCATAATCCAAGGTTTGGTGTGTGTGCTTAAGATAACGAAATATTCTCTTTAGGATTAGATTGAAAACGAGCACATAAGCAAACACTAAACATTATATCTGGTCTACTAGCAGTTAGATGCAATAGGGACCTTATCATGCTTCTATAAAGTTTAGTATCTACTGACTTACCTTTCTCATCGCTATCCAATTTTGTTGTTGTACTCAATGGAGTACTTATCGACTTTGTATCTTCCATCCCAAACTTTTTGATCAAGTCCTTGGTGTATTTGGCTTAGTTGATGAAGATGTCTCTTTTCGATTGCTTGATTTGAAGTCCGAGAAAGTAGTTGAGTTCGCCCATCATACTCATCTCAAATTCTCCCTGCATACACTTAGCAAATTCTTCGCAAAGCGACTCATTAGTAGCACCGAATAAAATATCATCCACATAAATTTGCACTACAAGTATATCATTATTTTTTATTTTAATAAAAAGAGTAGTATCTATTTTTCCTTTAGAAAAAACTTTTTCAATAAAAAAATTGCTTAATCTTTCATTCTAAGCCTTAGGGCTTGCTTCAAACTATACAAAGCTTTTATGAGTTTGAAAACATGGTCAAGAAATTTTAGATCTTCAAATCCAGGGGTTATTCAACAAAAACTTTTTCTGTGATAAAATTATTTAGAAAAGCACTTTTAACATCCATTTGATATAATTTGAAATCTTTAAAACAAGAAAATGCAAGTAACAACCTAATGGCTTCCAATCTAGCTACCAGAGCATAGGTTTCATCAAAATCAATGCTTTCCTCTTGGCTATAACCTTTAGCAACAAGTCTTGCCTTGTTCTTTACAACAACTCTGGACTCATCTATTTTATTTCTAAATACCCATTTAGTTCCAATGACTGGATGATCACTATGTCTAGGAACAATGTGTCATACCTTATTCATTTTAAATTAGTTTAATTATTCTTGCATTGCATTTATTCAAAATTCATTATTTTCAGCATCATTAAAATATTTAGGTTCAATTTGTGATAAGAATGCAAAATGATTACATACATTTTTTTATATAGAGGATCGAGTTCTTACATCTAGTGAAGGATCACCTAGGATTTGTTCCGTAGGATGGTTATGCACAAACTTTCACTCTTAAGACAGACCTTCATTGATTTCTTGTTGGCGGGTAGGAACTTCTTGTGCTTCTCTTTCTTTTTGAGATTCTTCATTTGAGCTTGGTTGAATGTCCATATTTTCCATTTTTGGCTTTAGCTCATCTACATCATCACTTTCAACATTCTTCGAAGAAGGGTTAAATTCATCAAAGGTGATATAGACTGATTCTTCAACCACAAGAGTCATCTTATTAAAGACTCTATAAGACTTGCTATGTATTGAATAGCCAAGAAATACACCCTCGTCAGATTTTATATCAAACTTACTGATGTTATCTTTATTGTTATTCAATACAAAGCATTTACATCCAAAAGCTTTAAAGTATGAGACATTCGGTTTCTTATCTTTCCAAAGTTCATAGGGAGTTTTGTTCAAAAACTTTCTAAATAAACTTCGATTTTAAAACGTAACACGCTGTGTTAACAGCTTCAGCCTAAAAATATTTTGGTAAACCATTTTTGCAAAGTATGGTTTTAGCCATTTCTTCTAAAACTCTATTTTTTCTCTCAACAACTCCATTTCGTTGAGGTGTTCTAGGGGCTGAAAAGTTATGATCAAAACCATTTTCATCACAAAACATTTCAAAGGGTTTGCAATCGAATTCCCCTCCATGATCAGTCCTAATAGAAGTGATTGAAATTCTTTTTTCATTTTAGACCTTTTTACAAAATTTTGTAAAGAAAATAATTGTCTCATCCTTATGAGCTAAGAAGAATGTCCATGTAAATCTAGAATAGTCATCAACGATAACAAGTGCATATTGTTTTCTACCAAGAATCAAAGTCCTAATTGGTCCAAATAAGTCCATATGCAATAGTTGAAGTGGCCTAGAAGTAGTGAGCATATTTATAGATTTGAAAGAAATTCGAGTTTGCTTACCTAATTGACAAGCATCACAAATTCTATCTTTGTCAAATTTTATCTTTGGAAGACCTTGACTAAATCATTTTTAGAAATCTTTGAAAGTATGCTCATACTAATGTGACCAAATCTTCTATGCTACAACCAACTTTCATCACTATTCATAGCAGCAAGACATTCTACTTTGCAAGAAGATAAATCATTAAGATTGAAAACATAAATATTGCTTTGTATATGTCCAGTGAGAATTGTCTTGTTATCATTAATGTCAATTACATCACATTTAGAGGATTTAAATACAACCTTGCATCCTTTGTCACAAAGCTGACTAATGCTCAAAACATTGTGTTTGAGTCCTTTAACAAGCAATTCATTTTCGATAAAAGTAGATGAATTCTTAACAACACTATCTATACCAATAATCTTCCCTTTTCTATTATCACCAAAAGTGACAAGACCTCCATCCTTTAGAGAGAGAGATGTGAATTGTGCTTCATCTCCCGTCATGTGCCTTGAGCATCCATTATCTAAGTACCAATGGTCTTTCTTGGATTTTTCTTGAAGACAAAGCTACAAAAGGATTTATTTGACGTTAGGTATCCAAACCATCTTGGGTCCTTGGGGGTTAGTCCTCAATAGTCTTCTAGGGACCCATGCATTGCTAGGAATATTTGATTTTTGTAATGCATAACATCTACTAGCAATATATCCCTTTTTATGACAATAAAAACATGAGACTTGTGGTTTTCCAGTTGGAGCAATAAATCTGCCTTTTGAAAATTTCTTTCTTTTAAAAGGATCAAAGCCAATACCAGCTTTGTCTAATGAACATTTTTATTTTCCTAAAATTGCATCCAGTTTTTCTTTTCCATTTACACATCTAAAAAGAGTTGTTTCCAATTCTTTAACCTTATCAAGTAAAATTTGGTTTTCTTTCGAAGAATCTTTTTGAAAGAGTTTTTCTTAATCTTATCCTTCAAGACACAAACTTCATTTTTCAAAACTTCATTTTCTTTTTGTAAATTTTCATTTTCATCAGTAAGAGTAGAAACCATCTTTTTAAGAAGACCATTTTTAATTTTCATTTTTCTGAATTCACAAATTAGATCATCAAATGCATCTTGTAATTCATTAAAAGCAAATTGGGAAAAGTTTGATACCTCACTTTCATCCTCATGAGCCATGAGACATAGGTTAGCCACTTCTTGTGGTTTGGCTTCTTCTTCGGAGCTTGATTCTTCATCATCACTCCATGTCATGGCTACCATGGCCTTCTTACTTTGATATTTATTTCCTCTCTTTCTAAGCAGAGGACACTCTGCCTTTATATGGTTAGGCTTCTTGTATTCATAGCATGCAATATTGGATTTCTTAATTGGTTCTTCTTTGGCTTAATGCTTCTTTCCACCTCTCCACTTCTTTTTCATGAATCTTCTGAAGTTTCGAGTGATGGGAGCAATTTTATCTTCATTCTCATCACTTTCTGATTCAAAATCTTGACTGGTGGATTTGAATGCAACTACCCTTTTCTTCTTTTCTTCATCCTCTTGGGCGTGTTGCTTTTGAGTGAACTCATGAGTCATTAGAGAGCCCAAGAGTTCTTCAAAAAGTAGGGTGTTGAGGTCATTTGCTTCTTGAATGACTGTGATTTTAGCTTCTCAAGCTTTTGGCAAAGACCTTAGAGTCTTTCTTACTTGCTCATTGTTAGGGTACACCTTTCCAAGAGATTTTAAACCATTAACGATATCGGTAAACCTTGTGAACATTTCGGTGATAGACTCATCAGGTTTCATTTTGAACAATTCATAGCTATGTACCAAAATATTGATTTTAGATTTCTTAACTTGATTGGAACCTTCATGTGTAACCTCTAGTCTATCCCATATTTCTTTAGCAGATTCATATATGGAAATGCGATTAAATTTATTGAGATCAAGTGCACAATATAGAATACTTATGGCTTTGGCATTAGATTGTAGTATTTTCAAATCATCTTCATCTCATTCAAATTCTAGTTTAGGGATATCAGTTCTATCTACTCTAGTTGTAGGTGTTTTGGGATAATTTACAATGAGTCTCCATAGTTCATAGTCTACAGATTGAATATAGATTCTCATTCTATTTTTTCAATAATTGTAATTAGTGTCATTGAACATTGGTGGTCTATTTGTAGATTAACCCTCACTAAGAGAGCTTCCAAAATTGGTTGTCATGGATCTATTCCTAGGATGTTAAGCCCAAATCAGGAACACAAGCTCTGATACCAATTATTGGCTTAAAAGGTAACTCGAGGGAGGGGGCGAATTGGGTTTTTCGAAGATTAATGGCAATTAAGATTAATTAAAATGAATATAATCAATCTAACAGTAATCAATCTATATATAATGCAATGTAATCAAAAGTAAGAATAGAAAACAGAGCAATAGAAAGAACACAAAGAATTACCGAGGTTTAACCACAATCTGTGGTCTACGTCCTCACCCCAAGATCCCATTGAAATTTTCCTCCACTATGTAATCTCTAATTACAAATGGATGCTGATTGACCAAGTATTCAGCTCACTCTTTATACAAGAACTTCTTTCTAAGTTCTTCAGCCACCAAGTGGTTTTGCCCATGATCCGCTCAAACTTACAAGAGTTTTTCTTTCACAAGAGAACTCTCAAACTCTTACTTACAAGTGTATAAAGATATATAAACGATTTACAAACTCTCTAACAAGAGTGGATTAAACAATCAAAACTCACACAGTGAAGACAAAGAGAATGCTCAGAATTTTTCTGTTTGAGTAGTCAGTGGATGTTTGTTTCTTATGTCTCTTCTTGTATAAATACAGTTGGAAGCTTGTATATAAATTTCTGTATTGATTTCATCCGTTGGAGGTTGTTGGGGCTCATTTAATGCACATCCAAACCATTATAACGTTAGAAAAACTAGCCGTTATATCCCAGGGGTCGACTCTAGACTTAATGGGTCGACTTATCTGGTCTACATTTTACAGATGTTGTTCACTATCTCGAAGGGTCGACTCTTCATTTCCATGATTCGACTCTTTGCATAGAAATCTTACTTTAATCTTCATGAGTCGACTCTTTATATTCAAGGGTTGGCTCATTGATCATTTGGTTTTCAACTTTTTGCTTCTGTCTTCATGAGTCGACTCTTCATTTCCATGAGTCGACTTATTGCCCAAAAATCTTCATTCTGTCTTCCAATGATCAAGTTCATATTCAACAACATTATAAGATCTTCAAGGAGTCTTCTCTTTGGGGTGTGATGATCAATCAAAGTCTTTTACTTAACAAAGTTATTTTCTATTCAAATTGGAGCGAATCAATCATTTGATATTCATCTTTTCTTGACTTCCAAACTGTTAGGGCTTCACTCAATCAATGTTGAGCTTTTTTGCCGATCTTTCTCTTTCATTGCCAAGCACTTTCTTTCGTTGTCGAGCTATTGCTTTCGTTGCCGAGATATTGCTTTCATTGTCGATTTTTTCTCTTTACTAGCAGTTTTTCTTTCTTCTTTGGAATCACCTCAATGAGACTTTTGTAAGCTTGATGAAATCTCTTCATACATATTGTCTTCATTGATTTCTTACATCTCAGATGAATTCTTTACTTAGATTTCATGTAGAGATTAGGAAATCAAGATGAATCTTTTTCTCAAGCAACTTCCAATTGAATTATCTTGAATTGACCATTTGCACACTTGATAAAGACTTCTTTTAAACATTTTCAATCTCTTCATAATTCAATCATTTTCAACTGATCTTTGCACACTCTAATGAAGTCTTCCATCTTTTTGGGTGTAAGTCAACTTTATTGAGTTTATGCTTACTTGATGAAAGCCTTATTTGAACACCTTCAATCTCTTCGAATGTAAATCATCTGTTTGAAATAGAGATAAACATCAATGCTCTGTTTGATTCATTGCATAGCTCTTAGAGTTCATTTCATAGTTCTTAGAGTCTATTGCTTGATCTTGAGCTTATTGTGCATTCACTTTGACGTGTATTAGACTTAAGATTGAATTTTAAGTCTAAATTATAAACTTTATTAATCTGTACGGTAAGTAATTGTATTAATAAAATAACACAATATTTAGTTATCATCAAAATCATTATGGGGATCTACCTTAAGTCAACAACAATGAAATGTCCTTTATCAAATCCTTAAACTATCTTACATTTTACTTGAACTTCAGGGACTATTAATTTGTAATAATTGACAGATATGCTTGGGACCTTTTTCATTTATGTATATGTTGTTTGTATCCTACAAAAGAAAAATGTATATTGTTGACCATGGAATGATAGTTACAGAGAAGGCTGAAGCTAAGAAAGCATAGATGTTCTTGAAACCCGTTACGAAAGGGATGTGGGCAGCAACTAGTGCCATCTTGATCTACACTGTGTTTATAATTTTTCTTCTTGAGCGCCAATATAATCCAGAATTCCAAGGCTCGTGGAGGAATCTGCTTGGCACTGCATCTTGGTTCACCTACACTTCACTTTTCTTTGCTCAAAGTAAGTTTCATAATTAGCAAATAATATATGAAACTAACTAATATCATTCGAATTGCTTAATACAATTGAGGAGTTCAGAGGAGTTCAATTGAGGTGACTGCATTTTTTCCTTTTAGTACTCGAGTGAAATATAAACACAAATTTCATATCTGGAGTCAATGTTTTCTGCACTAACTTGAAATCATTGGGAAAACACAAAATACAAAGAAGAAAAGTAGCAGAGATAAGCTTGAAGAAATGAATTATCAATCAAAACATAACACAAGAATACAAGAGAAAAATAAAATTCTCTGAAATAATTATGCTTTATTCATCAAAAGCTACAACTCGCTTTTAGGTAAAGCTTACATTGTATTTATAAGACAAATGACACCCTAAACCTAAGAGGACTCAAATTAAACAAATATTAAAAAAAACTTACCAAAAATAAAAAAATTGAGTTAAACCCAAATTTGAATATTAGATACGTAAAGAAACATTCTAAAATAAATGACAATAAAAACAAAAATTTCTAGACAAAGTTATTAACAAAACCAAAGTTTCCTAAAATGAAAAAAAAAACATGAATTTTGAGGCTTAAATGATGAATTTTAAAAAATTTCATAGTCCACTATGAATCTTGATTTCTAGCTCATTTTCAATGACACCACCAAGTTTCATGAAATTCGGAGTTAGAACAAGACGGCATCAGTACTCAATGAACCCATTGTTCACATAATGCAGGGAAAAGGATTCATAACAGCTACACTTGCTCGGTGGTCTTGGTATGGCTTTTTGTGGTGCTGGCCTTAAGCTCAAGCTACACTGCTAGTCTCTCTTCAATGCTCACAATCTCAAGGGTTGAGCCAAGTGTGACAGACATAGAATGGCTAAAGCGTCACAATGCAACGGTTGGCTGTGATGGCGATGCATTCCTGAGGAAAAACTTGGCGGACCTATTTAAATTCGAAGCAAAAAACATCAAGAACATCCACCACGAAGGTGACTTACCTGGAAAATTTGAGGGTGGCAACATCACCACAGCACTACAAATCAAAACAGATAGATCCACATCTCCTTCAACACTACATAGTTTTGTGTTCATATATATAGACATAAATCGTACATATATATACAATTTCATGAAACATTTACAATGTTTCTCTTCCTTTCCTTTCTTTTCTTTTTCTTTTTTTATTCTTCTCTCCCTTTTGTTTTACGGTCATTAATTTCATATGTCCCTAATGAGAGTTCAACACATCTCTTTTGTGTGATATGATAGTGTTTTATTTCGTTTGTTTCTATGTTATTCTGTATCGCAAAGACACCTGTAAAACTAGCTCTCTAGTAATCTAAATGCGTGATAGGGATATGTATACCTACGTACTATATATAAATATTATATACGAACATATATTGTGGATCTATCCAATGGAAATAAGTGTTTTGAGTATCTCGAAGCCTAAAACATGCATATCACTGTTTAATGTTATATTGAACAGTGAACCACTACTCACCAGTTCCGTCAAAGCTACAATTTTTACCTCTTCTCCAGTATCACTTCCACTGTTTTTCTATCTTTTATTCTTTATTAACCGGTTCGGCCAACATCGCCATAAGGGTAACGGAAACTCCAAGCATTGCTCAAACTCCAATTAGACCAATAGATTGAATTAAGAAAATACCTGACTCATAAAAGTGTGTTGACCATATTGAGATTATAAGTTTTCAAGCCCCAACAATCTACATATAACTTATGAAGATATTAACCATACAAAAGTCTCACTCCCTGATAAATCAAAATGCATATCACCAAGTATTTAAGTTCTTTTAAGACTCACTTTGTAAGATTTTATATGGGGCTATGCATAATAGAAAAGTTAAATTTTTATTATGTACCAAACATAGTCCATGGTAAAAAAAAAAAAAAAAAAACTTTTTATTTTTGTTTCTTTACTTATCATATGGATTACCTTTCTATATGATGTTTTGACTACCAAATACACATAAAAAGAAAGGAAAATCTATTTTCGTTGTTCTTTTGCTTTACTTTCACCCGACTTCCTTATAATTCTTCAAGAAATCATTAATTCATGGTAGTGCTTGCTAAGGAGGTAAAAGTAAAAATAAAAAGTAATATAGTAAATGAAAATAAATTTTTTAAAAATGACTTTTCCATCGAGTTCTTAATTCTTTCTAAAAAGAATATGGGACAAGTTCTTAATTCTTTCTAACTTTCTAAGAAGAATATGGGACAAGTTGTTTCCTCCAGCAAAACGCAATACGAGTCAAACTTCCGAGGACAAGTAGATCGCACTCATTATATTAGGAGAAACAATTTTTATCTTTTCATTAGGATTTCTCCACTTGTGGATTTACATTTATTTTTGTAAAAAAATAATAATAAATTGAATCGCCAGTTAGACCCAGTAAATTGAGATGGCTCAGTATTAGTATACTCCTCTAAACTCTAAAACATAACAAACTGATTCCCTAAACTATTAATTTGTATCAATCAATCCCTTTTGTTAACAATATATTAGCATTAAGTTAGGAGAATAGATGAAAAATTATCATGTAACTTACACATATTCACAAAAGTTTATTTTATACCTCAATTACATTATATTTTTGTAATAATTGTCTAATGATTGAAATACTCTTATTTTATCCCTATATTTACACGTCATTTTAAAAGATATCTCAGTCATTAGACAGTTATTATAATAAAAAAAATTAATTTAGGTATAAAATTATACTTTCGTTAACATGTACAAGTCAAATAATAATTTTTCATCAATTTTCATAACGATTGCTAACAAAAGTGGTTAATTGATACACATTTGTAGTTTATAGAGTTAACTTATTACGTTTCAGAGTTTAAGAGAACATAGTAATTATGAGTCATAGTTTGGGAGTTGTGTTTATAATTAACCCAATCAAGACTGTAATGCACCTTAGTGGTAAGGTGCTCTGCATGTGTTGTTATTAATTGCAGTTGGTCTAAGTAAACTAATTTTTATTCAAAGTTAAAAGATAGTTTAGAATCTCATAACTTTGCTAATAAGACTAGGCCCAACTATTCTAAAATGATAGTATCACGTCATTTTAGTAAAGTCTTCTTCTTTTTTTTTTTTTTTGGCAAATTACACTAATCTCACTTGAGGTATTTGACAATAGCAGGCATTTCAGACGTTGCCTTTGCAACTTTGACAAAGGAGATAAGTGTTATTTTAGAAATTACAAGAAAACTATCTGTAATTGTCGAAAACATCAAGGCAGGTTAGTATAATTTACCCTCTTTTTTTTTTTTTTTGGTTTAAAACCTACCTCTAAATAATACTATGTGAGTATGCTACAAATCATGAATACCATTCAAGCAATGACATATTGTATCCTTTTGATAAGAGTTTTAAGCATAGTAATTACCAAAATGGTAAGCGAAAGCAAGAAACGTTAATGTCTTGTTTGGAACCCAAATTTATTAAGAAAAAAAAAAAAAAGAACAGAAAAATGTGAGAAAAAAATAAATAAATAAGAGATTTTAAATTCTTATTTTTTTATTTTTTATGTTCTTTTACTTACTACTTTTTTTAACAACCAAACATACGATGTAATTTTATATCTTCTTTTCTTGCCTTTTCCTTCACTAATAGTGTAAGGGAAAAGAAAGTGGGAAACCAGCTAAAAAATATAGTGAAAAACGAATGGGACACTTAATGAAAATTATATTAAAAAGTTTTTATAGAATTTAAAAGAAATTTTTAAAAAACTTATTAAAAACTTTTGAAAAATTCACTGAAAACTTATATGATAATTACATAATACTTGGTTATAACTTAAAAAATATATATATGTATATATATATAAATTAATATTTTTTTGCAGGACGTTCTGTCGCAATTAAGTTTCCGGCCAACTACAGTTTAAAGGACTTCCTCACTTACGAGTCAACTCTAAGGATAACGTCAATATTGATGCTAAGGACAAATCAAAGAGGTTGACATTAAACATGTGTGGTCCAGTGAGGATGGAAAGGCTTACCCAACTTTGCTGGTTTCACGCGGTATGTGGAAATTTTGCCCATGCGGTGCGGACAAAGGGTGTGTGGACTTTTCAGCGTTCAGACTTTTCGGAGAGAAATAGAAAGGAGAAAAAAAGGAAATAATAGAGAAAAGTGGAATCTTTTTTTTGTTTGATTTTGTAAAAAAATAAGATGAAAAAATAAAAAATAAAAAAATTGACGGAGATGAATTGAGCTCTCCGGGATGGGAAATATGACATCTTCAGAGACTTTGGAGCAACTTGAGACCTCTGCAACAGCCGATCAAATTGAAATGAACTAACAATAGGCTTGCTATCTTCTATCTACCAACTAAATAGTAGAGAACTATATGTGAAAGATGATTTTCTTCCCAGTAAAATTAGCTCTCTAACTATTTATATCTTTGACAAGACAACATGAATTGCCAATTTTAGCAATCTAATTATCTAGATCTTTGACAGGAACAACATGTATTGCCAACTATATATAAACAAATAAAACGTGATTACTCCCATATGACCATACTATATATGAAAAATATTTTGAGTATCTCACTGCTCAAAACATGCATGTCAAATATGATTTTGTCAACAAATGTTTTCTTTTATATTTGAATGGTGTATATGTGCATGTATGTGTTTAATTAGATGCATATTTTAGTAATAATGCATATAGAGGTGACGACAGGTCCTTTGGCACGCTTAACTCACCCAAGTTTATCTATTGTTTATAGGACTTGAAACTTTTTTTGGTCTGATTTATTTAATAGCCGCTTGAAAATGAAGTTTGAAGTCTGCCTAGCATGAAATATATATAAAATAATATATATTAATGTATTCAAATTTGATATTATTTAAAATATTATTTTTGAAAAAAAAATATTTAGTGTTGAGTCCAAGTTAACATGTGATATCTCATCCACACGTTTTTTATATTCTGGAGATATTATGAGCAGAAAGATATTGGTGCTGGGGACTTTACCTCTTCTCCGGCATCACTTCCACTATTTGTTATCTTCTATTCTTCATTCACCAGTTCCGTCAACGCCACTATGCTTACCTCTTCTCCAGCATCAATTCCACTGTTTCTCATCTTTTATTCTTCATCAATCGGTTCCGCCAACATCTTCATAAGGGGAAGACAAAGGGTCCTGGGGGAGCTCCAAGCATTGCTCAAACACCGGAAGGAGATGAATTGAGCTCTCCGAGCTGGGAAAAGTTGACACCTTCAGAGGCTTTGGAACAACTTGAGACCTCTGCAACAACCGATCAAATTGAAATTAACTAAGAAACAAGTTATAGTGTCTATAGACTTGCTATCTTCTATCTATCAACTAAATAGTACAGACAAGTATACGGGAAAGATGATTTTCTTCCCATTTCTGCTGTAAAACTTAAATATGATACAATCGTACAAGAGCCCTAAAACCATCTCCTGCCTTCATCTAGGTTGAGGGGAGTTATTGGCAAGGAGGAAAAAACTTCAATTTTTGCATATATAAAAGAAATCATCTCTTGCTTTCATCCGGGTTGGAGGGAGTAATAGGCAAGGCGAAAAAGTACAAAATTTTCGAACAAACGATCCATGAACTAGCGTATAATTAGCGTCTAATTTAAAAAATGCTGTCATCTTACTCTACTTTGTTATTTATTTTTGTCTTCGAACTCCAGCCAAATAGCTATTACTATGCCATTATTACAGCACAAAATGCATCATTTGCTTAAAAGTTTTCAATGAAAGATCAGAACCTTCATCTGCAGAGGCAGCTAGCCATCTGCAGCTTTACACTTGTTTCAGTCTAAGCCACCATTGTATTACATATTCTTTTCCATTTAAAAAAATAGAAACTCCTATTGCATTATTCCCTCAAAATTTAGTGCTAGCTAACAAAATGGAATCCTCTAATGCAGATCTCTTCCAATTCAACACCATTCCCCATAATCCAAAGATACCAAGGAATGTCTAGAAAGCAGATTTATGCAAAAAGAGTAATATTATATAAATAAAAATTTTGTATAAAATTTTTATACAAAATAATATGTTAGTTTGTGTCTTTTTATTTCAAATCAAAACACTCATTTTTTATTTCTAATTTAAAAATGTGACTGTCATGTCATTCAATTGTAGAATTTTTTATGCGAAAAAACATGAATAGACTTGACCCATTTACCTTTTAACATTGTTGCGCAGGAAATAAGGTTATAAGAGATGCGATGCAATAGAAAAAAAAATAACAAACATAGAACACAGGAATTTTACGTGATTTAATAATTCGTGTGACTATCAACGTACACAGCAGCAACACAATTCTCTTATTAATTTAGAAGAAAAATGTTACAACTAATTAGGGTTATAAAAATTTATAATGAAACCTTAAACCCAGATACAATAGTAAGATTTTCAAAATACCCGTACCATATCACTGGAGCTATGCCCCCCGCACTCCAACCTATTATTCCAACTCTGGCGAAAAGATTGGATTACCCCTCACTCCATTCTACCCATGAATCACATTATTTCTCAGACTTAGTGTCACAAAAATGAGCCACTAACTCTAACAAACATGGATGGACTTAAATAGATATCTATCTTTAACTTCCCAAGCTGCTACCTTCATTCCATATTTGCTAAAATAAGAAGTGTAAGCGTGATACATTAGGGAAAAACGAAGCGAAAAACGTAGCAAAAAAAAATATAGGAGAAACAAGAAACAAAAAACGATTAAGAAACTTAATAGAAATTTTAGTAAGAAATTTTTGTAAAACTTGAAAAAGACCTTTACAAAATTTAGTGAAAACCTATATGCATAATTCAATAGATCCTTAGTGGGAACTTGAAGAAAAAATGTATAAAAATCCATTTTTCAAGTTTTCAAATAGTTTTTGCAGAGTTTTCGGAATGTTTCCTATATGCATAATTCAATAGATCCTTAGTGGAAACTTGAAGAAAAAATGTATAAAAATCCATTTTTCAAGTTTTCAAATAGTTTTCGCAGAGTTTTCGGAACATTTCCCAAGCGTTTTCATTAAATTTCCTAAAAGTATTCTAAACGTTTTTTAAGAGTTTCAAAACATTTTTGCATAATTTCAGAACAAATTTCGTACCGGTACCGAAATCACATTTTCCCGGAATCGTGCTTCCCCACTTCCAAATGAGATTCCGGCAACTATGCTTCATACTCTCTAAATGATCATATAGCGAACTACACAACGTAAGCAGACGCTTCAAATCAATTGCCCCTAACCCTACGCAAGGTGGTTACTTGTGGATGAAATTGATGGAAGATTTTGATGCTATTGTTGCCGACGAAAAAATATAGCCAATGCCATTGTTTGCCCAAACGTTGGGGCTGTTCACGATTGTTCCTGGAAGAATAGGCAGAACGACTTCTCATTCATATACATGCCAATCTGTCAAGCTCTTAGTAATATTTATATTGCTATCATTTTCTGTGGAAGTCAAAATATTGAGTAGAATATTGAGTAGAATACTGATCATAAACTTACCTTCGATTTCATTTGTCACTACTGAGAAACGAACTTTAGAATACTGTGCTTTAATTGCCTGCATGGAAATGTAAGACATTTGTCATTTGCAGTAAACAAATATGCCTATTGAGTGTTTGAAACTCGTACTTATTGAGGAAAAGACAAAAGAAAAGAAAAGCAGAAGGATGCGATATTCCAAATTCTATGTTCTTATTTGGTTACCTTGAAAAAAAGAGAAAAAAATGAATATGTATTTATCAATAACAATATAGAGGCAAATGAAAAAATATTGTTACTTCACTCATTTCTCTTTTATTTTCTTTTACCCACTACTTTCTCTTAACAACCAAACAACAAGAATAATTTAATTTCTCATCTCATTTTTTTTTCCTTCTATAAATTCAGGATCCAAACATAGAACTAGTGTTTATGTTGTAGTATACTGGTACATCCCTCTTTGTCACCTTATATACTTAGGGCATACAGCTGAAAATTAAGTATTGAAAATTTTAGTACCGAATTAGATACTAAATTTGAAAATTTTAAAGTAAAATCCACATTGCATTGTTAACTTAGGGAATGGGAAGACAGGAAACTATAGCAAGATCAATTGTTCCTATGCCAACATGCCTTACTTACATTGTATGTATCATGAAAAACTTGGTCAGTGCAAATAGCTAACTTGTATTTCAATGAACAATTCTAAGCAATATTTAATAATGAAATCAACAGTTCTGAAAGAACTGTTGAACTTGCATTGCTATATTATTGTTACATTTCTTTTCAATGGTAGTTGCTCAGGCCGAGACCTTGTAAAAAAAATTTAAAATTACAAAATAAATGGCCCTTGCAACATTTAACATAGAATTCTAATTAAGGTAAATATTTCACTTCTTGAATAAAGCAAAAAGTCATTGCCCCTAACCCCACGCAATGGGGTTACTTGTGGATGAAATTGATGGAAGATTTTGATGCTATTGTTGCCGACATAAAAATATAGCCAATGCCATTGTTTGCGCAGACGTCAGGGCCGTTCACGATTGTTCCCTGGAAGAATAGGCGGAACGACTTCTCATTCAGATACATGCCAATCTGTCAAGCTCTTTGTAATATTTCTGTCATTGTCATTTTCTGTGAAAGTCAAAATATTTAGTAGAATATTGACTTGAATACTGATAATTACCTTCCCTTCGTTTTCATTTGTCACTATGATAGTGAAACTTACATTTGAGTAGAATAGTAAACTTACATGAGATTTAATGATGGTGACTTTCTATTATAAGTTCAAATCCTTGTTAGCTACAAAAATATGTTATAAACTTGACCATTCTAGAAGCTAAAGTGCAGCCACTAGTGGCAGATCTAGGATTTTGGTTGAGGGGGGCAAAATTTTTTTTTTTTAGTTGATAAGAGGATTGAGGAAAATATTTGAATTTTTGGAGGATCAATACACTATATAATATTCTAAATATTCAAAAATTTACAAAAGTGAAGGAAAATTTAGTAATTTTGGGGGACAATACACTATATTATATATGAAATATCTAAAAATTTATAGGATATAAAGAAGATTTTCAAAACTTTGGGGGGCCGTAGCACCCGCCTACCCCTCTCTTTATCCGCCACTTAATAAGATAATTTATTCTAAGATAATGAAACGAATAAGATAATATTCAAGATTTTATATATTAATATCAAATATTTCTTACATAAAACAACGTTCAAATAAAAGTAAATAACAAATTACAACAATCATCTTCGTTATTTCATATTTTGAAACCTTTGCAAAATAGTTTCATTATCTATGGTTTTGAATATGTCATTTTCAATGTATGACACTAAGTAATCATTCATCCACTCATCTCCTATGCGATTGTGTAATGAAGTTTTGATAATATTCATTGCAGAAAAAACTCTCTCAACTGAAGCAGTTGCAACTAGTAAGATCAATGCTGACTTTACAAGCAAATAGATTAATGGATAGACATTATCCTTCTTCGTTTGACCTAACTTTTAAGTAAGCCCACCAATTCCTATCACTTCTGAAAATTTATTATTAGAGTTTACATCTAGAATGTAGGTCTCAAGTTGATTATTAAGTACCATAAGTTCAAGTGGAGAAAAATCATTAGGATAAAACTCAGTAAAATATAAAATAGGTCGGGTTAAATTTTTTTTTTTTTAAGATTTCAGTGGGGCGGCCGCCTTTCCTCGGCCCTTAGTCAGTCTGCTCCTGGCAGCCACCATTAATGTTGAAGGAGCCACCATTAATGTTGAAGGTGCCACCATTGTTGAAGAGTAGCTCACCATGGATGAAGGAAGTTATTCCCTTCACATTCTTCATTCACATTATGTATTCATACTAGAAATTTTATCTATAAATAGGGAGAGTCATTTGTGATATTGTATCAATTGAGAAAAAGGAGAAGTGAGTTAGAGAGAGAAATAAAGAGGTAGAGTTCCCTGTAAAAAATTTAGAATTGAATAGAAGAGTGATTTTTAGTTGTGTTTTATACCTTGAGTATTTATAATTTAATCACTATAATTGGTTGAATCTTCTCCTCCGCCCAACAGTAGTATCAAGACCACCTTTGATAAAAAAAATTCACCAAACAGAGGTGAATAGAGGGCCAAATTCAAAATTTATTCAAAAATCGAAGTGCTCGAATTCCATTTTTGAGCATACCACGATGAAAAACATGTCGAGACGAGTCCATAGGTGAAAACCGCACCTCAAAAGTAAGTCTAGAGTCACCGCAGGCTCCTACACGTGCCTCCAGGGGATTTGGTGCTGATCTGATGCGTCGTCACGCGCCGCCTACTACATCAACTGCTGACCTCACGTGCGATCACGCGCCTTGCTTTTTCTTCACCGGACTGGCGACCTGGACCTAGACCAGTGACTTATTAACTCTTAAGCAGGCTCGTGGATCCTCACTAATATTTGGGCCGTTAATTCAGACCGGTCCTAATTTTTTGTTTTACCGATTTAGTATGATTTTGACCAATTTTTGTGCCCACCAGACCAATTCCTAAGGTTTTTTTGGCCTTTTGGACGCATTGGTGACGTTTGTTTTTCTAAATTCAAACTTCAGAGTACTGTTTTGAGATATTCAAAACCAAATGGCGAATGAGACTATGCAGGCACTCATCTTGAAGCTGACGAAGGACAACTACGACAACTGGTACATCCAAATGAAAGCACAACTAGGCGCTCAAGATGTCATGGATATCGTGAAAGATCAATATGAGAAAGCAAAATCCAAAGTAGCCTAGGTATCCATGTCTAATGCTCAGTAAACAATCCTCTGTGCGTGACCAAAAGAAGGACTACAAGGCCAAGTCCATAATTTACAAGGGCCATAAATGAGGCCACGTTAGAAATCATCGCCTCCACCAAGACATCCAAAGAAGTCTGGGAGACTCTCCACTGAACATACAGGGGTACCGACAAAGTGAAGAGGATTCGCCTCCAAATCTTACGCAGTGAGTTTGAATCCCTACAAATGAGGTGTGTTGAGTCCATTTCCGAGTAATATACTCGTGTAATGGTAGTTTTGAACTAGATGAGGAGGAATGGAGAGATTCTCCCAGACATGAGAATATGTGAAAAATTTTTGCAATTTTTAGATCCAAAATTTGACTGCATGGCCGTTACTCTAGATAAAACCAAATATTTGGAGACCATGTCGGTAGAGGAGCTTGTGGGTTCGCTACAAGCCCATGAGTAGAAGGTCAACAGGAGAAGTAACGTCAAAGCACTGAGCAAGCTCTATAATCAAAACTATATTTGACCAGCAAGAGATATGAGTGAGGGGGGACGTCACACAGAGGACGAGGGTGAAGGCGAGGGCGAGGGCGATGGCGAGAATCTAGCGAAATAGGATTTGAATATTCTGAATTTAGAAACGGAGGTATAGGCAGACAAAGATCTATTAGAGAATGACGTGGACAATAGAACAATGTCCCAAGAGGAAGAGGACATGGAAGAAGAGGCGGTCACAATAATCGTCAAAACATTGCCAAAAGCAATATTTAGTGCTATAATTGCCATAAGTTTGGGCATTATAGCAACGAGTGTTGGTCAAGAAAACCGACAGAGAAAGTTAGGGAGGAAGATAAACTAGCAAGAGCCAAACCAGTTGCTGAAGAATCGTTGGTGATTATGGCACACAGCTATACCCAGGACCAAAATGTTTGGTACCTTGACTCTAGAGCCAGCAATTACATGACTGGAAAAAACAACCTATTCACTGAACTTGATAAGAAAGTTCAAGGAGAGATATCATTCGGCGATCTCTCTAAAATTTCAATCCGAGGGAGAGGCAATGTTCTGATCAAGTAGAAGGGTGGATATCACGATTTCATCTACAATGTCTACTATGTGCCAAACATGAAGACCAACATCTTGAGCCCAGGACAATTCATGGAGAAAGACTACCAGATTAGCCTTAAAAACAAGCAGATGTTGATTTAATATGCTCGAGAGAAGTTGGTCACTCGAGTCACTATGGCAAAGAATCGGATATTCTCACTCGCCATCCATCACAACACACCAAAGTGTTTGAGTGCAGTCATCAACAATAAAGATTGGCTATGGCATCTGATTGTGCTTCAAAAGTGCAATTATAAGGCGTTAACTAGTGCTTTGTTAATGTTAGTTTATGATTTTATATGTCTTTTCAGTTATGATTTAGTACTAACTAAGATTATTGTGCTTTGTATAGGTTTTAAGCGTAAATGGAAGGATTTCGGATACATTTCGGACATAGGTTTTAAAAAAATGCTGCTAAAGTACAAGCTGTTGAAGCTGGGGTACATGTTGCTGAAGCACGTGGAGCTGAAACTTTCGAAGGCCATATCTCTCAAACCAAGAAGGCTATTAGGGCCCATAATATGTCGATTCCATATAACTTTTCAAGATCTACAACTTCTGTGAAGGCACACTGGCCTTCCAAGGCGTCCGGTCAGGCAGTGGCCGTGTTGGTGAAACTGTGAAAAATTTTCTAAGTGTTGAGACCCATCCGGACGCCCTTGGGACCCCGTCCGGACACCCCATCCCCAGACCCGTCGGGATGTCCTCCAGAGACGTTGGGACGCCCCGCCGCTGGCCAAAAACATGTTAAGGTTAAAATTAAGGTCTTTTTAAGCCCATAGGAGTTCTTTTTAAGTAAAGGAGAGTTAGAAAACTTTATGGAGAGTTAGGAAATCTTAGAATTAGAGTATTTTTAGGAGTAGGAGTAGTTTTATTGATCTTTTCACCTTTCAAGAACCTTAATTTTTGTATTCATTCAGTTTTTCTTTATATTCAAGATTGGATGTTCTTTCAATTATTGCAAGCTATCAATATACTTTTCATGTACTTTCTTATGGCTTTAAGTTGCTAAATCTTTTTCTTGGCATGGATTGAAAAGGTAAGTAGGTTACAAGTAGAGATTCAAGATAGTTCTTTATTTTTTTAAGATTTTAAGATCTTGGATCAAAATTCATTTTATTGCCCATGAATATCTTCAAAAATAATATTCTTGATTATATCTAGTATGTATGTATAGACTGATTTGTAATCAATGATACGTATACCTAGAATTTCTTATAAGGGTATTGATTATAATTGTTTACATATTCCTATTAGGAGTCCTTTAGTAATCTACTGTTCTTGATTAAGCTTCAAACATACTTTGTAGACAGGTTTATATACAGGTATGAATGGGACCCTGGTATGAACACTAGTAAATAACTGAATATCAACTCCAAGAGGGTAATCAAATCTTGAGATTCTTTACTCACAACTATCTTGAGGACCTACTTGTAGGCCTATTAATTGGATCAGTCCTGCCAAGACCTTTTGCTTATTGTTATCTATTCAAGTTTTCTTAGTATAATTTTTTTTCATTGCTTAAAATAATTTCTCAAACCAAATCTCAAATCAAAATTTTACTTTGTATTCTAGAGTTGTTTTTCTTGAGAGTTCTACTTTCCCAAAGTGAGTTTTACTAGATTCCATCTATATTCCCTGTGGTTCAACCTCGAACTTACCGAGATATTATTACTGCATCTCAACCGTACACTGGCGGATATAAATTGCACTATTCAAGAGCAATCAGTTTTTGGCGTCATTGCCGGAGAATTTTGCGATTGGTGTTGGTTTGACGATCTTTGTAGAAACCGATTCTGGGAAAAACAACTTCATCAATCAATCTGTCAAAAATGAGGCAACTCAACATTTAGCTTGCTTGGGTATACTCGTTCCATCCCTTTTTAATTTACGAGCATATTTATTTTATTTATTTGTTTTTTTTTTTATATTTTTGGTTAGATTTGTTTATCTATTTTTTTTCTTTAGTTGGGAGATTTCTAGTGGAGATTGAGAGGAGTAATTTATTGTGAATTGGTGGTATAAATATGTGGAGATTGGAGGATAGGTCAGGTAACTTTGAGAATATGACAATGGGTGTGTATGATGACAATATGAATAGGTATGGTTATGAAAACGCACAAGTCCCGCCATGCCTAACTATTGGGGATTATTTGAATGCATCTAGACAAACATACACTCCCTACTCAGAAACCTACCATTCGGGATGGTAAAATCACTCGCACTACAATTGGATGAATGAGGGTGTAGCACACTCTCAATAATATGACCAATTACATTACCCACAAGATTTTAATTATTATCAAACACCACACATGGGGTCACTAGAAGACACTCTATATACGGAAACCTATGATTTGGGGTGGCAATCTCCCAACTTTAGTTGGAGTAATGAGGGAACTTCAAGCCCTCAACAATACCAACCCCCACCTCTACCTTATGAATCGCAAGCTTTTGATTTCTATCAATATCAAGAGGAGACACTAGATGATACCTTGTCATAATTCATGTAATCCCAACTAAAGTGGAACTCTAGGATGGCCGACAAACTAGATGATTTTAAGAGTTTTTTTTAACACAAAGCTTGTGTGTTCAAGAGAATGGTAAGTCTCCTTCTCTATCTCAACCTCTACCTAGCCCCACTAGCATAGCCCACACAAAACAGTATCTCACTAATCCTAATATTGACTATGAGCAATTTCAAGCCACCACTGCCACCCTTAGGAATGAGGAAGTCATTGATATAACGATCTATCATGATGAGTCTACACATAGGGAGGGCACTTCTAGGGTGAGTGAGTATAGGGTCAAGGAGGAGGTTAGTGAGAATGATGAACTTAGTAAGGTTCAAAGTGAGGTAAAGGCAGAGCCTAGGGAGATAGAGAGTGAAAAAAGAGAAGAAAACATAAAGCTACCTAGGGAAGTGAGTCCTTACATCTTAATGCATGACTATATAACTCCTTCAAATCTTCCTTGTACAAGACTTGTGGCCAAGAGCTTAATAAGGATCCCAGAATTTCAATTACTTCGTATTTGTTAAATACATATTATGAATTACTAATGAATGAGCTAAGGCCAAACTTTGAAGCTATACCACGATGTGGTATTGGTTGACTTTGTACTCAATGCTTTGTAGTTTAGTTTTTAATTTTAATTTTAATTTTTTTTGTTTTTTATTTTTTGCTTTTGATTATGAGTTGCAATGTTAGATATAAGAACAAATAATCATATGCATTGATACATTTGGGTATGATTTCTTATTCTTCTTCTAATATTCTTGCAATTGTTTGAATCTCTTTTGAAGGCATGAGTTGAGAGGATTAATTTCATATGCAACTATCATAACATTATGGTATCATCCTTAACTATCTTTTATGATTATATCCTACATGAGTGGAGATTTACCTTGTGAGCTTTAGATCTATTAACGCTTTTTAAAGTGTTTACATTTACTCAAGGATAATTTGTTCATTTTTCATTAATTCAATAGCTTCATTATGTTTGTTCTTGATTCATATGTTAAATACTGATTCGAGTTGTTGACACTTGTACTTTTTTGAATTTCACTTTTATGTACTTCAGATATGATTCTAGGCCTTTTTGTTATTTTGAGCCACATATTTTTTTGGTCGAATGCATTCCCTTAGAACCAATTTAAGCCCATATTTGAGGTGATCTTTGTTAAAATACATCATTGTAAAAGTATTCCCCTAGTATAAAAACACAAGTATCTTCACTTGTGAGAATATTATTGAAAGAAGGGTGATATGTTTGCGATGTGAAAGAAAAAGAAGAAACTAGTAAAGAAAGCAAAAGAAGGGAAGAACAAGAGCAAGAAAAGAAAAAAAAAATAAACAAGTTAGAACTTGAAACAAAAAAAAGAAAAAAAAGAAGCAAGGAAAAAAAGAAAAAAAATGAAATTAGGAATTGGAATTGTGTCCTTATAGATCATTACATGTCTTGATTATACATGTCTTGAACCATTTATCCTTTCCTTTCCTACCTTATACCTCTTGGCCAAAGTTACAACTATAAAAAGTCCGAGTTTGATCTGAATAGTACATGTCCGTGGATTCATTTTGAGTACAAGTTATATTTTGTCAATTACTTTGATTAGTGTTTAGCTTTGAATATTCTTTCATGAAGTTATACCAAGTTGAATACACTTACACCTTATCGGTTCCTGTTGTTGGATCGCTCTTTTGTATTTCATTATATTTAATTTATTTTGATGAGCTTTCCATTGTGAATACCTTGTGTGTTCATTTTATTGTGAGTGTATGCCCGGAGAGAGTTGAAATTGAGACTTGAAGGATATAATTATTTTTCTTAGTTATGGGTGAGCTCTAATGTGTTGATACGTCACACACACATTGACTTTCACTTATGTCATTCGAGAGTCATTCTAACTTTTGTATTGAGTAATGAAAGTGAAGATGGATGATATATCTCAGATTATCTTTTGTATAGAATTATTTGTTCTAACTATCTTTTTTGTAGGTCATATTTTGATGTTTGTGGATAACATCACTAAAAACTCTCACGAGACATCACTCGTCCACTAGGGGTAACCTAGGGGTTTAAAGGCTTGATGCTTAGGCTAAATGCATTCGTGACTCTTACAAAAATAGAGATTATGTTTTTGGTTTTAGTATTTTGCTAGGGACTAGAAAAAATCTAATTGGGGGGTGTGATTGTGCTTCAAAAGTGCAATTATAAGGCCTTAACTAATGCTTTATTAGTGTTAGTTTATGATTTTATATGTCTTTTTAGTTATGATTTAGTACTCACTAAGGTTATTATGCTTTGTATAGGTTTTGAACGTAAATGGAAGGATTTCAAATACATTACGGACATAGGTTTTAAGAGAATGCTGTTAAAGTACAAGCTGCTGAAGCACGTGGAGTTGAAACTTTGAAAGACCATATCTCTCAAACCAAGAAGGCTATTAGGGCCCACAATGTGTCGATTCTATACAATTTTTCGAGATCTACAACTTTCGTGAAGGCACACTAGCCGTCCAGGGCGTCCGGACGGGCCGTCCGGACGGGTAGTGGCCGTGTTGGGGAAACTGTAAAAAATTTTCTAACTGTTGAGACCCGTTCGGATGCCCTTGGGACCCTGTCAGGATGCCCCATCCCCAGACCCATCGGGAAGCCCTCCAGAGGCGTCGGGACGCCCCGCAGCGGGCCAGAAACCTGTTAGGGTTAAAATTAAGGTCTTTTTAAGCCCATAGGAGTTCTTTTTAAGTAAAGGATAGTTAGAAAACTTTATGAAGAGTTAGGAAATCTTAGAATTAGAGTATTTTTAGGAGTAGGAGTAGTTTTATTGATCTTTTCACCTTTCAAGAACCCTAATTTTGTTATTCATTCAGTTTTTCTTTATATTCAAGATTGGATGTTCTTTCAATTATTGCAAGCTATCAATATACTTTTCATGTGCTTTCTTATGTCTTTAAGTTGCTAAATTTTTTTCTTGGCATGGATTGAAAAGGTAAGTATCTTACAAGTAGAGATTCAAGATAGTTCTTTATTTTTTTAAGATTTTAAGATCTTGGATCAAGATTCATTTTATTGCCCATGAATATCTTCGAAAATAATATTCTTGATTATATCTAGTATGTATGTATAGACTGATTTGTAATCAGTGATACGTATACCTAGAATTTCTTATAAGGGTATTGATTATAATTGTTTACATATTCCTATTAGGAGTCCTTTAGTAATATACTGTTCTTGATTAAGCTTCAAACATACTTTGTAGACAGGTTTATAAACAGGTATGAATGGGACCCTGGTATGAACACTAGCAAATAACTGAATATCAACTCCAAGAGGGTAATCAAATCTTAAGATTCTTTACTCACAGCTATCTTGGGGACTTACTTGTAGGCCTGTTAACTGGATCAGTCCTGCCAAGACCTTTTGTTTATTGTTATCTATTCAAGTTTTCTTAGTATAATTTATTTTCATTGCTTAAAATAATTTCTCAAACCAAATCTCAAATCAAAATTTTACTTTGTATTCTAGAGTTATTTTTCTTGAGAGTTCTACTTTCCCAAAGTGAGTTTTACTAGATTCCATCTATATTCCCTGTGGTTCAACCTCGGAGTTACCAAGATATTATTACTGCATCGCAACCGTACATTGGCAGATATAAATTGCACTATTTAAGAGCGATCAACATCTAAGGTATGGACACCTAAATTTTGAAAGCTTGAAGCAGTTGAGAAACAAGAAGATGATGTATGGCTTACCTAATGTTTACCCTCTGAATGAGATATGTAAAAGCTGTGTTCTGAGCAAGCAACACAGAAACAGCTTTGGAAAGCAAATTGAAAGGAGATCTACCGCGCCATTCCAGCTAGTGCACATAGACGTATGTGGTCCTTTGAACCCAGTTTCAAATGGACAGAATCAATAACAAGAAGACTTAGGCCTACTTTTTGAAAATGAAGTCAATAGATTCAAAGAGTTCAAAGTTTTTGTGGAGAAGCAAAGTGCCTACCGTATCAAGTCACTCTGATAAGATCAAGAAGGAGAGTATACAACAGAAGCTTTCTAGGAATTCTTTAGACAACAAGGAATTCAAAATCAATTCACACCAGTCTACACTCCCCAGTTGAACAGTGTAGTTGAGAGGAAATATTGCACCATTCTTAACATGGCCAAAAGCATGTTGAAGGATAAGAATATGCCTAAAAGCTTTTGGGCAGAAGCGGTATTGTGTGCGGTCTATCTGCTCCATAGGTGTCTTATCAAGATTCTTACAAAGACACCACACAAAGCTTAGAGCACTCACAAGCCTAGCATGAGTCATTCTTTTTAGAGTGTTTGGCTCTATAACCTACACTAAGATCCTGGAGGCAAGAATGACAAAGTTAGAAGACAATGGAGAGAAGTATATTCTTGTTGGATACGGTGATAGTACTATGGGATATCATCTATGCTATCCTACTACCAAGAAAGTCATTTTCAACCGGGATTTCATTATGGAAGAAAATGAATCCTGGGCTTGGGACTAGATTGAAGCCTCTGGAGATGTAAAATTAACACTTGAAGGCGAAAAACCTGTATAAGTAAGAGAAGTGGCTATCGAGCCACAAGTACCTAGAGATTAGTAGACATCTCCACATGCTTTTCACTCACTATGGAGGAATGAAATTCCATCACCAATCGAGCTTGAACTTTCAAACATAAAGCCAAGAGGAGCTCGTACCCTAGCTGATCTGTATAAAACTACGAAACTGATGGAAGAGTATGTCACTTTATACTATCTACTGCTTATTAGTGATCTAGTTAGCTTTGAGAAAGCTAACGAAGAAGACAAATGGAGATGAGCAATGGATGAGGAGATTCAATCCATTGAAAAGAACAGAACTTGGGAGTTGATTATTCTCCTAAAAGGCTGAAAGACCATTGGTGTGAAATGGGTCTACAAGACCAAGAGAAATACCTAAAGAGAAGTCCAGAGGCGTGACTTGTCGCCAAAGGCTACAAGTAGAAGGAAGGGATTGATTATAGTGAAGTCTTTGACCCAGTTTCCAGACTTAAGACCATCAAATTATTGATTTCACTAGTTGCACAAAGTAGATGGAAGATTTATCAGCTAGATGTGAAATTAGTATTTTTAAATGGCTGTCTTGAAGAAGAGATCTATATTGATCAGCCATCTGGATACGTGAAGAAAGTCAAAGAAGATAGAGTGTACAAGCTAAAGAAGACATTCTATGGCTTGAAGCAAGCTCCCCGTGCCTGGAATATGAGGATCGATGATTACTTCCAAGCAAATGGTTTTGAAAAGGGTCCATATGAGCATGCCCTATATATGAAGATGGAGACAGACATCAGCATGCTAATTGCTTGCTTATATGTTGATGATTTAAACTTCATGGGCAATAATCCAGTAATATTTTATGCTTTCAAGAGAAGCATAGTCAAAGAGTTCAAGATGACAGATATAGGCCAAATGGCTCATTTCCTTGGCATAGAAGTTATGCAAAGTGAAAACGGAATCTTTATCTCCTAAAGCAACTATGCAAAAGAGATCATGAAGAAGTTTGGTATGGAAAACTACAACTCTGTAACAACTCCAATTAAAATAGGATTGGAGAAAGAACAAGCAAAGAGATGTTAATTCTACATATTTTAAGAGCCTGGTTGGAAGCTTGAGGTACTTGATTTGTACCAGATCGGATATACTCTATAGAGTTGGACTAGTTAGCAGGTACATGGAGACTCTTGACCAGTCCCATCTGAATATAGCGAAGAGGATACTCCGCTATGTCAAGGGTACTATCAGTGATGGTATGTTCTATTCATCAACTAGAGATTGTAGACTTATTGACTATTTAGATAGCGATTGGGGGAGAGATCTTGATGAAAGAAAGAGCACGACTGGATTTACATTCTTTATGGGAGATACAATGTTTATATGGTCATCAAAGAAGCAACCTATCATAACGATGTCATCATGCGAAACTGAGTATGTGCAGCCAGCTCAACTGTTTGTCATAGTATCTAGATGATAAATGTTCTGAAGTACTAGAGATTTTCACAAGCTAATCCCACAGAGGTTTATATTGACAATCGATCAACGATTGTTCTTGCAAAGAATTCAGTCTTTATGAGAGAAGCAAGCATATTGATACTCGGTATCATTTCATCAGGGATCATATCAAGAACAATGAAGTGGAATTGATTTCTTGTAAGACTTATGATCAAATAGCTGATATTTTCACAAAGCCACTTAAGCATGATAACTTTGCAAGATTGAAGACGATGCTCGGAATGACAAAGACAGGAGAGTCAAGTTTAAAGGGAAATGTTAAAAGTATAAACTTGACCATTCTAGAAGCTAAAGTGCAGCCACAATTGTTGAAGGAGCCACCATTGTTGAAGAGTAGCCCACCATAGATGAAGAAAGTTGTTCCATTCACATTCTTCCTTCACACTACGTATTCACACATGAAATTTTATCTATAAATAGGGAAAGCCATTTGTAGTATTGTATCAATTTAGAAAATGAGGAGTTGTGAGTTAGAGAGAAAAATAGAGAAGGGGAGTTCTATGTAAAGAAAATTTAGAGTTGAATGAAAGAGTGATTCTTGGTTATGTTTTACACATTGAGTGTTTATAATTCAATCACTATAAGTGGTTAAATCTTTTCCTCCGCCCAACAGAATCTAGAAAGGTTTAGAGAGGTAGACCTCAACAGATCCAATAATTAAAAAAATTGAAATAAAGCTTTGGCTCGAGTTCTAAGGACGATTATTTTCTCATAACCTCCAATTATAACGGTTGGCAATCGTCTTCCAATGCAAGAACATTGAAATTGCAGCAAACAACCCCGTTTGGAAACGCTTTCAGTTTTTATTTTTTGTTATGTATTTTTGTTATTTTGTTTTTATATTTTTTGTTGTCTGGTGATAAACATTTGTAGATTACTGTTGTGCCTATTTTGGTATTTTTTATTTTTTTTCCAGAATTTTATAAACAACTAAAACCAAAAAATATTAAACAATTATTATTTTTTAAAATTTTGAAAAAAAAATAAAAAACAAAAACAAAAAAAGTTACCAAACAAGGCATAATTTACCATTAAAGCCTGCACAAATTGTTCGTAATCACGAGTCGCACTCGTAGAGACGGCTAACTCAATATATGGGAGCTAAAATAGCTAATCCCCAATAAACTCAATCAGACAACTATTTATTTACTACCCTATTTCAAATTTGTGGGATGGAAGGAAATGAAGGCAACATTAAATCCCAGTGATGGAACAATATATTCTGATTTGCACTTATCATACAAGTAACATGTAACAATGTACTTAGGGCATGTTTGGTAGGACTTTTTAACTTATATTTTTTTTAGCTTATAAGTAAAAAAGTTAATTTTTTTGACTTCTTGCTTTGTACTTTTTTGGTTTTTGTTTTTTTGTTTATCTTTAACTTGTAAAAGTAAAACAGTAAAAAAAATTCTAATTTTTTAGCTTATAAACTAAAAAAGCAAAAAAAAAAAACTTATATAAAAAAGAAGATTGTACCAAATGGGCTTAATATCTATACAAAAAATTGGAAAGTGGGTGCCAATAATTTGATGAAGAAATTTGAAAGCATTTATATAGATGAAAATTAGATTGAAAAGCCATGGTGGTTCATTTCCATTCAAGTAAATGGGCTATACAAAAAACAGTAAATTGTTGATGCCACAGTTTTCAATGATTCCAGTTGGATCTGAGATGGAAGACTAGACGTGCTTACGCTTTAAGACAGTCCAGGGCACTTCATAAGCAATAATTTTTTGACAAAGACAAAAAAGAGACGTCATCAATGAAACTACTAGTATCGTAACAATCTTACACACATTCTACAAAAAAATTTGGACGAAACTGTGGCAACCGAGTACATACCTTGGAAAGCAAGCTAAGTGCCATGTTACTTTATCGTAGTCATATAATTAATGGCATCGTGACTTTCCTCCTAATAGTCAACAATTAAACACGGTGCAGCACAAATTCCACGGCAATTTCGAGGAAACTGTGGCACCTAAGCTCGTACAAGAACAAGAGGATACAATATTGCCAAGTGTCCTTTGAAGTAATTTCACTTGTCTGTCTACCAATTCATTTTCGTCTTTAATATCACTTGTTATTGTCCAAAATCTTCCGAAGCCTCTTAGCGTCCTTTGAAGTCACAAAAACCAGAGAGAGAGAGAGAGAGAGAGAGGGAGAGAGAGAGAGAGAGAGGCTACCATGCTAAATCCAAAATGCTTCTCCTATGTAGCGACTGTCAATATAGTTTCCCAACCCACTTTTTTCCTCCCAACTTTTCTCACCTATTTTCTTCTCATTCTCTCGCACCATGGTAACCATACAGTAGCTCAAAACGAAAGCACAAGCATCGGTGTGATCATCGATGTCGATTCCCGAATTGGTAAAGAAGTAAAAACAGCCATGAAAATGTCTGTTCAAAACTCCAACAGTAACTCGAAGGACCGCTTGTTTTCTCTCCATTTTCGAAACCACAGTAGCAACCCCCTTCAAGCAGCTTATGCGGGTTAGTAATCTTTATTGTGCTTCTTCGAACTCTCGTCTCCTCTAACTGTAACTTGTATGTGCATTCACACGCGGGGGCTTTTGCTGTATGTATCTAGTTTTGTTGGACTATTTATGTTGCGTTAGATATCAGAATTTGTTAAGGAAAAATTGAAGAAAAAAAATTAGAAAAAAGAAAATAAAATAAAAAAAGTATTTTTTTTTCTTTTTTCTCAATTTTTTTTTAATCACCAAATTCTTCTTGATCTAAACACAGCGTTAATGTCTCTGCCATGTACCTCGTTAAAATGAAGTTATTGTTACCAGAATACTATGAAGAGCCGTTGTTGGGTCGTTTTCTAGGGCTGTCTTGCCGGTTGATTCATCAGTCTTCATTGCCGGCAAGAGCGGAGCTATGTTGAAGGTTGACCTGCACTGTAGCCTAGGGAAATTTGGCCCCAAAAAAAATTACTAGTTATAAATTTATCAAAAATATAATTTATCTCAACCTATTATTTTGTAGCCCACCTCTTTATATGGTAGCTCACCTAATTCACTTCATCTTATTTCAATTTTAAATTCAACCACATAAAAAAATCATCACCAATCCGAAAACCCAACACATCAACATAAATCCAATTAGGATCGAAGCCAACAAAACCCCCAATAGACAACGGTAACAACTCAAATTCTTACAGATTCTATGAAGAACTGTTAAACACAACTTTAATAATTTACTTTTACTTGAATTTTTTTTTAATATTTACGTATTTATGTATAACTTTATTAAAATTAGCTATAAACTTGCTTGGTATATATAACTTTCTTGTATTCATATTTTATAATTTTTCTTATAGTTTGGTTTATATAACTTTCTTGTATTCATATTCTATAATTTTTCTTATAGTTTATTAAATTTTGACATAGCTCGTACCAATTCAAATTCCTAGCAATGGGTGTCAGCCACATTTCAAAGGTTGTTTGTAATGATGCCACCATTTATCGGCCACCACCAAACCAAAGTTGTCTCCATGACTTATAGGTTGTGAGGGCTAAATCCTCCAACTTTTACTGTTATGTCTCGCTCTTGACTGTGGCTCCATAGGGAACGGAACCATGTGCCATGAAGGGTCTGCCCCTCAAATTTTTAAAAAATTGTATTTTTATTATTTTTTTCACCTACAACATGTGCCAACAAAATTACATTTTTACCTATAGCTTTATAAATGTTTTTCTGTTTGCCACTGAAAATTTAAAAATACCCCCTTTAAATTTTAAAAATTTTCATTTCTACTTACAGTTTTAAAAATAATGTTTAATTTGCCCCTTTAAAAATTATAAATATACCTCTTGCATAGTTAGTTTGATGTAAAGTCTTATTTGTCACAAATTGAACATAAATAATGTGTTAGATAAATTAGTTTGTGTTTTTTTCGTTAACAAAAAATTTATATTTTTCTTCTGCAAAAAAAAGTTAAATTGCATAAAATATAAATATATACAATATATTAAAATATATAAATACATTATTTTATATATATTTGGGATTGGACTGGGCTTTAAACAAAATTTTCAAGCCCGTCCATTATTTGGCCTAAAAATTTTTTTGAGCCCCATAATTTATGGATGGGCTTGGTGAGCCATTGGAGCCATGGCCACCTCTAATGAATCTCCTCTAAACTAGTCAGAACATAAAGCTTTGATGTCATAGATAAGGAAGATTTGTAGAAATTAAGTGTGTAAAACTGACTGTGCCATTTTATAGACATTTTGGTGTTCCTTATGACAAGACATGATTGTTAGAATTAAAAAAAAAAAAACTGAATTTTGACAGTCAACTATTTGATTGCACCCATTTTAAATTAACAGCATCGATTACACCTATTTATTATATTATCAAACCATTCATTATACCTTTTACAATTGGCTATGATTTTCACCATAAGAACAAACTTATTCACATATTAACGGTCAATAATTAATCAGTATGATTAGACAAACAACAATGGTCTTGATCACATGCCACATGCGTCTATGACCAAGTACCAACTGTCACTACTAAAGCGCCCCGCGACTCGCACACCAAATGCATACAAGATGTGCACTTTGCGTGACACACAAGCGCACACACTTTAGTGCAATATGCCAATGCCCAATCATTGTTCTAACGTGATACATAGAAATAATGACATTTATAAATGCCTTACTTTCCTTCTTCATATTTATTACATAAAGCAATAAACTTTTCTCAATTAAACTAGTCAAAATTAATTTTGAAAACTCCAAAAACTTACTATATATAATCCTATATTTTACAAATATTTCCAAGGACTTCGGTGATGGCGATGGTGGAGAAACCAAATTCGGCGTTCCAGTTCTTTGATCTCTTTTTCTATTTTTTTAAATCCTGAATTTAAGACTATGCTCAAAACACCCCCCCCCCCCCCCCCAAATTTTAATGATATAGCAAGGTAGGGTGAACACGAGTCCGACAACTCGTTTGGTCCGTCCAAGCCCGCCATCATTTATAGGGCTTGAGTTTTTTTTAGGCCCAATTATTTTCATTGGCGGGTTTAAAAATTGTGTTTGAAACCTGGCTCAATCCAAAATATATATAAAATAAAACATTTTTATATTTTATTATATTTATATATTTAAAATTTTTATTATTTAGCTATATTTAAAAATATATATTTATTAAAAATATTTTAAAGTTAAATGGACGGGTTTAGAATTTGGTTTTAAGCCCAATAAAAAAAATCTAGTGCAGACCCGGTCAAGCTTGGCCCATCCAATGTCTACCCCTATAGCAGAGAGGTTAAAGATCCAATAAAATGGGAAAAAAAATCAATATCCATGAAGCACCTTATTTTTACCTTCTGAGTAGAGGTGTAAAGTGGGGCATGGACACGACCCATTTAAATCTGGCATGAGCCAAACTGGGTGATACAATGTAGTCAAGTCTGGAAAAGGCGGATGGGCCAAACATGACCCCAGCCCAACAAATAATATTTGTAATAAAATTACCAAAATAGTGTAAAATGGGCCGAGTTGGCATTGGCACAACCTGTTTAAATCATAGGCCCCTCACATGGCTCAAAAAAAGCACATGCACGAGAAGGACATGCGGCCAAAGCCTAGCACTTGTGGGTTAGCACAAGAGCGACCATAGAACTTAAATGGAATAGGCACAACATAGCACAAGGCATAATAAGCCCAACTTTAAATGGGCCAAGCTTCCAAGCACAACCTACTTTACACCCATTTAAATCAGACCGGGGTGGGCAACATAGTCTAGTCTGGAAAAGGCCCATAGTCCAAACGTGACAACAGCCCAACAGGTAATGTTTGTAACAAAAATAACCAAAATAGTATAAAATGGGCCGAGTTGGCACTGGCATAACCTGTTTAAATCACGGTCCCCTAACATAGCTTGACAAAAGCACGCGCACGATAGGGACATGCAACCTAAGCCTTGCACTTGTGCGTTAGCACAGGCGCAACATAGAACTAACAGGACCGGCTCAATCCATTTTGGGGCCTAAAGCAAAATTTTTTTATGAGGCTTTTTATATTTTGAATATTGTTATTACAATTTTTATTTTAAATATTCAATCCTAAAAGATTTTTCAACACATTGTGCTATCTCGTCATTAATTTTTAAAGGTGTCCAATAGAGTACTTTTGGGGCCTATTAAAATTATTGTTATTAATAGAGTACTGTTGTACAACACAAAGAACGAATACTAAAGTAGGACAAGTTATTATGAAAAAATTGTGTAGAATAGAGCAAAGAGAATTCCTATAAAACTACAAGTGTAAGAGTAGTCAAGTAAGTTTCATATTAAGATACAACCTTCATCAATCTAAATTACCGAAAAATAATTAATAGAGTAATCATACAAGTTCAATTCTATAAATAATATTTACAAGACAAGATTACATAATAAAGATTGAACATGTATAACAGAAAAATCGAACAAAAAATTGATAAAATTGGATAATTTAAGAGGTAGATATAGAGAAAGAGGTTTAGAATCTCTAGACTTTTTGACTTTTTAACTTCTTAGTTCTTAGGGAGAGAAATAGTCATTTAGGATTAAGACTTTTGACTTGCCTTATCTTGAAAAAGGAATAATCATTAATGTATTTATTTTAGGCCTAAACTTTGTGATAATAATCAATTTTGCTAATTAGTGTATTTAGTTTTAGGCATTTTTTCCTATCTAATCTAAAGTCGTTTACAAAAGAAAAATTGTAAAATTCATTCTAAAAGATAACTATAAAATATAATGTCCTAAAAAATTGAGGCCCTAAAAAATCAAAGGCATTAGGCGACTGCCTCATTCGCTTTGTACTTAAGCTGGCCTTGAGAACTTAAATGGGGCATGCACAACACAGTACAAGGCACAATAAGCCTATTGGGACTCTCTTTCAAAAATTAGCCGAGAGACCTGGGCCATGCCCATGACCGTGCCTGACTCATGGCTTGGTGGCCAAACCCAGCTTGGCTTATGCTATGCCATGCCCTTCAAGAAAAAAAAAAAAAAAAAAACATCAAACTTTGTACTTAATTACATTCTAAAGAAATTACTTTTAGGTGTAAACCAAATGCTAATCTCGAGTTTTTTGTTATAAAAATGTTTATGGGAAAGCTTAATATTTGGTGCAGCTGAAGAACTTATTCATAAGGAGAAAGTGCAAGTGATTATTGGCATGGAGACATGGCAGGAAACAGTGTTAGTAGCTGAGATTGGCAACCAAGCTCAAGTGCCAGTTCTTTCATTTGCAGCAACTGCAAACGCACCACTATTAGCACCATTACAATCGTCTTTCTTGGTGCAGATGACAAGCAATTTCCCTGAACAAATGAGATGCATTGCAGCTATTGCCCAATTCTTCAAATGGCGACGAGTCATAGCAATCTATGAAGTCGACAAATATGGTGGCGATTCTGGGATGTTTGCTGCATTGGCCGAACAACTTCAAAACACCAACTCACAGATTGAACATCGTTTAATTCTTCCACCGGTCTCTTCTCTTTCTGATCCAAAAAGATTTGTTCACAAAGAATTGAAGAAGTCAATGAGAAAACAATCCAGGGTTTTTATCATTCTTCAATCATCTTTATCAATGGCGACGCATTTGTTCAAAGAAGCAAAGCAGATGGGACTTATGGCTAAAGATTCGGCATGGATAGTTACAGACATCATTGCAAGCTTGCTCGATTCTATTGATACTTCTGTCATCTACTCAATGGAAGGTGCTATAGGAATCAAGACCTATTTTTCTGAAGACAAATTGTCTTTCAGAAGCTTCAAACGACAGTTCAAGCAGATGTTTCAATTTGAGTACCCTGAGGAAGATAATTCTGAGCCTGGAATCCATGCACTAAGAGCATTCGACAGCATTACTACCATTGCAAGGGCCACGAACTTATTAGGTAGTAATAGTGGTTCTCCTTCTTCTATGCTGCGCAGAAAAATTTTATCAAGTAATTTCACCGGCTTAAGTGGCAGAATTCAATTCCAAAAGGGCGAGCTATGGCATTATCCGGTATTTACCATTATAAATGTCTTCGGAAAGAGGTATAAAGAACTCGGCCTTTGGTCATCAGAGTTTGGTTTCTCACAGAATATTACTATAGGAGAAAGTGGAGAGATAAATAGGACAGCTAACAATGATGGTGACGAAAACATGGAAGCTTTGGCAGATTTAGTGACTTGGCCGGGAAACTTAAAGCGTGCCCCAAAAGGATGGGCAATGCCTAGTGATGCAAATAGGATGAAGATTGGTGTTCCAGGTAGAACTACTTTTGATAAATTTGTGAAGGTGGAAGCAGAACCAACGGATAATTCAAGTAGGAGTTACTCTGGGTTTTGCATTGATGTTTTCAAAAAGGTGTTAAAACTTGTGGAGCAAAATTATCCCCTACCTTATGATTTTATTCCCTACTATGGCACCTATGATGATCTGGTTGACAATGTCATCAACAAGGTAATGACCCAGCCTGAGTCTGAAATCGTACCTTAAATTCTTCCTAAATGATCATATGATGCATATAACACAAACAAATGCACCACATACATGTCTTATTTCTTTATATCTACATGCTTAAAAAAAAGTATATATGCAATTTGGGAATGTAAACTATTGGGTATGTCTCTTAATTCTTTGGGTCCATACAATTGGGTTATACATGTGGGTTTTCTAATTGTATAAGAATTCTATTTTTTTTTTTTTTTTTTGCAGTTTTCTATAATAGGAGACATATATTTCTAATTGTGTGGGAATTAGGGTTTCTAGGGTTTACCTATAAATAAAGAATTTATGAGAATTCTAGAGTTGGTTTTGTATGCCCAAAAGGGGGTGTTTGCTCAAGGGAAGCTTGCAAAGAGATTGGAGGGAGAGACTAAAAGAACAAAGAAGAGTGAAGTAGCAGACATGCATCGCTATGGGGCTCGGCACGCTGGGAGGAGTGAAGAAGTGGATAGCTTCACGACTCCAACACCTTTAAGCAGTTGAGACTTAGGTATTAGTGTTAGTTTAGGTATTTTGTGATTGTCTCAAACCTTTAATATATGTTTATAATGGATTGTTCTCTTGTCTGCGAGGACGTAAGAAGATTCGTACCAAACCAGGTTAATTCTATGTTGTGTTTCTCTTTAATATGTGCATGTAAATCATGGGTGCTTCTGTATATATTTGTGTATAGAGTTAAAATCCCAACATAAACCATACATGAAAGTTTAATCTAAAGAACTGATTCTAGCTGCTTACCTAAACATTCATATGTTCTTGACTATGGACCAAACTTGCAGACTTTTGATGCTGTCATTGGGGATGTAACAATACTGACCAATCGATCAAGGCATGTGGAATTCACTCAGCCATATGCTGAATCATGCTTGACTATGATAGTTACAGAGAAGCCAGAAGCTCAGAAAGTATGGATGTTCTTAAAGCCATTCACCACAGGATTGTGGATAGCGACTTGTGCCATCTTGATCTACACTGTGCTCATAGTTTGGCTTCTAGAGCGTCAATCTAATCCAGAATTTGAAGGCCCGTGGAGGAATCAGCTAGGCACCGCATTTTGGTTCACTTACTCTTCGCTTTTCTTTGCTCAAAGTGAGTCTTAATATTCAGCAAATTGTGGGAACCAATTACATTCAGATTTTCTTAATACAATATTGATGCAAATCGGTCATATTCAAGTTCAGAATTCTATAAAACTTGGTAATCCAATCAAAAACGTGTTGGGCTATAGTAAACTATGGACACTATTAATATTGTTTGGCCGTATTTCGTCATTTAGCCTCAAAATTCGAGATTTTGCTGATTTAGAAAACTTTTGTTTTGGTAATAACTTTGGGTAGAAATTTCCTTTTTCGTTGCCATCTATTTTAAAATGTTTCTTTAAGTCTCTAATATCCAAATTTGGGTTTAACTCAAATTTGCTATTTTTGGTAAATTGTTATATTTTCTTAATATTTGTTTAATTTGTGTCCGGTTAGGTTTAAGGTTTCCCTTATCTTATAAGTATACTGTAAGGGTTCTGTCCAAAGGGAGATTTAGCTTTTGATCAATAAAGAATAATTATTTCAGAATATTTGTTTCTCTCTTATGTTCTTATATTTTGTTTTGGATTAACAATTCACCTTGTTCACACTATCCATGCATCAAATCTTGACTACATAGCCAAATTATTATAGTACTTGGTGACTATATATATATAAATAGATATTTCACGTCCTGCAGGGGAAAAGATTCATAGCAGTTATACTCGCGTGGTGGTCCTGGTATGGCTTTTTGTTGTGTTGGCCTTAACCTCAAGCTATACTGCGAGTCTCTCTTCAATGCTTACAGTGTCAAGGCTGGAGCCGAATGTGAGAGACGTAGAGTGGCTGAAGCGGCACAATGCAACGATTGGCTGTGATGGTGATTCTTTTTTAATGAAATACTTGACCGACGTGCTTAAATTCAAAAGGATGAACATCAAGAGCATAGACCATGAAGGTGTCTACCTAGATGAATTCGAAAGTGGTAACATCACAGCAGCAATTCTTGAACTGCCTTATGAGAAAGCTTTCCTCATGCAGCATTGCAATGGTTACACTGGCACTAATCTACCCGACAGATTTGGAGGACTTGGTTTTGTGAGTAGCTATTGGAACTCTTTTATAGTCTTCTTTTTATTCCTTCAAGTTTAGTTTTTCTATGGATGAAATCAAAACAGATAGGTCCACGGTTCCTTCACCAACATACAGTTATGTTTCTCCTTCTTTTCTATTTGTTTCTTTTCTTTTCTTTTCTTTTTTCCCCCCCTTTGTTATATGGTTATTTCATATGTCCCTAATGGGTGTTTTAACACATATCTTTGGATGAAAATACTGATTTCGTTTCTTTCTTGTTTGGGTTTTTTTTTTTAATTTTTTTATTTCTGTTTTGTTTTTGGGTCGCCAAGATGCCAGGTTCAATAGGTAAAATCCCAGTAAACTTAGCTCTCTAATTTAGATCTTTGACAGGAACAACATGTATTGCCAACTCTATATAAATAAATAAATTTTGATTCTTCCCATATTATAATATAATCAACATATTTTGTCTATCCCTCCAATGAAAATAGTTTTTTTTTTTCTTTTTTTATTTATTTATGAGAATGTCACTGCCCAAAAACATGCAGGTCAAATGTGATTTTATTAATCAATGCTTTCTTTTATATTTGAATGGTTTGTATGTGCACACGCCTGTTTAGATGCATATTTGAAACCTAGCAACCTTCATATACATATTTGGCATAATGCATGTAATTCTATATAAATAGAAATTTTTGTAACTATATTTAGACAAACTAAATCTAATGCTATACACATATAATTTTTGTATACAATTTTCATATGGAATGATTTGGTTATTTATGATCACACCAAAATACCTACTGCTTTGACTTGTAACTACAAAAATACCACTATCCTATCATTCTCATTCTGGTGGAGTTTTTTCTTTGTATAAAAAATTTGTGAATTGCAAGACTGTTTTTCATGCTCGATCTCCATGCAGGTATTCCAGAAAGGCTCTCCAATAGCTGCTGATTTCTCGGAAGCCATTCTAAACTTATCAGAGAATGGAGTGCTGCAACAATTGGAATCCAAGTGGTTTTCTCCCTCCAAAGAGTGTTTAGCATCCAAAACTACCTCAACAACTGATAGCTTGAGTTGGCGGAGTTTCTTGGGACTTTACATGTTTTCTGGCATCACTTCCACTGTTTGTTATTTTCTATTCTTCATTCACCGGTGGTTCTGTCAACGCCATCATGATGAGCCGTATGAAGGCGATTTAACTACATACGTTGACAACTCGTCAAACAACAAGTTGGTTGAGGTGTTTTCATACTTCCATAAGAAGAAGATGAAGGGTCCAACTAGTGGAGCTACAAGAATTTCTCATGCACCAGAAGAAGATGAATTGAGTTCTCCGAGCTGCGAATCTTCAGAAATGGTGGTGCAAGTTGAGACCTCTGCAACAGCCGATCAAATTGAAATGAAATAAGCAACAAGTTATATGATGTCTATTGTTAGTTTATGCAATGCCTTTTGGGGACTCTTTGTAATATATATATATATATATCTTAGTTTATGCAATGCCTTTTGGGGACTCTTTGTGATATATATACATATATATACTAGTAGTCGGGAACGTGCAACCACATTTTATGTAACCACATTTTTATTTCATTAGAGTAATACATGATCAAATTTTGTATTAATGAATGCAGAATTCATACATAATGTGACATGTTAAAATATTGCATATTAACAAAGACCAAAAAAAATTCATAAAGTAACATTGTTTAGTTACTCGTCATAATGAAACAAATTAAAAAACCAACAAATGAACAAATAATAGATCATGCATACACAAGTATAGGAAACAAATAAGTTGCAAAAGAGCAAATGGGTAATTCACTACCGGAGGAAAACCGAATTGCTATTCCCAATTTTTTTTTATAGGTAATAATAGAAATAGATAATATATATATATATATATATATATTTATTTTTGGTGCAGAAATGTTATAATATTACCCAAACTTCAAATTATAGTTTACTTTCAGAAGCATCAATTTCTTTTTTTTTTTTCTTTTCTTTTTTTATCTTCAAAGGATATATTGATTTAAAGTCGTGTACGAAATATAAATTGCGTGGACTATAATCAATAAGTTCACTTCAGTTACCTCTCTAATAATCGACCATCGTTGGAGACATTTGTTAATTTAGCAAGTCATTAGGTGATATATTCTTTTTGCCCAAAAACTACTGTTTTTGAAGCAAGTGAAGAAATGTTCAAAATTATCTCCAGGTTGGCAGGAGTAACGGGAAAGGCAAAAAAATGTTCAAAATTAGCTTTTAAATAGTTAAATGGTAACCTGTTTTTCGAACTACATTAAATGATCTTTCAAATTGGTCGAAATTCTCTAGTTCATTGAATTTGCTTCACTAATAGGCTCACGATTCGACTTTGATCGTTATGGACTAGTACCAAGATCGAGTCCTAGACAAGCAGACCTAATTCCAAGAACAGTACGAGCAGCAATGAAAATTGCACTCCTGTTTATGCATGGTTTGTATATCATTCTCAAGCCACAAATTTCATGTGTATAGCTTCACCATGCAATTCAGAACAATTCAATCCACATGTGAGGGTTGCAAACATGAATAGGCTTGACCCTTCATTTTTTTTTTTCCCCTGGACTTTCAAGACTTAAACTTCCAACAGGTTTGCTGCAATTCACCAAATCAGATGGCCAAACATCAACCCTTCAAGCACCAGAATAATCAGATGAAGCTCCAGATTTGCAACTTATATAAATTGAATGCATATTTTGAATGCAAAGCCAGTTCAATTAGACAACCTCAATCCAAACCTCATCTGCTAACTCTTAACAAAATTTGTTACAACAGAGAAGAAATAATAGCAATAATAATAAAACATTCCAGGATTCTGTACTCATATTCATCGGGGTTAATAACTCAGCAACTCCTAATCTTTTGTTCTTGTAGATTTGAACTGAAGCTACCCATAGCCCCTTCCTCTCCCACGTCCACCCCAGCCCCTGCCTCGGCCCCTTGCACCACTTCTACCTCCGTATGATAGACCTCCAAAAGCCCTGTTAACTAGCTGGTTCTGCAAACCACCAGCTCCACGACCCTTTTTCGATGCATTGTTGCTTGAACCATTAGCAGCACTTGCAGGACGTTTCCCTCCGCAGAAAAATAATTAACAATAATAATATTGATAACAACAATAAAAATTATAAAAGAAGGAAAACTGATATAAAAACGGGAAGAACAAAAATGTGGATGCATTTCCATCAAGGTCCAGGTAGTTAGCTGAAAATCGTGCAACGAATAAAAATGTCCTGTGAAACTTATTTAAGAACAAAAATAAGACGGGTTTTTCCCTCTTTTTTGGTTCTTTTGTGAGTGTTTTGTATGAGAATAGGTGGTTTCCAGCATACCCAGCTGCAGTCGTGGTTGAAGGTGTCAAAGCTTTCGCTACTTCTTTCCAAGAAAGGTTGATTCTCTTATCCCCAATGAATGAAGGTGATTTTGAATGCAACAACTTAGTTGTCAAACATTGCAGGATAATTAGTCCCAAGTAGATGAGCATGTATTTACAACTCAAAAGAATTTAGATGGTCAAAACAAAAACAAAAAAAAAAAAAGAATTCCATTTCAGACCCTTGTCATTGCCAAAATGTTGTTGCAGGTTCGCAATCCAGTGGTAGTATTCTGCTTTTGAGCTTTCTGTAGATGTATAGATCATGTTTGTCAGTTAAAATTCAAGCATAAAGCTCGACAAGACTAGGCAATATCTCTTAAATAAACTCACACCGGTTGCCTTTGCTTCATCAGATTTAGCAGTAGCCATTGCTTTGTTGTGCTCGGCCATACCCTGAGTTAATTTCTTGATGGTAGCCTTTGCTAGCTCTTGCACACTACTTAATCTGTCTCATCAACCAACAACAAATGCCATATAAGTTCTCCCAGATGCAAATAAAAACTAAAAATTGGAAAATGGATGGCTGCAACTATGAGTAAAATGTAGAAAATAAAACGGGTCCTAGAAGACCGTTAGAAATGGATCACAGTTCACAACCAGATTCCATGAAAAATAATAGGACAATGCAAGTCAGTTCGTTGCTATCAGCTACATGAGCTGGTGAGAAACAAGTACATGTTCTTCAGAATAAAAAATAGTAATGTTGAACATAATGTCTATGAGGTCTCACAATCCAATCCACCCATCAATCCATTGGCTAGTAGTGTGGGTATGGAACATGACAACCTTATCCTTATGCCAACCGTGAAAATCCAAATCCAAACCCAAGGAAAAGATGATTCCACTTGGACAGAATGATACTAACTTCTTCCTTTTCCCCATACCTATCTAATATACCACATAAACAGCTTTACAACAAATTTCCAAAATTAAAAATGACAGATGCCGTCAAACCACTGATATTAAACATCAAAAAGAACATTACAGTGACTTCCAACACGATCACAGATGAGTCTTCAAAGTTCAATCATGCAGAGTCAAGAGATCATGACGAATGATGATATTTACATGTTGATCATGATTAAACCAGGTCCTCAGTTTCCAATGATCCATCGCTGATAAAAACCACAATGAGAGATTATGAAATCCAGAACTCCATCTAAGGAATCTAATAGCGATTGGCAAGGTAATCAAACCAAAACCAACTAGCAAGAACGCAAGCAACGAAGGAATTGGAACCAAGACCACCTCTAATCCCTTGTTATCCAAATTAGGAAGCCAATCTTACAAAATGGGGCTTCTTGAGTGCTGGGGGCGAATTCTTAGCAGGACACTGAAACTGATACCAAATCAATCCCAAATTGGGGTTTTTTATTTTTTATTTTTTCCAAAACTCACCTACTTTAATAGTTACCTGAACCCTTGCTATATAAGCGTGGTTATCCTATTACAACAACCCCATCGCCATCCCTAGCTGGTCATCACCAAAACTGGTGTCACTAAAACCATACGAACTTTTGAACTCATTACTTGCCCAAAAGTCTCATGCCTTCCTGTCACGGGCTACTCTTCAGCACCTCATAATGCCCCAGTTCAGTGCCTAAATGTCTTTGTCAAAGGGGCCAAGACAACGCCCAAGTCAGCCCAAAGGTGCCCATGCACCCAACCGGCACAGTGCCCAGCGCCCAGCACCCTAGCGTGCCTGCCTTGCGCCCATCTTGCTGTAAGCACGCCCCTGCATTGCCCCTGCGCCTGTGCGCCCATGTGCCTAACTAGCGCGCCCATGCGCCCCAACGCCTCAGCCTGTGTGCCCATGTGCCCCAATGCCCATGCGTCAGCACCCACGCCCAGCTAGCCTGTCCAATCTTTGGCGTGACGTTTCTCATTGATCCAGAAGGCGTTTAAGGTTAGGTTTTTTTTTTTTTTTGTATAAATAGCTTAGGAATTGTAGTTTTCCATTCTCAAAGCTTGTAATTTTCTACTGAGGCATTATGATTCCTCAGCCATGTTGATGTTTCTTCGTGCCAATTTTGCAATGGCTCAGAATGCTATATTAGGGGGGATACATGTCTTGACCACCTCCTACTTGGAAAATTTGTAAAGATTTCTAGCTCTTTCTTACTTGCTTTCAAGCATTGTAAGCATTGTATTTGTCTTTCAATCAATGAAAATGCTCATTTTTTAGTGCCAATTGCCTTGATTTCTTTGCTAATCACTGTAAATTGTGGGGGTGTTATCAAGGCTTGTTGCTTGGTTGGCTTACCTGAGGGGCACGGCAAACACTACACGTGAACTGCTGTAGATGGTAACAGACATACTTAACCTTCTAAAGTTGTCCTGTGACAGTTGGTATCAGAGCCACGACGTGACTGTAGCCTTGCAGCTTTCGTGTAGCCAAAACAATTCTAGCATGGTGACTCAAGCACAGAGAATTGAGATTTTGGAGGACAAGGTGAATGGATTTGCCAGAATGGCCTGTCAATTGGAGGAACGAATCAGGGCAATGGAGTAGCAGAGGGCTGAAGCGAGGGCTTCAGCCAACTTTACCCCATCTGGAGACATCGAAGCCCTTCGGGCGGAGATTATTAGTCTTTAGCAGATTTGGAGGATGTCAACAATCGTGTCAACATTGTGATACGCCTCGTTGCCACAAGAATTGGAGGCAATGGTGAAAGCGGCAACCAAGGCCCAACGACATTCACTTTCTCTGAAGCACCTTGCTTATGGGCCGTAGAACCTCGTGCCTGCAGGGGTGCCAGAGATGCCAAAGAACTTGATAACTTTCTTTTTGACATGAAACAGTATTTCAAAGTTGTTCGCGCTTGAGGAGAAATAGAAAGTTTCGATGGCCACAATGTATCTCAGTGGTGATGCCAAGCTTTGTTGACGCACCAAGTACGATGAGATTCAGCAGGTGATCTGTACAATAACAACGTGGGAGGAGCTGAAAGGGGAGCTCAAACTACAATTCTTTCATGAGAATGTGGCATACAATGCCAGGCGTGCTTTACGCAAGTTGGCACACATAGGATGTCAAGAGAAGGACAAGCTCTTTTATTTTCTTGAGGGGCTGAAGCCATAGGCCAGAGTTGAACTACATCGTCTGAGGGTGTAGGACTATCCAACGCTCAGTCAGCAACGGAATGCCAAGTTGATTATGTTGCTAAACCACAATGCCAACAAGATAGGAGTTCTTCCAATAAGAGTTGGGGAGCCGATAAAGGGTCTTTCCACAAGGGAGATAGAAGCAAGGGCAGTAACAATTACTCCAAAGGGCAAAGGAAGGATTATAATCGAGACAAGCCCAGGGGGCCAATTACTTGTTATCTATGCTAAGGGCCGCACAAGATAGCAGACTGTCCTCAGAAGAAAGCACTAAATGTCCTCTAATCTTCTGGTTCTAATCTATGCCGGGAAGAGAGTGAGGATAGTGGCAGCTAGAGTGAGGGGGACACTAGATCGAGGCATAGTGGGAAGCATGGTTAGAGGACAGGCTCCAAAGTAGGGGCATTTCACACGATGAATGTAGTGAAGAAACAAGCTTCTAGTTCCAAAGTTAGAAAGGGTAAATGAGTTGATTCCAAGCCTAGACAGATTGAGGAGCTGGAGAATCCCACTGAGGGGAAGAAGAAGAAGGTCACCACCATGGGGCTTCTGTCTGTTCACATTGATTACTCTCAGAAATAGTAATCTCTAGGCCTAAATTGGTGGTTAAGTAGTTGAATTTCAGTGTTAATTTAGTATTTTAACTCCTAAAATACATTAAAACCCTTTTGTGCACTTTTTACAAGAATCAGAGCTTAAGACGAGGCAAACGGGCAAAAATTAGGATGACCGTTCGATCGGGCCAACATACTGATCGATCGACCGATCGAACTGTCCATGGAACGTTCGATCAGTCGATCGATCGCCCGGCACACCATTTGATCAGAGATTTCTGTTCGATCTTCTATAGCAAACTTCAAAGAGAGCGCTTTTCTGATCGATCGTTCGTTCGATCGGTGACGTCGGAACACCCTCAACAGACGACACAAATGCAAACTTCAGAGAGGTTATTTTTGCGTTCAATCACCATGACCATTCAATCGGCCGTTCGATCGCAAGGCTCTATCGATCGATCTGTCTGTACAGAGTCTGTTTTTCTACAGAGTATAAAAGCTGTATATACGGGGACAAAGAGGGGTGTTCAAGGATCTGCAAATCTGGACAGTAGAGGAGCTTTTCAATATGAACTTTTGAGAGATTTTGTAAGGTTTAATTAGGTTTACATTAAAGCTTTGTCATCTTGTCATTTATTTCTCTTGGTTTGTTGTAAATAGATGTTTTATATATGAAGTGAATGTTTCTCTCTCTTTCTAGCCATTTTCTCTCACTTTCTTATCATTTTCTCTCACTTTCCTAGCAACCAAACACTAGATTTACTTAGTTTAATGCTATATTTACCTTTATTTATGCTCTTGATTATGGATCTTAGTAGCTAAACATCTCTTGGATGTGATTGTAAAAATCCACTAAGGATTTTCAAGGGTTGAAAATGAGATGTATGAACTTTGAGGCTATATTTCTAGCATGGTTCTATTTGATTGAGTAAGAGATTCATTGGAAAACTTAGGTAATATTTAGGCTGAAAACTTATGAACTTTTGGTAATATTTATGCACAAATTAATATTTGGTATAGGTATTACACATTTCTAAAGTTTGATTCTAATGTGCTAATCATAGATTTCATCTTTATGCTCAATCAAACATGAACCCAAGCATTTATGGTAAAAATCTTCCGAATGAAGAATCCAAGGTGTGATTCTTGATTTAAGTTATAAAACTCTCATTTAAAACCCTTGTTGTGAATTGGTGAATTGAATCAACCATGTCCAAGCCCTTCCACAATTGCACAAAAACTCGATTTTATTACTTCCATTAATTGTTAAGTAATTGCACTAGTCATATAACACCCACAATCTCAAAACCAACAAGTTTTCGGTCTCTTTTATGTTAGAAAAAGAAACGAATTCTCATTTGCAATCCATAATGATAAGTTCTCGTGCTAGTTGAGTTTTGTTTGCTATATTTACAGAATTCTCTTGGGAGAGAACGACACTGAAGTTTTTCAATTTTTACTACGTCGCAACCCCGGTATTCTTGCAGGGTGATTCCATTTGTAAAGCACATCTGGGCACGTATCAGATATCAAAGTCAACAGCAAGCCCATTCGTGCACTCGTGGATATTGGAGCCACCCAGAACTTTGTGGCTGGTACAAAGGTGGAGAGAATGGGCTTGTCCTTAGAGAAAGACACTAGTCGGATTAAAGCAGTGAATTCGGCGGTTCAACTAACCTATGGTATTGCCAAGTCAGTCACTGTTAAAGTGAGCTCATGGGAGGGGCACATAAACTTCACAGCGGTGCCCATTGATGATTTTCAAGCTATCCTTGAGTTGGAATTCTAAAGAGAGACCATGACAACAGTGATGCCATATAATCACACCGTGTGTATAATGGGAAAGAAGCCATGCCTCATTTCCACCATGTCGACCAACAACGCTGAAAAATTCATTTCAGCCATGCAGTTAAAGAAAGGGGCTAGAAGACATGAACTAACATGGATCACTGCCCTATCTATTAAGGAGGTTATGGAGGCGAAGCTTATTCCCAAATCCATCGAGAAGGTCTTGAAAGAGTTCAAAAATGTGACGCCTAAAGAACTTCTCAAGAGACTTCCGCCTAGGAGGAGCATAGATCACGAGATCAAGCTCTTGTCAGGGGAAAAACCACCAGCACGTGCACAATATAAGATGACCATTCCAGAGTTGCAAGAGCTGAGGAAGCAGCCCTCTGCGTTGATTGAATCTTGTTCATACGGCCTTCTAAAGCACCATATAAAGCACATGTGCTATTTTAGAAGAAGCACGATGGTAGTTTGAGGATGTATATTGACTATAGAGCTCTCAACAAGATTACCATCGAGAACCGGCGGTACCCTCTTTCTCTTATTGCAGATTCATTTAATCAGTTGAGCCAAGTGAGATATTTCTCGAAGTTAGATTTGCAGTCAAGCTATCATCAGGTGAGAATCAAATGTGCCCGCCTCTGTCTTGCAAAACAATTAAGATTGGTTTGTTCATTCTTTGAGAAATATCAATATATTAAGTGGATGCTCTGATCTATCACAAAAATTGCAAGATTAATCAGTTTTTTACACTTTAAAAATATGTATGGTTTCCATTGTGACCATATTGCCTCCCTTCCAGGGCACCAAAGAATCTATACAACTCAACCACCTATGGAATCCTTATTATGACGCATGATGGAGTCAAATATTGAATTAATAGAAGTGTCGTCAAGACATCACACAGAGCAGAGTCGCGGGGCGGCGGCCGGGCGCCGGGGGTGTGTGTGCGTGGGTGGAAGCAGCTAGCGATGCCTAATTAATAAGAATTAATACAATATAGCCAAGGTCCCATTTTTTATGCTTACAGCAAGTTATTCCCGAAGTGAATGGAATCCAGCATGGGTTTTTCCCAACTGTCTGTGTTAATGTCAATTTATTTAAGTCAGTAGTCTACAAACGGATGAAAGAATAGCAAGGTATGGACATTAATATTTATTGACAAGGACTAAACTAGAAATTGTTCCCACTTCTTGTTTTTTGTTTCCCTCACCAGTAATCAGTGGCGGTTCTAAGAATTTTTTTTACTGGAGGCAAAATATATTTCTAAAGCGAAAATTTTAAATGAGACATTTTACATTTTTAATGCTAGTATAATTTTTTTTACTTAAAATCTTATTTTTTTAGATGAAAAATTATTAATTAATTTATCTTTTTCTCTTTGTAATAGAGTATTCACCGAATCACAATGGATTTAACCATCCAATAAAATTTAATTTTTGGTAAATTATTTACCAAATGATTTGACCAGCATAATCTAAAATTGGTGATTCAACCAATAAAGTAAATAATTTACTTTTCAGTTCTACTTGTACCCACAAACAATAAAAAAAACTTTACTTTGTTCAAAAGAAAATCAAACAGACATCGATCCCTATAAAAATATAAAAATATTACATCAACAAGCTGTTTAATAATGTTATCTGTAAAATTTACTAATTTATTTTTTAGTTTGAAACTTTTGTTTGTATGAGAGAGAGAGAGAGAGAGAGAGAGAGAGAGAGAGAGAGAGAGATGTGAGGGCTTAAACTTTTAAATATTTATACAGTAGAGGGAGAGAGATAGATGTAAAGGTTAGATCATTGATCTTCTTTGTATTTATAAAAGTGTATGTAATTATAATTTTTTAAATAATTTTTGCAAGTTAATTAGACTGATTAATCTGGGACCTTTTTTTTGAATTTTTTTTTTTTTTTTTGCATTGAAGTAGGCCTTTTCTTTCTTTTTTTATGAGTCTTTTCTCATTTAAACTGAGGCTATTTTTTTTATGGGCCTTTTTCTTATTTAGATTGACACTTTAAAAAAAAATCAAAATTATGCAGAATTTTAACTATAATAAGTGGAATTTTTAAAACTTAGGGTTTTTAAAAATTAGGGACCTAAAGTGATGCAGTGGAACTTTAGAGAACAAGAAACTCAGCTCCAATCTGTTGATTCACCACGAATGCCGGATTAAAAACTCTTCTTTCAATCTATAGAATCACCACGAATTACAGGTTCAAAGCCGTCAAGCGTTCGTTGATTTGCAAGAATACCGAACGATTGGGAAAAGTGCAATTTTCAAGCACAAATTTTATTAAACCTCCAAACTGCCCAAAATAGGTCAAACAATAGTATATATAGCGGCACGCAACCCTAGGGCCCAGACAAACCGGGTTAAATAAGAAAACTGACAAAAATCCCAAAAATAAATAAGCCCAAAACATAAAACGGGCTAAAAAACATACTTAGATGCGTTTTTTTGCGTTTTCCTAGGCCTTTCTCCGACTCGTTGCAAGGTTTTCGAAAACATATTATAATAGGAAAACGGAGTTACGAGTCAAAAGTTATGGCCGATTGAAGTTTACCGACCACCAGCCTTGGTATATCGCCGCCGCCGCGTCTCCAAGTAATCGTAAGCTATGCGATCCGCATCATAAAGTGATTGCTCTGATAGCTTTACATTTGAGCCGCCCTTATCCACTCCTTTCCCATACGGTTATATAATGAAATCTTGATAATATTCATTACTAAAAAAACTCTTTCAACCGATGCAGTTACAACCGATAAGATCAGTGTCAACTTTACCAGTAAATATACTAATGGATATAAAATATCTTTCTTCGTCTCAACTAATTTTTTTGCAGAGAGAGAATGTTTATAGGACTTCTGTCATTTTGAGTATATTTTAGATGAGTATAAATTTGGATTGAGTTAAAAAAAAATAATTAAAATGAATGTTGGGTTTGGTCGGAGAAAATTTATTTTTAATTGGATTGAATTTAAATAAAAAAAATTTTCAAAATTTATTAGAGGCGGCCAAGCGTCGGTCCACCCTGCCAGTAATCCATCACAAGTCTTGCACGTATGCAAGGTTAGCACAGAAACCATGAAAATTCACAGCAGAAAGTACATTTACAAACATAACAAAAATATAAAAGTAAAATGAACAAATCAGAAAATTTTGTACAGAAATATAACAAAAATGCTATTTTTTTTAAAAAAAATTTGTACAAAAAATTTTATCAAAATAATATAGCAATGATGTTTTATAATTAAGGGTCATTATTACAAAATATTTTAAAATAAAAGACTCTTTACATTCAATCACGTCAATTTATATAAAAATTTTGTATAAATTTTTTTTATATGTATAACTTTCACTAATGTGAGTCGTGACATTGCAGACAAGAGAACATAATAATGCCTCCACGAGCATCATCAATCAATTTACTTCCAGTCACATTGAAAAAATAACTTTTTTGTCCGGTGGTTATTTTCTGTTAATCGTGTGGATCTAATCTTCCATTTTCATTAAATATCACTGTCATTGGAACTTGCTTGGAAGTTTAGGTCCTTTTTAATGAAATTGGAGTTGACATTACAAATAATAGAAAATAAAAAAAAAAGTTTTTCTAATATGATTTGACTGAACCATGTAATAATTTTCAATTTATTAATGGAAATTTCAGAGCCTCTATTTTAATACGGGTCCCCTAACGTCAGATTTGCATTAATAAATTGAGAATTAAGCACGGTTGACTTAAAATCACCTTAAAAAATAACTATTTGTTTGTGGTTATTTTCCGTTAGTCATATGAATCTAAACTTCCATTTTCATTTAAAAAAAAAATAGTATAATCTTCGATGAAAGTTCCAATGTCAGTGATTTTCCAGTTCAACTAATAATAAAATAGGGGCTTGGATTTTTCCAGATAAGTTCCAATAACGTCAATATTGTAATTATGTTGATATCACAACTGTAAGTTATGTTTCGATCATGAATTTGTAAAAAAAAAAAATAATAATAAGATGAGAAAAAAAAATAATAATTAATGAAGCTAAATTTATTTATGTAAATTCATATATACATCAAGGCGTGTAAGAATTGAAGAATAAAATTATTTGGATCCTCCTAGTATATAATATATTAATATAAATACATATATATTTATATATAGGCATATATATAGTACGCAGTTGAGTATTTGACATACCTAGAGTTGTAAAATTCTATGTTTCATTTGTAAACTTAACATCACAGAAACCTAAAGAGAAAGAAAAGAACACAATACAGTAGGAGACATCTTGTTGAAAGCAATATGCCTTTCTTGGTCGCTACAGCTTCAAAGCCTATTTTTCTTTCCCCAGCTTTGTTCAGCTACTTTCTGATTCTCATTCTGTTCCACCTTGGAACCAACGCATCAGCTCGCACTGAAAGCACTATTATCATCGATGCAAACGTCCATGGTACCTCCCGTGTCGGCAAAGAAGTAAAGCCAACCATGAAGATGGCTGCTCATCAAAACTTCAGAAACAGTACCTCCATGTATCATTGGTTTTCCCTCCATTTTCAAAAGCTTATCAAGGACGACTTCCCAATAGCTTATGCCGGTTAGTTATCTTCTTCGCCTTTCCTGTCTCTCGTCTTGTTGTGAAGTGCTAGAATTTTTCTCCTATTTTGGGCTTCTATTGATTGTGAAAATTCCTAAACCGGAAAGTTGATAATGGATAAGAGTTCTCTCTGTACATGACTTTATGTTGTCTCTCATGAGAGATAGCCCTATTGTGTGAGCCCCACACACACACACACACACACACACACACACACACACACACACACACACACACACACACACACACACACAGACCGTGTGTGTTAGACTTTAGAAAAATGATACCATTAGCCGCGACTGATGGTCATTCGCTAGCTGATGGTAGCACACAGAGAGAGAGAGAGATAATCCTTGTGTGTTAGACTTTAGAAAAACGCCATCATCAACCGCGATTGATGGTCATTCACTAGCTGATGGTAGGAATGTCCTAGACTTTAAAACAAAAAAAAGATACAGTTATTTGTATCTCAATTCTCAACGTGTTTTTCCTATGACTTCCACAAATACACCTTTTTTCTGGAAGAATAACATTTTTTTTAATATGAAAAATACTATATGTTTTCTATTTCTCAATTCTTTTTTTCACCTCTAGATACAAGTGAATGAGTCTTACAAAAATTTATTAATGTGAGCTCTACAGTCTTGTGTCTATGAGTATTACATAAAGAAGTTAAATATGGTGAAGGCCTATCCTGTTACCATGTTTCGTCCATCCAATCATACATGTGAAATTTAAAACAATTGGTTGATGAGTATCAGTGTAAAACTATGGCTTTTAATTACAAAAATACCACTGTCGCATCATTCTGATAAAAATTTTTATAAATTTTTTTTTAAAGAATAGCATTTTCCTTAGTTTAAAAAGTGGGTTTCCAATGGGAATTATTGCAAATGAATTGGTCCAATTAGAATAGAACAAGTATTATTATGTCAAATCTATGGCATCACTAACCATGAAAAGGAAATTGTGCAGATTTGGCAACTGCACCGGCAAATTATTCCTAATGATAGTTGGTTGTATTCATCAATTTTTGCCAAGCCCAAGTCGTCTAAAAATGGGATAAAGATTTTTCCTTCTGTTAGAGGTGTTAAGGTGGATCACATCTGGCAGCCATGTCAACACTCTAGAATTGAGCCTAATGCGCTGGACCAAGCAGATTCATCCTTAAAAAATGCTGAAAATTAGTCCAATTTGCTTTGGGTTTGGCTCTTCGGGGTCACTTTGGGCTGCGCCACACATCTAGGGTGGTTCTATTATCCGTAGATATAATGGCTCGTACCGAGCAGGCCCGGTTGATGTAAAAATGGGGCATAAGTAGAAAGAAATTAGGCATTTGATTATCATATGGCCTAAAATACCACAGCCTTTTAACTTTTATGAAATTTGATTTTGGTCACTTAGATTTCATTTAATGACTAATATATTAAACCATGTGATCATGACATGGTAATTTCCTTTTGATTTCTAATCGAAAGCTGATAGAATATTGACATTGCACTTTCAGTAAGACTACAAGGTTTCTTATTATTGCAATTTGAAATAATCACGATCAAATGAAATTGGGTCAAAGTACAGGCAAAGTGTAATTTGGATCAATGTTTAGGAGTTTAGACTTAAAGTTTGATTTAATTACTCAACTCAAAAGTATGAGAACTTTTTTCAATAAGAAAATACTTTTCTATGAATGATTAGAAATGATCTTTTTCATGTATATATCAGTTCCTTATTCCAAGCAATTACTCAAGTTTCTTACGGTGGTACCATGCATTTGTTACAAGAAAGTTCAAGAAAATAAGAACAGGTAAATTTAGAAGATGATAAAAAATGAGATTATTTGTTATGACCATTCCTACTACTATATATTTAGGTAAATATCAGTACAGTTCCTTTTTTTTTTTTTTTCTTTTCAGCTGTACTCATTGAGAAGGAGCAAGTGCAACTGATTGTTGGCATGGAGGCATGGCCAGAAAGGGCTTTAGTTGCAGGTTTTAGAAACCAAGCTCAAGAACTAAGTCTTTCGCTTGCAGCGGCTTATACAACACCATGCCAATGGCCTTTATTGGTAAAAAAGGATACCAAAGGCTTGGAACAAATGAATTTCACTGCAGCTGTTGGTCAATCCTTTGGTTGGAGGAGGGTCACTGTAATCTATAAAGAAAACACAAATAATGGAGATTCCAAGATATTAGATGGTCTATCTAATGTTAGTTCAGAAATCTGTAAAAGAAAGAAGAAGATGAATAATCGCATCCAAGGCACGATTAATATCGCTTTCCTTAAGACGATATTCGCCCCCACCAATTCTTAGAATCTGGTGTGCACCGGGTTAATGGCGAATCGCCTCCAGGATACAATGGAGCCCAGAAAAATCTGTAGTTCTGACTGCGTGTTGCACACACGAAATCAGACCCGAATACCCTCTGATTATCAAGTCTGCCAAGAATCTGAATGTCTATTTCTGCAGAAACTGATGCAGCGGCTGTTAAAGATCATTCAGAGTCGTCCTGCAACCATCGATTCACCACGAACGCTAGGTCCTAGGGCATCAAACACTCGTTGATTTTCGTAGAAAATACCGAATGATTGGGAAGTGCAAAACGCACAGAAATTTTATTAAACATCAAAACTGCCGAAAAAGAGTCGCAACGTGACTATAAATATGCAACACGAAACCCTAGACCCCGGGACAAACCGGATTAATTAAAAAAAAACAAAGGCCCAAAGCAAAAAAAAAAAAAGCCCAAAGAAAACAAAACAGGCCAAAACGACACTTAGAAGCATTTTTTTGCGATTTCCTAGGCCGGAAAATCATTTTCCTCTTTCTCCGGCTCGTCAATACCTTTTCAACGACATATTATAATGGCGAAACGGAATTACGAGTCAAAAGTTACGGTCAATTGAAGTTTGCCGATTCCCGGTCCGGGTATATCGCCGCCTCCGCGTCTCCAAGTACTCGTCAGCTATACGATCCGCATCAGAAACAGACTTCAGAGATGATGAATAATAAAACTAGAAAAGAATCAAGAACTGTATTGCCTTTTAATATATAGAGAAGTTGTAGGAAAAATTGTATATTTTTGTCTGCGAATTTGCCATATTTTTTATAGACATTTTGGTGTCTTTTTGGACCAGACATAACTGTTAGAATTCAAATAATAACTGATTTCTAACAGTCACTTGCAGGTTTAAACACAGCCGTCGGATCGCCCCTTTCTTAATATAACGGTGTAGATCGCATCTATTATTTGATCAGATCATACATCACACCTCTATGATCAGGTGTGGTTCTCACCACACGATCTTTTTTACTTATATATTAGCCATCCGATCGTTGATCATCATGATTGACAAAAATCAATAGTCTTGATCACACGCCACACGGTTTTCGATCGTCGATTATTTTTCCGATCGTTGATATCTCATCCACATGGTTTTTTTTATATCCTGGAGATATTATGAGCCAAAAGATATTAGCCATAGAATTCCTTATCTAAATCACAAGTTGCGGGTATGAGTGCATGACTTAAACACGACAGCACCATACACAATATACGTGACGTTTAATGATTGGCCAAAAGTTCAATTTGTGGATTTGACCAATTCAATTAGCAAATTTGACGCGATTTTGTCTCCAATTCACGAATCTATGAGCTAGGTCACGATTTGCCACCCTCCTTGGACGAATTATGTGACTTAGTTATTGATCGCTTCATCTTTCTTCTGCTCTGACATGAACACTGTTAGGGGTTTGTTCAGAATCTGAACAATTAAATTTCTTATAAGGAATAAAGAAAGAAAACAAATATAGTACACACACAAAAAAAATAGACACAAAGATTAACATGATTCACCTAAACATTTTAAGGCCGTGACCACACTTAAAGTTATTGTGATATTCACTATGAACAGATAGAGAATTACAAAGACGGGTTACAAGTGTTTAATAAATTCTCTCTTTCACAAACCCTAACTATTTTCTTTCTCTACTTCACATTCTCTTCTGCTTGATACAATTTTGTATCTACTGACTCTCTTTGATTTATACACAAAAAATAAAAATAAAAAAAAATCAACCACCAAATCCGAAAAATAATCTTGCATGTCAAAGACAAATCTATAATCTTCGACTTGTGCATCCAATTGCATATTTTCAAATGAATCTTGGACAACTAGAGTGCCACGTTGCGCCACATCGCGAGACGTGCGCGTGACGCACATGTGGCTTGGCACACATGCTCACACTTGAATGCTACACCCAATCATTGCTCTAAAGCAATGCATAGAAAGTTGTTGGCATTTATAAATGCCTTACAAAACTTCTCACTTTTCGATGTGGGATTCACTTAATAAGGCAATAAAGACTTTCTTCAAATCTAGTTGATCTTGTCATTGACAAGGTATGATCCATTTTTAACTTCCCAGGTTCCTATCTTTATATGCCTATTCATTCTCACTAAATGATCTGCACATTAATATAAACAGGCGCTTCATCTCTATTGCACCATAATCTCACAAAAAATAAACATATACTTCCTAGTATATAATTGAAACCAGTAATGGAAAATCTTTGGCCACGGATTTGCTTGACCTAGAGAGGGTGAATATATATGTTTGATTCTTTATTCTATCCGATTCACAATTTAATACATGTTGATCTTGTGGCTCATATGTTTGATATGGAGAGACACCAACAAGTTTAAAAAGAGCGGGCAGATGCTGAGCGAAGTGGAGCGAGAGGAGCGAAGCGCAGGGGTGCGGGAGGCGTAGCCCCCCAGGGTATGGTACGGTGTTATAAGAGTATTTTAGGAAAACACTCTAAATACTCTTATTAGGGTTTTCATATATATATTCTCATATTGTAAACCCTAATTCTCGCTCTAGTGGATGTACCTAGTTTTGGAGAATCACGTTAATCTCTGCGTCCTTTACTAGTTTCTCGTATTTCGTTTTGTGTGTGTGTGTGATTTAGCTAACAATACACGTGCATATCAACTGCATGTCAAATAACAAAGGAAAAGCTAACACAATAGCCAAAAGGCACAATTTTTTAGGTGAAAAACCTTGCGAGAGTTAATTTAGCTAGTCAATAAACTATAAAGAATCAAGTACAAAAAAAATACACTTACAACCCAACCCTAGTGGAATCCATAACCTCATATGTCGAATCCATGAACTTGAGTGTGTGAATCTTGTATGACTGTATCCCACGATCTATTTCTTCATCGGTTAATAAAGTATCGAGCTCTAAGATACCTTGCTCGAGTGAGAATATTAGTTGCTCGAGCGAACTCCATCTTTCTCAATTAACTTGCACCCTAGACTGTTGCCACCGACAAAACTATTAGCACCAATACTCTTTCCGGTTCGTTCCAACGGCTTTCGAATTTTGTTTGCACTTTGATTCTATAACAAACTCAAAAGTTGATTTAAAATTAGACTAGTTCAAGAAATTTGTCAACAACAAAGTTCTAACAATAAGTTACCCTTGTATATATATAAATATTGGTCTTCTTTTCTTTTTTTTTTCTTTGTTGGTAAGTGTTTCTAAACTTTAATGGCTCCAACCACAGCCGCATTTCTCAGAATTTTGAAACCCACATTTCTGTGACAAACGGCCGTGGATACAATCAGAAAGATTACTAATTTTTTTCACTTCCCTTTCGTTTATTATGTTGTTTCTGACAAAATTTCTATGATTCTTACTTGTGAATAAAATTGATGGAAGACTTTTGACGCCATTGTTGGCGATGTACCCATGATAGCCAACCTCTCAAAGTACGTGGACTTTACACCGCCATTGTTTGCCCATTCTGGGCTGTCCATGATAGTTCCATCGAAGCCTGAATCAACCAGGGCATGGCTGTTTTTGAAGCCTTTCACCAGGGACATGTGGGTAGCAACTGCAGCAATTTTGATTTACACGATGTTTATAGTTTGGTTCATTGAGCACCGGTCCAATCCAGAATTCGGTGGCCCCTGGAATGATCAGCTCGGCAATGTGCTTTGGTTCACCTTCACTTCCCTTTTCTTCACGCCGAGTAAGTATATATCAAACTTCAGCAATAAGAGATTCCTAGTAGGGGCCTTTTGTGAATACGATTTCATGGCTGTCATGTTGCTTGGGAACATCATAAACACACATTGCACTAGAAGATCGACGAACAAGTGGAACTTGTAAAATCAAATTGAACGTCTAATTCTTACAAATTCCAAATTTGAAGTATAGTTTTAATTCCAAAGTCTGCTTTCAACCTTTGGTTTTTTTTTTTTTTTTTTCATAGTAGCGTTTAGCCATGAGTATTTCTTGTTGAAAATATTTTCAAAATATATAATATATGTAGTAGTTTTTGGGTTTTCTAAAATGGTTTTGATTAATTTTAAAGAAAATCTTTATTGTCTTATCAAATGAATCCCACATTGAAAAGTGAGAAGTTTGGTAAGGCATTTATAAATGCCAATAACTTTCTATGTATTGTTTTAGAGCAATGATTCGATGTAGCACTCCAGTGTGAGCATGTATGTCAAGCCACATGTGTATCACACGCACATATCGCGTGCGAGTCATGTGGCGTTTTAGTAGCGCACTTGACACTTGCGCATGTGGCGTGTGATCAAGACCATTGATTTTTGTCAATCATGATAATCAACGATCGGATGGCTAATACATAAGCAAAAAGGATTGTATGGTGAGAATCACACCTAATCATAAAGGTGTGATGAATGATCTGATCAAACAATGAATAGGTGCGATCTATACCGTTAGATTAGAAAAGGGCGATCTGACGACTGTGTTTAAACCTACAAGTGACTGCTAGAAATAAGTTATTATTTAAATTCTAATAGTCATGTCTGGTCCAAAAAGACACCAAAATATCTATAAAAACATGGCAAATTCGCAGACAATAGATACATATTTTTCCTGCAACTTCTCTCTATATTAAAAGGCATTACAATTCTTGATTCTTACTAGTTTTATTGTTCATCATCTCTGAAGTCTGTTTCTGTAGAAATAAACATTCAGATTCTTGGCAAACTTGATAATCAGAGGGTATTCGGGTCTGATTTCGTGTGTGCAATACGCAATTAGAATTACAAATTTTTTGGGCTCCATTGTATCCTGAAGGCGATTCGTCATTAACCCAGTGCACACCAGATTCTGAGAATTAGTGGGGACGAATATCGTGTTAAAGAAAGCGATATTAATCTTGACTGGGATGTGATTATTTATCTTCTTCTTTCTTTTACAGATTTTTGCACTAACATTTCTCAAAAATACATGCATCCAATACACCTATGCATCTGCTCTGCAGTCAACATCGAAAATCTCATTCACCAATCCGTGACTGAACTATCTTATATATAGCCTCATATTCCAAGAGATTGTATTTTGTAATTACCCAGATAATCTGTCCAACATCTAGCCTAGATATTTCCAAAAGAAGGCAGTAACTAGTAACTACAAAAACAGCATAGGTACCAACCTGACGTTGTTTTAGGTGTACCTGTCAAAGTAATTTTAAGGAGATTCAATAATTGTTAGGACGAGGGGCTTACAGTTTGACATGGTAGAGATTGGAAACAATGCTTTGGTCGTGATGGATAAATAAAAAGCTGTATGTATATACTTCATATTTTATTCCATCCTTAAATCTATTTTCTTCCCTATGAGTTGTAGTCTCAACAAGAATGCTAGAACTCACACATTGTTTCTTGCAGGGGAGAGGATCCAAAGCAACTATGCTCGAGTGGTGGTTGTGGTGTGGCTTTTTGTGGTGTTGGTCTTGACACAAAGCTACATTGCCACCCTTACTTCAATGCTCACCATCTCAAGAACCCAGCCAAATGTGATAGATATCGACCAACTGAGAAGGTCAAATGCCACAGTTGGCTGTAACGGTGACTCTACTGTAAGGAAGTACTTGGAGAATGTGCTTAAATTCAAAACAGAGAACATCAAAACCTTTAGCAACCAACATGAGTTGCTGGCAGAGTTCAAGTGTGGCAATATCTCAGCTGCATTTCTTGAACACTCTCATGCCAAAGCTTTTGTCAACCAGCACTGCAAGAAATATGCTATCACTGGATCCACTCACAGATTTGGAGGATTGGTCTTTGTGAGTAGTGAATGGAACTCTTTATGCTCCCTCTCCATGTTTGGTGGCACGGAAACAAAACCTTGGAATTAGAATGGGAGAAAAACTAGTTCAGCTGTTGCAATGATATAGTCTCCCATTGCTATTCTCAAGTGCAGACTCTGTGCTGACAAACACAGCATCAGCTGAATTGTTGTTCTTTTATGGATCATTAATGCAGAAAAGTTTGAACACACAAAACAACATACTGAAAACTTTTTAAATAAGGATAAAATTGTTAAATTGATGTTTTAAACTCAGCAGACTATCAGGTGTAGGTTGGAGAAAAGAACCAATTCTGCAAACCGTTGGCTAAAACCAATTTTTCTTAGTTCTAGGTAAACTCATTTATGTACTGAGGGCCGGTAATTAATTAACTAACAGAAAATTCTTCTTTCTGCTCTACATGCAGGTATTCCAGAAAGGCTCTCCAATAGCTGCAGATGCATCTGAAGCCATTTTACGACTATTAGAAAATGGCATGCTGGAAAAATTGGAATATAAGTGGTTTTCTCCCTCCAAAGAGTGTTCAAAGTCACAAACTACTACCAGCACGTCGAGTGTAGATAGCTTGAGCCTCCATAATTTCTGGGATCTATACCTCATCTCATGCACTACTTCCACCATTTGTTTTCTATTGTTTCTGATTCACTTGCTAATAAATCACAGACACCATCAAGCAGAAGAAAACCCTAGCTCAATAACTATGACTGTTTGGAACATGGCACTTCGGCTCCTGCAATACTTGCAGAATGTTTGGAACAAGGCGTTTGAGCTCCTGCGATTCTTGCAGTGTGTTTGGAACATGACAAGTCCGGGGAGAGCTCCGACCTCTGGTCAGGCACCACATGAAATTGAATTTTGTTAAAACTTGATTGTAAATGTTGCTACTACTTAAAGTATAGGAAATAGGAAGAATAAATATAAGAAATAGGAAGAATAAACATATGGACTTCTCAATGTGTCACTCTCTTTGTAATATTTCTTTTACTCCATTTGTTGTGAAAGATATTGGAATATTGTAAGAACTGATTAACTTCTTTTTTTTTTCAGTTATTGTTAGAAATGAATGAACTAATAACTCAAGTGATTTGTTTCTTTCAATAAAAATTTCCACTGAAAGTGCAGGGGGGAGGCAACTGTTACTTTGGGTAAAGCCTAACAATTATAAATTAACATAATAGAGGATGAATAAATGAAAGTATCCAAATGCTACTCTATACTTTTGTTGCTTGAAAATTTAAATAGGTAACCTTACTAGGGTGCCTTAAATAATACTTAACAATTATGTTGCAAAAATAATTATTTTGGGAATATTTGGTGCAGCTGAAGAACCTATTCAAGAGGAGAAAGTGCAAGTGATTATTGGCATGGAGACATGGCAGGAAACAGTGCTAGTAGCTGAGATTGGCAACCAAGCTCAAGTTCCGACTCTTTCATTCGCAGCAACTGCATATGCACCCCCATTAGCACCATTACAATGGCCTTTCTTGGTGCAGATGACAAGCAATTTCACTGAACAAATGAGATGCAATGCTGCTATTGCCAACTGCTTCCAATGGCGACGAATCATAGCAATCTATGAAGTCGACAGATATGGTGGCGATTCTGGGATGTTTGCTGCACTAGCTATACAACTTCAGAACGCCAACTCACAGATTGAACATTTTTTAATTCTTCCACCGGCCTCTTCTCTTTCTGATCCAAAAAGATTTGTTCGCAAAAAATTAACGAAGTTAATGAGAAAACAGTCCAGGGTTTTTATAATTCTTCAGACATCCTTATCAATGGCGACTCATTTGTTCAAAGAAGCAAAGTAGAAGGGACTAATGAGTAAAGATTCGGCATGGATAGCTACTGACATCATTGCAAGCATGCTCGATTCTGTTGATACTTCTGTCATCTACTCAATGAAAGGTGGTGTAGGAATGAAGACCTATTTTCCTGAAGACAAAATGTCTTTCAGAAACCTCAAACGACAGTTAAAGCAGATGTTTCAATCTGAGTACCCTGAGGAAAATAATTTTGAGCCGGGAATCCATGCACTAAGAGCATTCGGTAGCACTACAGCCATTGCAAAGACTATAAACAGATTAGGTGGAAACATTGGTTCTTCATCTAAGCTGCTCAAAAACATTTTATCGAGCAATTTCACAAGTTTAAGTGGCAGTATTCGATTCCAAAGTGGAGAGCTATGGCAATCTCTGGCATTTACCATTGTAAATGTCACTGGAAAGAGCTATAAAGAAGTTGGCTTTTGGTTATCGAAGTTCGGTTTCTCAAAAGACCTTGTTATAGAAGAAAGTGGGGAAGTAACTCGGAGTGCCAATGACTATGGTAGTGACAACATGGACGCATTGGCGGATCTGGTGACTTGGCCAGGAAACCTAAAGCATGCCCCAAAATGATGGGCAATGCATAGGATGAAGATTGGAGTTCCAGGTAGAACTGCTTTTGACATATTCATGAAGGTGGAGCTAAGCAATAGTTCAAGTAAGATGAGTTACTTTGGTATCTGCATTGATGTTTTCGAATGGTGTTAAAACCTGTGGAGCAAAATTATCCCCTATCTTATGATTTTTATCCCTATATTGGCAGATATGATGATCTGATTGACCATGTTATTATCAAGGTAATGACCCCGAGTCTGAAATCCTTCCTTGTATTACTGATCATATATTCATATAATGCATACAATATATATATATACAAATGCACGACATGTCTCTTATTTCTTAATATCTACATCCTTAAAAGGTTTTATATGCAATTTAGGAAAGTAACCCATGAATGAAAGTTTAGTCCAAAGAATTCGGCTGCACATTAATCACCTCAACATCCAAGTGTGCTAGTAATCTAATTCGGTGCTACAATGAAATGCCCTTTATCAAATCCTTAAACTATCTTACATTTCACCTGAATTTCAGGAATTATTAATTTGTAATAATTGACAGATATGCTTGGGACCTTTTTCATTTATGTATATGTTGTTTGTATCCTAAAAAAAAAATGTATATTGCTGACTATGGAATGATAGTTACAGAGAAACTTGAAGCTGAGAAAGCATGGATGTTCTTGAAGCATTTTACCAAAAGGATGTGGGCTGGTGCCATCTTCATCCACACTGTGTTCATAATTTTTCTTCTAAAGCGTCAATCTAATCCAGAATTCGAAGTGCTTAATACAATTGAGGAGTTCAGAGGAGTTCAATTGAGGTGACTGCATTTTTTCCTTTTAGTGCTTGAGTGAATATATAAACATAAATTTCATATCTGGAGTCAATGTTTTCTGCACTAACTAAGTTGAAATCATTGGGAAAACACAAGAAGAAAAGTAATTGACACAGGGATAAATGTGAACAAGTGAATTATCAATCCAAGCAAAACACAAAAATACAAGAAAGAAATAAATTCTCTTACATAACTATTCTTTATTCATCAAAAGTTAAAACTCCCTTTTGGGCAAAGCTTATATTATATTTATAAGATAAACGAAACCTTAAACCTAATAAGACTCAATTAAACAAATATTAAAAAAAAAAACTTACCAAAAATAACAAATTCGAGTTAAGCACAAATTTGGGTACTAGATACTTAAAGAAACATTCTAAAATAAATGACAATGAAAACAGAAATTTCTATACAAAGTTATTAACAAAACAAAAGTTTTCTAAAATAGAAAAAAATCATGAATTCTAAGGCCTAAAGGACTAATTTTGAAAAATATCAACAGGGTTTATAGTTCACTATGAATCTTGACTTCTAGCTCGTTATCAATGACACCACCAAGTTTCATGAAATTTTGAGTTAGAACAAGTCCGATTTGCATTAGTACTCAATGAACCCATTGTTCACATACTGCAGGAGAAATGATTCATAATAGCTACACTCGCGTGGTGGTCTTGGTATGGCTTTTTGTGGTGCTGGCCTTAAGCTCAAACTACACTGCCAGTCTCTCTTCAATGCTCACAGTCCCAAGGCTTGAGCCGAGTGTGACAGACATAGAATGGCTAAAGTAGCACAACGCAACGGTTGGCTGTGATGGCGATGCGTTCTTGAGGAAAAACTTGGTGGACATATTTAAATTCAAAGCAGAAAACATCAAGAACATCCACCACGAAGATGACTTGGAAAATTTGAGAGTGGCAACATCACCGTAGCACTACAAATCAAAACAGATAGATTTACATCTCCTTCAACACTGCATAGTTTTGTGTTCATATATATAGACATAAATCGTACATATATGTACAATTTTATGAAACATTTAACCTTCCTTTCCTTTCTTTTTTTTTTTTTTCTCTCCCTTTGTTTCAGGGTCATTAATTTCATGTGTCCCTAATGAGAGTTCAACACATCTCTTTTGTATGATATGATAGTGTTTTATTTCATTGTTTCTATGTTATTCTGTATCCCAAAGACACCGGTAAAACTAGCTCTCTAGTAATCTAAATGTGTGACAGGAATATGTATACCTACTATATATAAATATTATATACGAACATATATTGTGTATCTATCCAATGGAAATAGGTGTTTTGAGTATCTCAAAGCCTAAAACATGCATGTCAAATATGATTTTATTAATAACATGTTCTCTTTAATGTTATAATGCATACCCCAGGCTGGGGTTGGAAGTGTTTTTTCCCGGAAAATTGAACAGTGAAACCACTACTCACCAGTTCCGTCAAAGCCACAATTTTAACCTCTTCTTCAGCATCACTTCCACAATTTCTTATCTTTTATTCTTCATTAACCGGTTCGGCCAACATCGCCATAAGGGTAAGACAAACGGTCTAGGGGAAACTCCAAGCATTGCTCAAACACCAATTAGACTAATAGATTGAATCAAGAAAATACCTGACTCATAAAAGTGTGTTGACAATACTGAGATTATAAGTTTCTAAACCCTAACAATCTACATACAGCTTATGGAGATATTAACCATACAAAAGTTTCACTCCTCCATAAATCAAAATGCACGTCACCAAGTATTTAAGTCCTTTTAAGACTCACTTTGTAAGATTTTATATGGGGCTATGCATAATAGAAAAGTTAAATTTTAATTATGTACCAAACACAGTCCGTGGTAAAAATAAATAAAAAAAGAAACTTTTTATTTTTATTTCTTTACTTATCATATGGATTACCTTTCTATATGATGTTTTTGACTACCAAATACACGTAAAAAGAAAGGAAAATCTGTTTTCGTTCTGCTTTTGCTTTACTTTCACCCGACTTCCTTATAATTCTTCAAGACATCATTAATTCATGATAGTGCTTGCCAAGGAGGTAAAAATAAAAATAAAAAGTAATATAGTAAATGAAAATAAATTTTTTAAAAATGACTTTTTCATCAAGTTCTTAATTCTTTCTAACTTTCTAAGAAGAATGTGGGACAAGTTGTTTCCTCCAATGAAACGCTATACGAGTCAAACTTTCAAGGATAAGTAAATCGCACTCATTATATATTAAGAGAAACAATTTTTATCTTTTCATTAGGATTTCTCCACTTGTGGATTTACATTTATTTTTGTAAAAAAATAATAATAAATTGAGTTGCCAGTTAGACCTAGTAAATTGAGATGGGTTAATTACAAGCACACCTCCTAAGCTATAGCTCAATATTACTATACTCTTCTAAACTCTAAAATATAACAAATTGATCCCATGAACTATTAATTTGTATCAATTAACCCCTTTTATTAACAATATATTAAGACTAAGTTAGGAGAATAGATGAAAAATTATCATATAACTTACACATGTACACAAAAGTTCATTTTATACATCAATTATATTATATTTTTGTAATAATTGTCTAATGACTAAAATACCCTTATTTTGTCCCTATATTTACATATCATTTTAAAAGACATTTCAGTCATTAGATAGTTATTATAATAAGAGAAAATTAATTTAGGTATAAAATTATACTTTCGTTAACATGTACAAATCAAATAATAATTTTTCTTCAATTTTCATAACAATTGCTAGCAGAAGAGATTGATTGATACATGTTGGTAGTATATGGGGTTAACTTATTACGTTTTAGAGTTTAAGAGAGCATAATAATTATGAGTCATAATTTAAGAAGTGTGTTTGTAATTAATCTAATTTGTAATGCACCTTAGTGGTGCGCTGCATGTGTTGTTATTAATTTTAGTTGGACCATGTAAACTAATTTTTATTCAAAGTAAAAGATAGTTAAGAGTCTCGTAACTTTGCTAATATAAATAGGCCCGCTATTCTAAAATGATAGTACCATGTCATTTTGGTAAAGTCTTTTTTTTTTTGGTAAATTACACTGATCTCGCTTAAGATATTTAACAAAAACAGACAGCTCGAACGTTACCTTTGCAACTTTGACAAAAGAGCCAAGTGTTATTTCAGAAATCACAAAAAAACTATCTGTCATTGTCGGAAACATCAAGGGAGGTTAGTATAATTTACCCTCTTTTTTTTTTTTTGTGTTTAAAACCTACCTCTAAATAATACTACGTGCGTATACTACAAATCATGAATACCAATCAAGTAATGACATATTGTATCCTTTGGATAAGAGTTTTAAGCATATTAATTACCAAAATGGTAAGCGAAAGTAAGAAACGTTAATATCGTGTTTGGAACCCAGATTTATCTACAAAAAAAAAAAAAAAAAAAAAAAGAACAGGAAAATGTGAGAAAAAAGGAAACAAATAAGAGATTTTAAATTCTTATTTTTTTTATTTTTTATGTTATTTTACCCTCTACTTTTTTTAACAACCAAACATACAATATAATTTTATATTCTCTTTTCTTGCCTTTTCCTTCACCAATAGTGTAAGGAAAAAGAAAGCGGGAACCCAGCTAAAAAATATAGCGGAAAACGATTGGGACACCTAATAGAAATCATATTAAAAAGTTTTTGTAGAATTTATAGGAGAACTTTAAAAAGCTTGGTAGAAACCTTTGAAAAATTAGTGAAAATTTATATGATAATTACATAAATACTTGGTTATAACTTAGTATATATACATATATATAAATTAATATTTTTTTGCAGGACGTTCTCTCGCAATTAAGTTTCCGGCCAACTACAGTTTAAAGGACTTCTTCACTTACGAGTCAACTCTAAAGATAACGTCAATACTGATGCTAAGGACAAATCAAAGAGGTTGACATTAAACATGTGTGGTCCAGTAAAGTTGGAAGGGCTTACCCAACTTTGCTGGTTTCATGCGGGTATGTGAAAATTTTGCCCATGCGGTGCGGACAAAGGGTGTGTGGACTTTTCAGCGTTCAGACTTTTCGACGAGAAATAGAAAGGAGAAAAAAGGAAATAAGAGAGAAAAGTGGTTTCTTTTTTTTTTTTTTGTTTGATTTTGTAAAAAAATAAGAGAAAAAAATAAAAAGAAAAAAAATTGAAGGAGAAGAATTGAACTCTCCGGGATAGGAAATATGACCTCTGCAGCAGCCGATCAAATTGAAATGAACTAAGCAACAAGTTATAGTGTCTATAGGCTTGCTATCTTCTATCTACCAACTAAATAGTAGAGAACTATATGTGAAAGATGATTGTCTTACCAGTAAAATTAGCTCTCTAACCATTTATATCTTTGACAAGACAACATGAATTGCCAATTTTAGCTCTCTAATTATCTAGATCTTTGACAGGAACATGTATTGCCAACTATATATAAACAAATAAAACGTGATTACTCCCGTATGGCCATATTATATATGAAAAATATTTTGAGTATCTCACTGCTCAAAACATGCATGTCAAATATGATTTTGTCAACAAATGCTTTCTTTTATATTTGGATGGAGTATATGTGCACGCACTTGTTTAATTATATGCATATTTTAGTAATAGTGCATATAGAGATAGTGATAAGCCCGTTAGCACGCTTGGACCACCCAAGTTCATTTATTGTTTATAGTACTTGAAATTTTTTTAGGTTCGATTAGTTTAATGGCCACTTAAAAATGAAGTTTGAAGTCCGCCTAGCATGAAATATATAAAAAATAATATATTTTAATATATTAATGTATTTAAATTTGATATTATTTAAAATATTATTTTTGAAGAAAAAATATTTAGTGTTGAGTCCAAGTTAACCTGTGATATCTCATCCACATGTTTTTTTTTATATTCTAGAGATATTATGAGCCAAGAGATATTAGCCATAGAATTCCTTATCTAAATCACAAGTTGCGGGCATGAGTGCAAGACTTGAACACGACAGCACCATACACAATATACGTGACGTTTAATGATTGGCCAAAAGTTTAATTTGTGGATTTGACCAATTCAATTAGCAAATTTGACGTGATTTTGCCTCCAATTCGTGAATCTACAAGCTAGGTCACGATTTGCCACCCTCCTTGGACGAATTATGTGGCTTAGTTATTGATCGCTTCATCTTTCTTCTCCTCTAACATGAACACTGTTAGGGGTTTGTTCAGAATCTAAACAATTAAATCTCTTACAAGGAATAAAGAAATAAAACAAATATAGCACACACACAAAAAATAGACACAAAGATTAACATGATTCACCAAGACATTTTAAGGCCATGTCCACACCTAAAGTTATTGCGATATTCACTATGAACAGATAGAGAATTACAAAGAGGAGTTACAAGTGTTTAATAAATTCTCTCTTTCACAAACCCTAACTATTTTCTTTCTCTACTTCACATTCTCTTCTGCTTGATACAATTTTGTATCCACTGACTCTCTTTGATTTATACACAAAAAAATGATAAAAAAAAAATCAACCACCATATCCGAAAAATAATCTTGCATGTCAAAGACAAATCTATAATCTGTGACTTGTGCGTCCAATTGCAGATTTTCAAATGAATTTTGGACAACTCTTTAAATGCGGCTAAAGATCAATAAGGAAGCAAAGAAGTGAAGCATTGAGATGAGTTTCATAATAAGCCATATGTGGTTGGAACTACCATCATCAATGCTCTTTTCACTTTCTCTTCATCATTAACATAAACTATGTTTTAATTTTCAAAAGAAAAAAAAAATGAATGCATGCAAAAGACATACATATATGTAGGGATGACAACGAGTCAAGTATGGTATGAGGCGAGCTTAGCTAAATCCTATTCCAGCCCTAATAAGAAAAACTTCTTTCACATCCTGTTTCATACCCGTTACGAGTTGAACCCTCCAATTTCACTCTCGTTTATTTTTAAATCTGGTAGAGTCAAGTCAAGTTAATCCTCATTTTTTTTTATACTTTGCACATAGATAATATTTTAATTTACGAAATAACAGATAGAAAATACTTTGTTAGATAAACTCTCTAAATATATTTAGTGGTATTTATGTATTATAAAATAATTAATTATTTTTATACATAATCAGATTGAGGTGCAATTTCATTCTTCCTTTCAATCCCCATCTCATACTAGCTTCGGGTTTTATTCTTTTTCTCATAAGTCGCTTCTAACCTTTTTATTTAACCCCAAACTCTCCCTAACTACTAGAACAGGGGGCGGGGCGGGGCGGGATCCGTTTTCTTGGTCACATTGTCATTCCTACATGTATGTGTGTGCATATACATAAATCCCAAAATCCAATTAGACCGCACAAAAACCGGAAAAAGGGGGAAGAACAGGGTAGACCGGCAGAGAATACTATGCTTAAGCCAAAATGTTTTTCCCAACCCACTTTTTTCCTCCCAACAATTCTCATCGACTTTCTTATCATTCTCTCGCACCATGGAACCATCACAGCAGCTCAAAACAAAAGCACAGGCATCGGCGTGATCATCAATTTTGACTCCCGTATTGGTAAAGAAGTAAGAACGGCCATGAAAATAGCTGTTCAAATCTCCAATAGTAACTCAACGAATCACTTGTTCTCTCTCCATTATCGAAACCCCAGTGGCAACCCCCTCCAAGCAGCTTATGCGGGTCAGTTATTATATTGGCTTTTAATTTGTAATTTTCATTTTTTGAAGTCTATGGTCTTAATTTCAATATCATCTAGTTTTAGACTTCTAAGTGTTGAATTTGAAACCCTCGGACTGGATTCATGCTCTTTAAGAAATTCTTTACTTCGTTGTGGTTTTAGAGGTTTTCTTTCTTGTGGATTTCAAGAAAGTTTAGTAGAATATAAAATTATTAGCCAGATTGAAGACTTCATTAGACTAAAACTTCTTTCCCATTAGCTTCCGCTACAACATAAACACTAAAAAATTGGGAGAATTAATGTTAAGGGATAGGAAGGCTTGAATTGATATTCAAGAATAATTTTCCTTAAATTATGATTCTGTAACTATGATTCAGTCATAGTCACTTTTGTGATTGAGTCATGATCAACAAATGCAACAGTTACTTATTGAGAACATAAGAGGAGGAGTTACAAGATGGACTACTTTGCAAAATTTCCTCTTACCATGTACACAAGCAACTTTTACACACTTGTGTGCTTTTTTCTCTAAAAAAACTCATAAAATCAAAGGTAGCAGTATGTCTTGGGGCATCGACGTGCAACTCTTGAGGCACGACATGCACTACCTTGGTGCTACTATGGGGCATGATAGGGCTTCCTGGAGGCGTCGACGGGCAACACTTGGGGCTCAACATGCACTGCCATGGTGCCAGGTTGTGGCATGACTGTGTTCGTTCCTGGACTGAGCTTACTGCAGCCTTCATTAAGCAATATAAGCACAACTGCAAGCTCACAATGGTGGCGGTGGGGTAAGGGTGGGCGGCGGTGGTGGTAGGTGGGTGGTTGTGAATCTGGTGATATCGGTGGGTGGTGGTGGTGGTGTTGTTAGGCGGTGGTGGGCTCCCTTTACAATATAAACATTAACAAATGGGGAGAATTAATGTTAAGCAGCAGGAAGGCTTGAAATGATATCCAAAATTTTTTTTCCTTCACATATGATTCGGTCACAAACATCACAACATTGTGATTCAGTCATAATCACTTTTGCGATTGAGTCATGACCAACAAATGCAAGAGTTACTGATTGAGAACTTAACAGTAAGAGTAACAAAATGGGCTACTTTGCAAAAGTCCTCTTACCATGTACACAAGCAACTTTTACACACTAATGTGCTTTGTTCTTTGAAAAAACGCATGAAATCAAAGGTAGCAATATGTCTGTTATGTTCTATCTTTTGGAACTGATTTTACTTTTAGAATTACTTCTTCAATAAAGCTGCTGAGAGGTTTTTTATTCTAATAGAGCGAGCATTTGCTCCAGTGCAAGCTAAATCATAACTGAAATTGAACGAACTAATAATTCAGTGATTTGACTTCTTCCTATAAAAATTTCCGCTGAAAGTGCAGGGGGAAGCAACTATTACTTTGGGTAGAGACTCCTCATGTGTAATCCAAATGCTACTCTTTACTTTTGTTGCTTAGAAAATAGAATCGGTAATGTTATTAGGTGCCTTAAAGAGTACTTAACAATTATGTTGTAAAAACATTTATTTTCTGAATATTTGATGTAGCTAAAGAACTTATTCAAGAGGAGCAAGTGCAAGTGATTATTGGCATGGAGACATGGCAGGAAACAGTGTTAGTAGCTGAGATTGGCAACCAAGCTCAAGTGCTGGTTCTTTCATTCGCAGCAACTGCATCTGCACCACTATTAGCACCATTACAATGGCCTTTCTTGGTGCAGATGACAAGCAATTTCACTGAACAAATGAGATGCATTGCTGCTATTGCCAACTTCTTCCAATGGCGACGAGTCATAGCAATCTCTAAAATTGACAAATATGGTGGCGATTCTGGGATGTTTGCTGCACTAGCTGAACAACTTCAAAACACAAGCTCAGAAATTGAACATCATTTAATTCTTCCACCAGTCTCTTTTATTTCTGATCCAAAAAGATTTGTTCGCGAAGAGTTAGCAAAGTTAATGAGCAAACAGGCCAGAGTTTTTATCATTCTTCAGTCATCCTTATCATTGGCGACACATTTGTTCAAAGAAGCAAAGCAGATAGGACTAATGGGTAAAGATTCAGCATGGATTGTTACGGACATCATTGCAAGCCTGCTCGATTCTATTGATACTTCTGGCATCTACCCAATGGAAGGTGCTGTAGGAATCAAGACCTATTCTTCTGAAGACAATATGCCTTTCAGAAGCTTCAAGCGACAGTTCAAGCAGATGTTTCACTCTGAGTACCCTGAGGAAAATAACTCTGAGCCAGGAATCCATGCACTAAGAGCATTCGATAGCATTACTGCCATTACAAAAGCCATGGACAGAATACGTGGCAACACCAGTTCTCCATTGAAGCTGCTCAAAAACTTCTTATCGAGCAATTTCACCGGTTTAAGTGGCGGTATTCGCTTCCACAGTGGAGAGCTATGGCAAACTCCTGTATTTACCATTGTAAATGTCATTGGAAAGAGGTATAAAGACGTTGGCTTTTGGTCATCGAAGTTCGGTTTCTCAAAAGACCTTGTTATAGGAGAAAATGGGGAGGTAAATAGGAGACCTAATTATGGTGGTGGCGACAACATGGAAGTGTTGGCAGATCTAGTGACTTGGCCGGGAAACCTAAAGCATGCCCCAAAAGGATGGGCAATGCATAGGATGAGGATTGGAGTTCCAGGTAGAACTGCTTTTGACATATTCGTGAAGGTGGAACCAAACTATAGTTCAAGTAAGATGAGTTACTCTGGTTTCTGCATTGATGTTTTCGAAGAGGTGTTAAAACTTATGGAGCAAAATTATCCCCTATCTTATGATTTTTATCCCTATATTGGCAGATATGATGATCTGATTGACCTTGTTATCAACAAGCTAATGACCCCAAATCTAAAATCCTACCTTCAAGTCTTTCTAAATGATCATATGATGCATAAATCATAAACAAATAATTGGCGTTATTATGGCATATGGTTATTGTAAGAAAATAATTTGCTAATCAATACTATTCACACGCTATATGTGCGTGTGTCTATATATGCAAATATATGCATGCATGCATGTCTATATGTAAATATTCATGTATTCTCACATGCGCACGTGTATATGTGAATATGTCATGAAAGGACTGTAAGAGTCAAGTAAATAGACCATCTTGTGCTCCATTTTTAATGATTCATCAATTTAAATGTGCATTGAATGAATAACCAGTGTGAACCTAGGTTATGTAGCAAGTTATTTTTCATTCACTAATAATATGGCTCTCACGACACCAATAAGGAAAGTAGAATTGTGTAATTGAGCTGCCCGCTATGAAACCCTTAAACTATCTTGCATTTTACTTGAGCTTCAGGAACTCTTAATTTTCAATAGTGATGTAAATAACATGGCTGGATCAAAGACAATTTTGGAAATGCTTGAGACCATTTTTTTTCTTCAGGTTATGCATATATTCTGTTTCCTACAAAAATTGTATATTGTTTACTATGGACCAAAATTGCAGACTTTTGATGCTGTTGTTGGGGATCTAACGATATTGGCCAACCGATCAAGGTATGTGGAATTCTCTCAGCCATTTGTTGAGTCGCACTTGACTATGATAGTTACAGAGAAGCCTGAAGCTGAAAAAGCATGGATGTTCTTGAAGCCGTTCACCAAAGGAATGTGGGCAGCAACTGGTGCAATCTTGATCTACACAGTGTTCATAGTTTTTCTTTTGGAGCGTCAATCTAATCCAGAATTTGAAGGCTCGTGGAGGAATCAGCTTGGCATTGCATTTTGGTTCACCTATACTTCGCTTTTCTTTGCTCAAAGTAAGTCTCATACTCAGAAAATTGTATATGGAAATACTATTTGATTTGCTTAATACAATCTCAAACATATAGCCTATTTAGAAGTCCTCCATTCAGATAAGTTCAATTGAGGTGACTGCATTTTGTCCTATAGTACTTAAGTGACTATATAAACTGAAATTTCAGATGTGGAGTCCAGGGTTTCCACACTAACAAGAAAACTTTAAAAAATAATAATAAAAAAAACTGCAGCCTGCCCCTAAATTTGTATGTCATTCTTCATACTTTCTTTTAAGTTGCTCTTCTCTTCAATGTCATGCTTTGATTTCTCGAGCTGCTGCTCCACTTTGACTGGCTTCTAGTTTGGTTCAAATAGATTCTGACATGTTTTTAATGCAAGTAATTGCCCATGAGGATTGACGGCTCTCAATGACAAGAAGAGAAACAAGTTGAGTGAGGGGAAGTACTCAATATTGTTCATATACATACTGCAGGGGAAAGGATTCAAAACAGCTACACTCGCGTGGTAGTCTTGGTATGGCTATTTGTTGTACTGGCCTTAAGCTCAAGCTACACCGCCAGTCTCTCTTCAATGCTCACAGTCTCAAGGCTTGAGCCGAATGTGAGAGACATAGAATGGCTAAAGAGGCACAATGCAACGGTTGGCTGTGATGGCGATGCGTTCCTGAGGAAAAACTTAGTGGACATACTTAAATTCAAAGCAGAAAACATCAAGAACATCCACCACGAAGATGATTACCCGGGCGAATTTGAGAGTGGCAACATAACCGCAGCATTCCTTGAACTCCCTTATCAGAAAGCTTTTCTCGTGAAGTACTGCAAAGGGTATATTGGCACTGACCTTCCGGACAGGTTTGGAGGATTTGGATTTGTGAGTAATTATTGGAAGTGTTTTACAGTCTGTTCATTTGAATTACTTTTTCTATGGAACAAATCAAAACAGATTGATCCAACAACTCCTTCGCCAATACATAGTTAGATGTTCGTATATATAGACATAATACATGCATAGAAATAATACATGCATATATAGTATATCTATAATTTTATGAAACATTTGTGATCTTAATTTGCATGATGATACTGTTTTTTTTTTTTTTTTCTTGTTTGGTTTCTTTGTTTTGTTTTGTTGTGGATTGTGAAGATGCTGGTAAAACTAGCTCTCTAATTATCTAAAGGTGTGACAGGAACATGTATTAGCCATTATGCATGAATAATTAAATTCTGATTAGTCCCATATTAAAGCTCACTGCATAAAACATGCATTTCAAATGTTAAAAACAGCAAAACTTTTCTTCATGCTCTCCATGCAGGTATTCCAGAAAGGCTCTCCAGTAGCTGCTGATTTCTCGGAAGCCATTCTAAAATTATCAGAGAATGGAGCGCTGAAACAATTGGAATCCAAGTGGTTTGCACCTTCCAAAGAGTGTTTAGCATCCCAAACTACCTCAACAACTGGTAGCTTGAGCTGGCGGAGTTTCTGGGGACTTTACCTCTTCTCCGGCATCACTTCCACTATTTGTTATCTTCTATTCTTCATTCACCGGTTCCGTCAACGCCACCATGTTTACCTCTTCTCCAGCATCAATTCCACTGTTTCTTATCTTTTATTCTTCATTAATCGGTTCCGCCAACATCTTCATAAGGGGAAGACAAAGGGTACTGGGGGAGCTCCAAGCATTGCTCAGACACCGGAAGGACATGAATTGAGCTCTCCGAGAAATCTTTTGACTTCTTCAAAGACTTTGGAACAACTTGAGACCTCTGCAACAGCCGATCAAATTGAAATTAACTAAGAAACAAGTTATAGTGTCTATAGACTTGCTATCTTCTATCTATCAACTAAATAGTACAGACAAGTATACGGGAAAGATGATTTTCTTCCCATTTCTGCTGTAAAACTTAGATATGGTGCAACCGTACAAGAGCCTTAAAACCATCTACTTCCTTCATCTAGGTTGGGGGGAATTACTGGCAAGGAGAAAAAAACTTCAATTTTTGCATATATAAAAGAAATCATCTCTTGCTTTCATCTGGGTTGGAGGCAAAAAAGTATAAAATTTTCGAACAAACGATCCATGAACTAGCGTATAATTAGCGTGTAATTTAAAAAATGCTGTCATCTTACTCTACTTTGTTATTCATTTTTGTCCTCGAACTCCAGCCAAATAGCTATTACAATGCCATTATTACAGCACAAAATGCATCATTTGCTTATAGGCTGTTTGGAACTTGGGGAGGGGAAGGGAAAGTACTATTCTCTGTTCTTTCCTTGTTTGATTTTGTAAAGAAAATTGAAGGGAAAGAAGAGAGAGAAAGAATTAACTTGATTTAAAACTTTTCTTTCTTTTTTCCCTCACTTTCCCTCCCCGTCCCTTTTCCCTCACTTTCCCTTCCTTCCCCGAAGTTCCAAACAGGCTGTTAGAAGTTTTCAATGAAAGATCAGAACCTTCATCTGCAGAGGCAGCTAGCTATAAAGCCAGTCATCTGTAGCTTTACACTTGTTTCAGTCTAAGCCACCATTGTATTACATATTCTTTTCCATTAAAAAAAATAGAAACTCCTATTGCATTAGAAAGGGTTCCCTCAAAATTTAGTGGTAGCTGACAAAATGGAATCCTCTAATGCAGATCTCTTCCAATTCAACACCATTCCCCGTAATCCAAAGTTACCAACCAAGGAATGTCTAGAAAGCAGATTTATGCAAAAAGAGTAAATATTATATAAACAAAAATTTTGTATAAAATTTTTATACAAAATAATATCAGGTTGTGTCCTTTTATTTTAAATCAAAACACTCATTTTTTATTTTTTATTTTAAAAATGTGACTGTCATATCATTCAATTGTAGAATTTTTTATGCAAAAAAACATGAATAGACTTGACCCATTTACCTTTAACATTGTTGCGCAGAAAATAAGGTTATAAGAGATGCGATGCAATAGAAAAAAATTAACAAACATAGACCACAAGGATTTTACATGGCTCAATAGTCTGTGTGACTACCTACCTACTCAGCGGCAACGCAATTCTCTCATTACTTCAGAAAAAAAAGTATTACAATATATTAGGGTTACACAAATTTATAATGAAACCCTAAATTCATATACAATGGTAAGATTTCCAAAATACTCGTATCATATCACAGGGGCTATGCCCCCCGCACCCCAACCTATTATTCCGACTCTGGCGAAAAGATTGGATTACCCCTCACTCCATTCTACCCATGAATTACATTATTTCTCACATTTAGTGTCACAAAAATTAGCCACTAACTCTAACAAACATGGATGGACTTAAATCGATATCTATCTTTAACTTCCCAAGCTGCTACCTTCATTCCATATTTGCTAAAATAAGAAGTGTAAGTGGGATACATTAGGGGAAATGGAAGCAAAAAGCATAGCAAAAAAAATATAGGGGGAAAAGGAAGCGGGAAACGATTAAAAAACTTAATAGAAATTTTAGTAAGAAAGTTTTGTAAAACTTAAAAAATACATTTAGAAAATTTAGTAAAAACCTATATGCATAATTCAATAGATCCTTAGTTGGAACTTAAAGAGAAAATGCATAAAAATCCATTTTTCAAGTTTTCAAATAGTTTGTGCAAAGTTTTCGGGACGTTTTTTGAGAGTTTTCGTTAAATTTTCTTAAAGTATTCTAAACGTTTTTTAAGAGTTTCAAAACAGTTCCGCATAATTTCAAAACAAGTTCAATACCGGTACCGGAATCACATTTTCTCGGAATCGCACTTCCCCACTTCCAGATGACATTCCGGCTTCATACTCTCTAAATGATCATATAGCGAACTACATAACGTACGCAGACGCTTCACATCAATTGCCCCTAACCCCAGGCAAGGTGGTTACTTGTGGATGAAATTGATGGAAGATTTTGATGCTATTGTTGCCGACAAAAAAATATAGCCAATGCCATTGTTTGCCCAAACGTTGGGGCTGTTCACGATTGTTCCTGGAAGAATAGGCAGAACGACTTCTCATTCATATACATGCCAATCTGTCAAGCTCTTAGTAATATTTCTATTACTATCATTTTCTGTGAAAGTCAAAATATTGAGTAGAATACTGATCATACACTTACCTTCGATTTCATTTGTCACTATTGAGAAATGAACTTTAGAATACTGTGCTTTAATTGCCTGCATGGAAATGTAAGACAATTGTCACTTCCAGTAAACAAATATGCCTATTGAGTATTTGGAACTCGTACTTATTGAGGAAAAGGAAAAAAGGAAAGAAGAAAAAAGAAGGATGTCATATTTCAAATTCTATGTTCTTATTTGGTTATCTTGAAGAAATTAAAAAAAATGAATATATATTTATCAATAACAACATAAAGGCAAATGAAAAAATATTGTTTCTTCACTCATTTCTCTTTTATTTTCTTTTACCCACTACTTTTTCTTAACAACTAAACAACAAGAGTAATTTAATTTCTCATCTCATTTTTTTTTCCTTTTATAAATTCAGGATCCAAACATAGAACTGGTGTTTATGTTGTAGTATACTGGTACATCCCTCTTTGTCACTTTATATACTTAGGGCATACAGTTGAAAATTAAGTATTGAAAATTTTAGTACCGAATTAAATACTAAATTTGAAAATTTTAAAGTAAAATCCACATTGCATTGTTAACTAAGGGAATGGGAAGACAGGAATTAAACTATAGCAAGATCAATTGTTCCTATGCCAACATGCCTTACTTACATTGTATGTATCATGAAAAACTTGGTCAGTACACATAGCTAACTTGTATTTCAATGAACAATTCTAAGCAATATTTAATAATGAAATCAACAGTACTGAAAGAACTGTTGAACTTGCATTGCTATGTTATTGTTACATTACTTTTCAATGGTAATTGCTCAGGCCGAGACCTTGTAAAAAAAAATTTAAAATTACAAAATAAATGGCCCTTGCAACATTTAACATAGAATTCTAATTAAGGTAAATATTTCACTTATTGAATAAAGCAAAAAGTCATTGCCCATAACCCCACGCAATGGGGTTACTTGTGGATGAAATTGATGGAAGATTTTGATGCTATTGTTGCCGACAAAAAAATATAGCCAATGCCATTGTTTGCCCAAACTTTGGGGCTGTTCACGATTGTTCCTGGAAGAATAGGCAGAACGACTTCTCATTCATATACATGCCAATCTGTCAAGCTCTTAGTAATATTTCTATTACTATCATTTTCTGTGAAAGTCAAAATATTGAGTAGAATACTGATCATAAACTTACCTTCGATTTTATTTGTCACTATTGAGAAATGAACTCTAGAATACTGTGCTTTAATTGCCTGCATGGAAATGTAAGACATTTGTCACTTGCAGTAAACAAATATGCTTATTGAGTGTCTGGAACTCGTACTTATTGAGGAAAAGGCAAAAAGGAAAGAAAAAAAAAAAAAGAAGGATATGATATTTCAAATTCTATTTTCTTATTTGGTTATCTTGAAAAAATAAGAAAAAATGAATATGTATTTATCAATAACAATATAAAGGCAAATGAAAAAATACTGTTTCTTCACTCATTTCTCTTTTATTTTTTTTTACCCACTACTTTCTCTTAACAACGAAAGAACAAGGGTAATTTCAATTTTCATCTCATTTTCTTTTCCTTATATAAATTCAAGATTCAAACACAGAACTAGCATTTATGTTGAAGTATACTAGTACATCCCTCTTTGTCACTTTATATACTTAGGGCATACAGCTGAAAATTAAGTATTAAAAATTTTAGAATCAAATTAAATACTAAATTTGAAAATTTTAAAGTAAAATCCACATTGCATTGTTAATTAAGAGAATGGAAAGATAGAAAACTATAGCAAGGTCAATTGTTCGTATGCCAGCATGCCCTACTTACATTGTATGTATCATGAAAAACTTGGTCAATACACACAGCTAAGTCATATTTCAATGAACAATTCTAAGCAATATTTAATAACGAAATCAACAGTACTGAAAGAACTGTTGAACTTACATTGCTATGTTATTGTTATATTTCTTTTCAATGGTAATTGCTCAGGCTAAGCCCTTGTAAAAAAAATTTTAAATTACAAAATAAATGGCCCTTGCAACATTTAAGATAGAATTCTGATTAAGCTAAATATTTCACTTCTTGAATAAAGCAAAAAGTCATTGCCAACTTACAAATGATGTAAAAAAAAATCAAATAATTTGTATTATTATTTTTATTCTAATCATAGTATTATTCCTTTATTACTTTGATTGTAAAATGGAATATCCATTGATTGTACAATTCATTGAACCTAACCCCAAAAAAAAAAATGTCTTGTAGACGGCAGGTCACTAATTACAAGTTGGCAATTCCATAAACAAGTAGGTGTTGACTGACAAACATGAGTTGTCATCTTTAATTCCTTGACCCCCAATACTGGCTTCCCCCACTAGTGGCTTCAACTTGCTGCATGTTGTAATCAACTTGAATTATCTGAATTGGAGTCTAAAATTACATGAGATTTAATGATGGTGACTTTCGATTATAGGTTCGAATCCTTGTTAGCTACAAGCTTCTGGGAAAGGTTCAGAGAGGCAGACCTCAACAGATTCAGTTAAAAAAAATAATAATTTTTGAAATAAAGCTTGAGTAAAGATCAAAGTTTCGTTTTGATAAATTGTTTCGGTTAGCTCAGAAACAGAAATATTTTAAAAATACTTCGAAAATGTTTCGAAATGTTTCAGAAATATTTGAGAAGTTACAAATATTAATATATTAAAATACAATCTTGTATATTTTTCTCAATAAAAATTGTAAAATATTTATAAAAAGTTCTAAATTCGTGTGGATACATCTTATTGTTTTAGTATAAAGCGTTGTATTTTGATGCATTTTTTAATCTCCTAGTATGTTTTGATGGAAACAATAAAATTTCGTTATTTCACTGATGTTTCGTTTCGGTCTCTTTAAAAACGAAAACGTTTCAGCCGTTTTGATAAAAATAAATAAAAATTTTGTTCCTTAGGCTTGAATTCTATGGACGATTATTTTCTCTTAACCTCCAATTATAACAGTTGGCAAATTGCAATCGTCTTCCAACGCAAGAACATTGAATCGCAGCAAAAGTACTTAATTTACAATTAAAACCTGCACAAATTGTTCATAATCACGAGGCGCACGCGTAGAGACGGCTAACTTAATATCTGGGAGCTAAAATAGCTAATCCCCAAGAAACTCAATCAGACAACTATTTATTTATTGATTTTGCCCTATTTCAAATTTGTGAGATGGAAGGAAATGAAGGCAACCATTAAATCCCAGTGATGAAACAATATCTTCTGATTTGCACTTATCATACATCGATCTAACATGTGACAATGTACTTAATATCCATACAAGAAATTAGAAAATTGGATCCCATGGTGGTTCATTTCCATTCAAGTAAATTGGCAATGTAAAAAACAGTAAATTGGTGATGCCAGAATTTTCAATGATTCCAGTTGAATCCGAGATAGAAGACGGGTTAAGACAGTCCGGGCACTTCATAAGCAATAAATTTTTTTGAAAAAAATGTCATCAATGAATTGGACATGGTAGAATTAAGCCAAACAAAATTCTTCCTCGTCCAAAGAAAGATAAGGAAAACTTAATGCCATCTTACACACGTTCCACAGGAAAATTTGGATGAAACGGTGGCACCAGAGCACTTGACTTGGAAAGCAAGATAAGTAAAACTTTAGTGTCATCTTCCTTATCCGTTAATATCACAGTCGTATCATTAATGGCATCGTAACTTTCCTCCTTATAATCAGCAAGTACTAAACACGGTGCAGCACAAATTCCACAGAGCAATTTCGAGGAAACTGTGGCACCTAAGCTCATACAAGAACAAGAGCATGTTTCTTCTTCTAATCTCATTTTTTGCCACGATCTTGAGTAAAATCTCTTCTTGAATATCGTCAATTTCGTCTGCACGCCAATATATTTTTATCTTTACAACGCCATAATGCATAATTTAAATCATTTGCAATATTAAAACAGTGGGAGTCACTCATTGAAACATAAGGTATGGTCTCACTAGGCGTGCCACAAAAATGTCTCTGAACAATCCCCTTCCATCGAACATAGGAAATCTCTCCATCGACGAATAAATCTTTCAGCAGAACAATTCAACATTAGGGAATCGTGTGTGGTTCGTCAGCTAGTTTCAAGAGCAAATAACAATGAAAGTTTAAGTGAAATAGAACGGAAAGGAATGAATCTATTTACCTTGGATTATTGTCAAGAGGTGAAACACTCTTTCTTGGAAGTAAAACTACATTAATGATAAATTATGGATTTCATAGTGAAAAGCCACCGTGATCTTACAATGCCAAGTGTCCTTTGAAGTAACTTCGATTATCTACCAATTCTTTTTCTCCTTCAATACAACTTGTTATCGTCCAAAATCTTCCAATCTGACAGCCACATCATCCAAAACTTCTCGTCTTTCCAAACCTTCAAGACCAACCATGTTAACTTCGACGGGGATGTCTGGTTCTGACACTAGCATGAGAAAGTTGGAAGAGCTTTTTCTATGTCGGCCTTTGACTAGCCGGAAGGACTTTTTCCACGCCGAGTCCACGTTAACCTAATCCTCCTAGAAATTTCACATGCAACCCGTCCAAATCAAGTATCGCATGTACCATTCTCTGGCAAAATTCCTCGCAGTTTCAGCTTTCGCTCACATTAAATCGGGCCCATGCAGAATGTGTGTATATATGTCCGCATATGCATACAATAGAAGTCACAAAAACCACTAGGAGACAGAGAGACAGAGAGAGAGAGAGAGGGAGGGAACAATATGGTTGAGGCTACCATGCTAAAGCCAAAATGGTTCTCCTATGCAGGGAGTGTCAATATAGCTTCCCAACCCACTTTTTTCCTCCCAACTATTCTCACCTACTTTCTTCTCATTCTCTCGCACCATGGAACCGTCGTAGTAGCTCAAACCAAAAGCACAAGCATTGGTGTGATCATCGATGCCGATTCCCGTATTGGTAAAGAAGTAAAAACAGCCATGAAAATGGCTGTTCAAAAGTCCAACAGTAACTTAAAGGATCACTCGTTTTCTCTCCACTTTCGAAACCCCGGTAGCAACCCCCTCCAAGCAGCTGATGCGGGTTAGTAATCTTTATTATGCTTCTTCTACCTCTCGTCTCTGCTAACTGTAACTCGTGTGTGCATTCACACGCGGGCGGTTTTGCTATATATGTCCGGTTTTGTTGGACCTTTATACTGTGTTTGAAATCATAATTTATCAAAAGATCAAAAGAAAAGCAGATAACAAAATAAAAAAGTATTTTTTTTTCACAATTATTTTTATTTTTTTTTTTATCACCAAATCTTTGATCCAAATACAATATTAATGTCCCTGCCATGTACCTTGGTAAAATGAAGTTATTGTTACTAGAATACTGGGAAGAGCCTTTGTTGTGTCTTCTAAGGCTGTCTTGCAGGGCCGGCTTAACACTGTTAGATGCCTAAAGGGAGAAATTTTTTGAGGCCTTTTTTACATTTTTAATATTATTATAAAATTTATATATATAATTATATTATTTTGCTTTTTGTTAAGGCTATTTTACAATCTTGAAATTTAGATAATACTAAAAGTCAGGAACTATACAATAATAAAATCTCATTTATCACCGTTGATAATAAGATTGTAGATATAAATAAGAACTTAAATTTGGTACAACTTTTACAACAGACCAATTAGAAAATTATATCCAAATTAGTAATATTTTTACTAACAACAACAAAACCAATTATGAAATAAGAAAATTACAAACAAAGTTATTCAACAACATAGATAAAACATTAATTTTAATAGTGTCAATTTTTAATAGTGCCAAATAAAATGAAGAGTAGTGTTGTACCAACACAAAATAAGAGTACTAAAGAAGAATATGTTAATAGAAAAAATGAATTATATAAGTTGATGAGTTATTTGAAATTGATGATATTTGATAATTTATTTTCAATATGTGCCACGTATAGAGAGAGAATTTTATAGGTTTAGACTATTGCCTTTTTCTACAGTTATTTTCTTTGTATAGAGAGAAAGAGTTGTTTAGGAGACTTTTGGCCTATCTTATCTTTAAAAAAGTGATAATCATGACTTTATTTTTTTATTAAATTAATTAGTGTAAGTAAGGTTAGCGTTTTTTTTAAGATAAGAGGCCTTTTACAAAGAAAATATTTAAAAATTATTTTAGACTAAACTATAATAAATTATTTTAAAATAATTTAGGGCCCTAAAAATCTGGAGGCCTTAGGCAATCACCTTGATTGCCTAAGGCTTGAGCCAGTCCTGCTGTCTTGCTGGTTCATTCATCAGTCTTCTTCGTTGCCGGCCAAGTTTCAAAGGTTGTTTGTACTGACGGTGGCAGCATGCCACGGTGCCACCATCTATATAAATTTGTATCAACGACCACCAAACCAAAGTTGTCTCCATGACTTATAGGTCGTAATGGCTAAATCCTCCAACCTTTCTTTATCAGCTAGCCGCCATCTCACCTTTAACTATGACTCCATCAGGGAGCAGAACCACCATGTGCCCAAAAGGGTCAGCTGCGCGCCCCCTCAAATTTTAAAAATTACCTACAGCATGTGCCAAAAAAATTACATTTTTAGCTATAGCTTTATAAATGTTTTTTTGTTTGCCTTTAAAATTTTAAAAAGGCCCCATTAAATTTTAAAATTTTTCATTTCTACTTACAGTTTTAAAAATAATTTTCAATTTGTCCCTTTAAAAATTTATAAATATACCTCTTGCATAGTTAGTCTGATATAAAGTCTTATTTGTCACAAATTGAACATAAATGAGGTGTTAGTAAAATTAGTTTGTGTTTTTTTCATTGAAAAAAAATTTATATTTTTCTTCTCCAAATATAAAGTTAAGTTACATAAAATCTAAATATGTACGATATATTAGAATATATTAATACAAATATATTAATACATTATTTTACATATATAATTGGGGTTGGGTTGGGCTTTAAATAAAATTTTCAAGCCCGTCCATTATCGGACCTAAAAAAATTTTTGAGCCCCGTAATTTATGGGTGGGCTTGGTGAGCCATTGGGCTCATGTTCACCCCTAGTGAGTCGTGAGTTGCTTATAGGATACAATAAAGCCTAAAACAATTTTATAATTCTGATTACATTTTGCGCAAACACAATCAGAACGAATAGTCTTTGATTATCAAGTATGTCAATAATCTAAATATCTATCTCAGACTTCAAAAAAGATAAACAATAAACTATATAAACTAGTAAGAACATAAAGCTGTGTAAAAATGACTGTGACTTTGCCATTTTATAGACATTTTGATGTCCTTTATGACAAGATATGATTGTTGGAATTCAAAAAAGCTAACTGAATTTTGACAGTCACTTGCAGGTTTAAGAACAATTGTTTGATTGCACCCATTTTAAATTAACGATATAAATTGTACCTATTCATTATCCTATCAAGCCATTCATTATACCTTTTACAATCAGTTGTGATTTTCACCATAAGAACAACCTTATTCATGTATTAACGGTTAATAATTAATTAATACAATTGATAAACAACAATTGTCTTGATCACATGTCATAGGCGCATGTGACCAAGTGCGAACTGCCACAACTAAAGCACCTTGCGATGCATACATGAGGTGCACTTTGCGTGACACGCAAGCACACACTCAAGTGCAATATCCAATCATTGTTATACCGTAATACATAGAAAAGTAATGACATTTATAAATGCCTTACTCTTTCTTCATATTTATTACATAAAGCAATAAACTTTCTTCAATTAAACTAGTCAAAACTCATTTTGAAAACTCCAAAAACTTACTATATATAATCCTGTACTTTACAAATATTTCCAACGACTTCGGTGATGGCAATGGTGGAGAAACCAAATCTGGCATTCCAGTTCTTTGATCTCTTTTTCTATTTTTTTATATGGCAATTTTAATGAGATAGCAGGGTAAATGGTGAACATGAGCCCCACGACCCGTTTGACCTGCCCAAACCTAGGGCTTTGTGTTTTTCTTTAAGCCCAATTAGTTTAGTAGGTGGGCTTGAAAATTTTGTTTGAAGCTCGGCCCGGCCCGGCCCGAAATATATATTAAATAATATATTTTTATATTTTATTACATTTATTTATTTAAATTTTATATTATTTAACTATATTTTTTAAGTTAAATAGGTAGACTTGGGAATCATAATTTTTATTTGGGGAGGACTTGAGGTTTGGTTTTAGGCTCGATAAAAAAATTTAGTGTAGGGCTGGTCAAGTCAAACCTGCACAACGTCCACATGTATAGCAAGGAGGTTAATGATCCAATAAAATGGGAAAAAAATTCAATATCAATGTAGCACCTTATTTTTACCTTTCGAGTAGAGGTGTAAAGTGGGTCGGGTGGCATGGACACGACCCATTTAAATCTGGCATGAGCTGAATTGGGTCATGTAATGGGTCATGCAACATAGTCAAGTCTGGAAAAGGCCCATGGGCCAAATATGACACCAGCCCAACAGGTAATGTTTGTTACAAAATTACCCAAATAGTGTAAAATGGGCCATGTTGGCACTGGCATAACCTATTTAAATCATGGGCCCCTAACATGGCTCTACAAAAGCACGTGCACGAATGGGGACGTGCGGCCTAAGGCGAGCACTTCTGGGTTAGCATAGGCGCAACATAGCACAGCACAAGGCATAATAAGTCCAACTTTAAACGAGACAAGCTTCCAAGCACAACCCATTTAATTCTGGTATGAACGAATCGAGGTGTGCAACATAGTGAAGTCTGGAAAAGGCCTATGGGCCACACATGACACCAGCCCAACAGGTAATATTTATATCAAAATGATCAAAATAGTATAAAATGGGCTACGTTGGCGCTGGCACATTCTATTCAAATCACGGGCCCCTAACATGGCTCGATACAAGAACATGCACGATAGAGGCATGCGGCCTAAGCCTAGTACTTGTGGGTTAGCACAGGCACAACACAGCACAAGGCACAATAAGCCCAACTTTAAACTGGCCAAGCTTCCAAGCACAGCCCATTTTACATTATCTTACTCATTTTGGGACTTTCTTTTCAAAAAATAGCTGAGAGACTTGTGCCATGCCCATGACCGTGCCTGACTCATGGCCTGGTGGCCAAACCCAGCTTGGCTTATGCTATGTCATGCCCTTCAAGAAAGAAAAAAAAAGAAAAAACCATCAAACCTCGTACTTAATTACATTATGAAGAAATTGCTTTTAGGTGTAAACCAATTGCTAATCTTTAGTTTTTGCTGTAAAAATATTTATGGGAAGTCTTATTAATATTTGATGCAGCTGAAAAACTTATTCAAGAGGAGAAAGTGCAAGTGATTATTGGCATGGAGACATGGCAGGAAACAGTGTTAGTAGCTGAGATTGGCAACCAAGCTCAAGTGCCTGTTCTTTCTTTCGCAAGAACTGCAAACGCACCACTATTGGCACCATTACAATGGCCTTTCTTGGTGCAGATGACAAGCAATGTCCCTGAACAAATGAGATGCATTGCAGCTATTGCCCAATTCTTCAAATGGCGACGAGTCATAGCAATTTATGAAATCGACAGATATGGGGGCGATTCTGGGATGTTTGCTGCATTGGCCGAACAACTTCAAAACACCAACTCACAAATCGAACATCATTTAATTCTTCCACCAATCTCTTCTCTTTCTGATCCAAAAAGGTTTGTTCGCAAAGAATTAACAAAGTTAATGAGAAAACAGTCGAGGGTCTTTATCATTCTTCAGTCATCTTTATCAATGGTGACACATTTATTCAAAGAAGCAAAGCAAATGGGACTAACGGGTAAAGATTCGGTATGGATAGTTACAGACATCATTGCAAGCCTGCTCGATTCTGTTGATACTTCTGTCATCTACTCAATGGAAGGTGTTGTAGGAATCAAAACCTATTTTTCTGAAGACAAATTGTCTTTTAGAAGCTTCCAACGACAGTTCAAGCAGATGTTTCGATTTGAGTACCCTGAGGAAGATAATTCTGAGCCTGGAATCCATGCACTAAGAGCATTCGACAGCATTGCTACCATTGCAAAGGCCACGAACTTATTAGCTAGTAACAGTGGTTCTCCTTCTTCTATGTTGAGCAGAAACATTTTATCGAGCAATTTCACTGGCTTAAGTGGCAGAATTCAATTCCACAAGGGAGAGCTATGGCATCATTCGGTATTTACCATTATAAATGTCTTCGGAAAGAGCTATAAAGAACTCGGCATTTGGTCATCAGAGTTTGGTTTCTCAGAGAATATTACTATAGGTGAAAGTGGAGAGGTAAATAGGGCAGCTAACAGTGGTGGTGGCGAAAACATGGAAGCTTTGGCAAATTTAGTGACTTGGCCAGGAAACCTAAAGCGTGCCCCAAAAGGATGGGCAATGCCTAGTGATGCAAATAGGATGAAGATTGGAGTTCCAGGTAGAACTACTTTTGACAAATTTGTGAAGGTGGAAGCAAAACCAACGGATAATTCAAATAAGAATTACTCTGGGTTCGGCGTTGATGTATTCGAAGAGGTGTTGAAACTTGTAAGGCAAAATTATCCCCTACCTCATGATTTTTTAGCCTACGACGGCACCTATGATGATCTGGTTGACCATGTCAGCAACAAGGTAATGACCTGGCCTGAGTCTGAAATCGTACCTTAAATTCTTCCTAAATGATCATATGATGCATATAACACAAACAAATGCACCACATACATGTCTGTTATTTCTTTATATCTACATGCTTAAAAGAAGTATATATGTAATTTGGGAATGTAAACTCTTGGATAAGTCTCTTGATTCTGTGGGTCCATACAATTGGGTTGTACATGTGGGTTTTCTATTTGTATAAGAATTCTTTTTTTTTTTTTTTTTTTTTTTTTGTAATTTTCAAAAATAGGAGACAGATATTTCTAATTGTGTGGGGATTAGTGTTTCTAGGGTTTACCTATAAATAGAGAATTCTAGAGTTGACTTTGTATGCTCAAAGGGGGGCGTTTGCCCAAGGGGGGTTTGCATAGAGATAAAAGGGAGAATCTGAAAGAATAAAGAAGAGTGAAGTAGCAGACGTGCATAGCCATGGGGCTCGGCACACTAGGAGGAGTGGAGAAGCATATAACTTCACAACTCGGATACCTATAAATAGTTGATACTCAAGTATTAGTGTCAGTTTAGGTATTTTGTGATTGTCTCGGAACTATAACATACGTTTATAGTAGATTGTTTTCTCGCCTATAGGGACGTAAGAAGATTTGTACCAAACTAAGTTAATTCTGTGTTGTGTTCTCTTTAATATGTGCATGTAAATTGTGGGTGCTTCCGTATATGTTTGCGCATAGAGTTAAAATCCCAACATAAACCATGCATGAAAGTTTAATCTAAAGAACTGATTCCAGCTACTTACCTAAACATTCTTATGTTCTTGACTATGGACCAAACTTGCAGTCTTTTGATGCTATCATTGGGGATGTAACAATATTGGCCAATCGATCAAGGCATGTGGAATTCACTCAGCCATTTGCTGAATCATGGTTGACTATGATAGTTACAGAGAAGCCTAAAGCTGGGAAAGCATGGATGTTCTTGAAGCCATTCACCAAGGGAATGTGGGCAGCAACCTGTGCCATCTTGATCTACACTGTGTTCATAGTTTGGCTTCTAGAGCGTCAATTTAATCCGGAATTTAAAGGCCCATGGAGGAATCAGCTTGGCACCGCATTTTGGTTCATTTACTCTTCGCTTTTCTTTGCTCAAAGTGAGTCTCAATATTCAGCAAATTATGGAAACTAATTACATTCGGATTTTCTTAATACAATCTAGATGCAAATCGGTCATATTCGAGTTCAGAATTCTACAAAACTTGGTAGTTTAATCAGAAACATGTTGGGCTATAGTAAACTATGGACACTATTAATATTGTTTAGCCGTATTCCATCATTTAGCCTCAAAATTCGAGATTTTGCTGTTTTAGAAAACTTTTGTTTTGGTAATAACTTTGGGTAGAAATTTTCTTTTTCGTTGCCAACTGTTTTAGAATGTTTCTTTAAGTCTCTAGTATCCAAATTTGGGTTTAACTCAAATTTGCTATTTTTGATAAATTGTTATATTTTCTTAATATTTGTTTAATTTGTGTCCGGTTGGGTTTAGAGTTTCCCTTATCTTATAAGTATAATGTAAGGGTTCTGTCCAAAGGGAGACTTAGCTTTTGATCAATAAAGAATAATTATTTCAGAATATTTGTTTCTCTCTTATGTTCTTATATTTTATTTTGGATTAACAATTCACCTTGTTCACGCTATCCATGCATCAAGTCTTGACTATATAGCCAAATTATTATAGTACTTGGTGACTATATATAAACAGATATTTCATGTCCTGCAGGGGAAAGGATTCATAGCAGCTATACTCGCGTGGTGGTCCTGGTATGGCTTTTTGTTGTGCTGGCCTTAACCTCAAGCTACACTGCGAGTCTCTCTTCAATGCTTACAGTGTCGAGGCTGGAGCCGAATGTGACAGACGTAGAGTGGCTGAAGAGGCACAATGCAAAGATTGGCTGTGATGGTGATTCTTTTGTAATGAAATACTTGACCGACGTGCTTAAATTCAAAAGTGAGAACATCCAGAAAGTAGGCCATGAAAATGACTACCCAGATGAATTCGAGAGTGGTAACATCACAGCAGCAATTCTTGAACTGCCTTATGAGAAAGCTTTCCTCATGCATCATTGCAATGGTTACACTGGCACTAATCTACCCGACAGATTTGGAGGACTTGGTTTTGTGAGTAGCCATTGGAACTCTTTTATAGTCTTTTTTTTATTCCTTCAGGTTTAGTTTTTCTATGGATGAAATCAAAACAGATAGATCCACGGTTCCTTCACCAACATATAGTTATGTTTCTCCTCCTTTTCTATTTGTTTCTTTTCTTTTCTTTTTTCCACCCTTCGTTTTATGGTTATTTCATATGTCCCTAATGAGTGTTTTAACACATATCTTTGTATGAAAATACTGATTTCGTTTCTTTCTTGTTTGGGTTTTTTTTATTTTTGTGTTGTTTTTGGGTCATGAAGATGCCAGGTTCAATAGGTAAAATCCCAGTAAACTTAGCTCTCTAGTTTAGATCATTGACAGAAAAAGATGAAAATAGTTTATGAAAATAGTTTTTTATTAGAATGTCACTGCCCAAAAACATGTAGGTCAAATGTGATTTTATTAATAAATGCTTTCTTTTATATTTGAATGGTTTGTATGTGCACACGCGTGTTTAGATGCATATTTGAAACCTAGCAACCTTCATATACATATTTGCCATAATGCATGTAATTCTATATAAATAGAAATTTTTGTAACTATATTTAGACAAACTACATCTAATGCTATACACAAATAATTTTTGCATACAATTTTCATATGGAATGATTTGGTTATTTATGATCACACCAAAATACCTACTGCTGTGACTTGTAGCTTCAAAAATACCACTATCCTATCATTCTCATTCTGGTGGAGTTTTTTTTTTTTTGTATAAAAAATCTGTGGACTGCAAGACTTTTCTTCATGCTCGATCTCCGTGCAGGTATTCCAGAAAGGCTCTCCAATAGCTGCTGATTTCTCGGAAGCCATTCTAAACATATCAGAGAATGGAGTGCTGAAACGATTGGAATCCAAGTGGTTTTCTCCCTCCAAAGAGTGTTTAGCATCCAAAACTACCTCAACAACTGATAGCTTGAGCTGGCGGAGTTTCTGGGGACTTTACATGTTTTCCGGCATCACTTCCACTGTTTGTTATCTTCTATTCTTCATTCACCAGTGGTTCTGTCAACGCCATCATGATGAGCCGTATGAAGGCGATTCAACTACAAACGTTGACAACTCGTCAAACAACAAGTCGGTTGAGCTGTTTTCATACTTCCATAAGAAGAAGATGAAGGGTCCAGCCAGGGGAGCTACAAGAATTTCTCACACACCAGAAGAAGATGAATTGAGTTCTCCGAGTTGTGAATCTTCAGAAACAGTGGTGCAAGTTGAGACCTCTGCACAGCCGATCAAATTGAAATGAAATAAGCAACAAGTTATATGATGTCTATTGTTAGTTTATGCAACGCCTTTTGGGGACTCTTTGTAATATATATTTATATATATGTTAGTTTATGCAATGCCTTTTGATGACTCTTTGTAATATATATACTAGTAGTCAGGCACGTGCAACCACATTTTATGCAACCACATTTTTATTTCATTAGAGTAATACATGATCAAATTTTGTATTAATGAATGCAGAATTCATACATAATGTACATGTTAAAATATTACATATTAACAAAGACCAAAAAAAATTTCATAAAGTACTATTGTTTAGTTACTCATCATAATGAAACAAAAACGCCCACAAAATGAAAATTTATTTCAAGTTGTCTTCCATATATATATTGAACTTGTACCTCAAATTTTTGATCCATACATGTATTCCATAAGTATTTTCATAGTCTTCATAGATCCATGCGTATGGGTAACTTTCGCATGTAAGGCTCAGGTTCTTTGAATTCAATAGGTATTTTAGCAATCCGCTTCTCAAGCTTCAAAGAAATTCTGCAAGAAATGCATAATTAGCTCATGATTATGCAGAAAAATGACATAATATAACTCTATCCTTGACAAAATAAGTTTTCCAAGGGATAAGAACCACATACTCTACAATCACTTCGATACAAACTGAATTGAGGTCAGACAAGTTGCCAATAGAAATATTAGAAGAACAATACATACTCTTCATCATGAAAGTAATAATAAGGAATGAAAACTTCTATATACATACATTCTCTCTTTCTTCTTCTTCTTCTTTTTTTTTTTTTTTGTAACTTTCATATACATAAATTCATTCATTCAACAATTTCACGTACCTCTAAGAATAGCAAAATGATTCAGATAGAAAGGTCAACGTGATTTTTTTGGCTTTAGAACTGCAAGTTGTTGGAACCCCTGAAGGCAGGCCAAAAGATGAAACTTGTGCACATAAGCTTTCCTCAGTCAGTACTTAGTAGCTAAGATCATGAATCATTAAATACAAGTTGTAAAACTTACAAGATTTACAGTGTTTTCTTTATTTCTGCAATTGATGCTTTGTGGGATTCAAATTGGTCACATAATTTTGTTTTACAGTAAAACATAAAGCATAGCAATCCTATATTTAAGCACCTACAGGGGACTTGAGTTCTCATCATTTGTTCAGTTTATTTCAATTAAAGAAAATGACATCTCTCTGAGGAAAATCCACAAACAATTGGCATACATGCTATGCAAGTGCCAAAGCATTTATCTAATATGCAATCCATCCACGATGGTGTACACAGATGCAATTTACTAAAGCAAATGCAATAGATTGAGTGAGAAACGGAAAACATCCTAAATAATTGGATAATAAAAAATTGTTACCTTTGTAGTTAGCAGATTGTTGGACAAGGTGTGTCTGCATATCCAAATACATACAGAACAAATTGAATGCAGCAGATACGAAACAAATAAGTTGCAAAAGAGCAAATAGGTAACTCACTTCCACAGGAAAACCAAATTGCTAATCCCGCTTTTTTTTATAGATAATAATAGAAATAGATAATAAGCTCACTATTCAACTTTGATCGTTATGGGCTAGTACCAAAATCGAGTCCTAGACAAGCAGACCTAATTCCAAGAACAGTACAAGCAGCAATGAAAATGGCACTCCTGTTTATGCATGGTTTGTATATCATTCTCAAGCCACAAATTTCATGTGTATAGCTTCACCATGCAATTCAGAACAATTCAATCCACATGGGAGGGATCCAAACATGAATAGGCTTGACCCTTCATTTTTTTTTTTTTTTCCCCTGGACCTTCAAGACTTAAACTTCCAACAGGTTTGCTGCAATTCACCGAAGCAGATGGCCAAACATCAACCCTTCAAGCACCAGAATAATCAGATGAAGCTCCAGATTTGCAACTTATATAAATTGAATGCATATTTTGAATGCAAAGCCAGCTCAATTAGACAACCTCAAGGCCGTGAGGAATAGTGTTGGTCTGTAATCCAAACCTCATCTGCTAACTCTTAACAAAATTTGTTACAACAGAGAAGAAATAATAGCAATAAAAATAAAACATTCCAGGGTTCTGTACTTGTATTCATCGGGGTTAATAACTCACCAACTCCTAGTCTTTTGTTACTGTAGATTTGAACTGAAGCTACCGACAGCCCCTTCCTCTCCCAGTCCACCCCAGCCCCTGCCTCGGCCCCTTGCACCACTTCTACCTCCGTATGATAGACCTTAAAAAGCCCTGTTAACTAGCTGGTTCTGCAAACCACCAGCTCCACGACCCTTTTTTGATGCATTGTCGCTTGAACCATTAGCAGCACTTGCAGGGCGTTTCCCTCTGCAGAAAAATAATTAACAATAATAATATGGACAACAACAATAAAAAATTATAAAAGATGGAAAACTGATATAAAAACGGGAAGAACAGAAACGTGGATGCATTTCCAACAAACTCCAGATAGTAACCTGAAAATCGTGCAGTGAATAAAAATGTCCTGTGAAACTTATTTAAGAACAAAAGTAAGACGGGTTTTTCCCTCTTTTTTTGTTCTTTTGTTTGTTTTTGGACAAGATGGTATGAGGAGTGGGTGTTTTGTATGAGAATAGGTGGTTTCCAGCATACCCAGCTGCAGTAGTGGTTGAAGGTGTCAAAACTTTTGCTGCTTCTTTCCAAGAAAGGTTGATTCTCTTATCCCCAATGAATGAAGGTGATTTTGAATGCAACAGCTGAGTTGTCAAACATTGCAGGATAATTAGTCCCAAGTAGATGAGCATGTATTTACCTCAAAAGAATTTAGATGGTCAAAACAGAAACATAAAAAAGAATTCCATTTCAGACCCCTGTCATTGCCAAAATGTTGTTGCAGGTTCGCAATCCAGTGGTAGTATTCTGCTTTTGAGCTTTCTGCAGATTGTACAGATCATGTTTGTCAGTTAAAATTCAAGCATAGAGCTCAACAAGTCTAAGCAATATCTCCTAAATAAACTCACAGCGGTAGCCTTTGCTTCATCAGATTTAGCAGTAGCCATTGCTTTGTTGTGCTCGGCCATACCCTGAGTTAATTTCTTGATGGTAGCCTTCGCTAGCTCTTCAACACTACTTAATCTGTCCCATCAGCCAACAACAAATGCCATATAAGTTCTCCCAGATGCAAATAAAAACTAAAAATTGGAAAATGGATGGCTGCAACTATGAATAAAATGTAGAAAATAAAACAGGTCCTAGAAGACCGTTAGAAATGGATCACAGTTCTCAACCAGATTCCATGAAAAATAATAGGACAATGCAAGTCAGTTTGTTGCTATCTGCTACATGAGTTGGTGAGAAACACGTACATGTTCTTCAGAATAAAAAATAGTAATGTTGAACATACTGTCTATGAGGTCTCATGATCCAATCCACCCATCAATCCACTGTCTAGTAGAAACAGTAACTGTGTGGGTATCGAACAGGACAGCCTTATCCTGATGCCGACAGTGAAAACCCAAACCCAAGGAAAAGATGATTTTGCTTGAACAGAATGATACTAAGTTCTTCCTTTTCTCATACCCATCGAATATACCAAATAAACAGCTTTACAACAAATTTCCAAAATTAAAAATGACAGATGCACTCGAACCGCTGACATTAAATATCACAAAGACCATTACAGTGACTTCCAACACGATCACAGATGAGTCTTCAAATTTCAATCATGCAGAGTCAAGAGATCATGATGAATGATGATATTTAGATGTTGATCATGATTAAACCAGGTCCTCAGTTTGCAATGACACATCACTGATAAAAACCACTATGAGAGATTATGAAATCCAGAACTACATCTAAGGAATCTAATAGCGATTGGCAAGGCAATCAAATCAACACCAGCTAGCAAGGACGCAAGCAGCAAAGGAATTGGAACAAAGACCACCTCTAATCCCTTATTATTCAATTTAGGAAGCCAATCTTACAAAATGGGGCTTCTTGAGTGTTGGGGCAAATTCTTAGCAGGACACTGAAACTGGTACCAAATCAATACCAAATTGGGAATTTTTTTTTTTTTTCCAAACTCACCTACTTTAATAGTTACCTGAACCCTTGCTAAATAAGTGTGGCTATCGTATTACTACAACCTCATCGCCATCCCTAGGTGGTCATCACCAAAACTGGCGTCACTAAAACAGTATGAATTTTTGAACTCATTACTTGCACAAAAGTCTCATCCCTTCTCTTGTTATTGTCCTTCGCCATTGACATATATCTGCTGCAACATATGTATATTTTTCGTTCAGATAAATTCAATGGTGGAGTAGGAGTAAGGGAGAATAGATCCAGCAAAGGGAACAAGGAAGAAGTGAAGCATGAATAGAGAAAACCTAAGTACGAAAAAGATGATATCATCCAAGTTCAAGGCTAACATGGATCAGAAGAGAACATGATACTATAACGAACTCAAGATAGACCTGAAAGGAAAGATAGTATCCACTCAAACAACCAACCACAGGTAATCAAAATAGAAGGCTACCATGCACCAGTCACAGTTAGAAGGCAACAAGTAGTCAACCAACCACAGGTATTAGCAAGCACCATTCACAGTTTGACATCAACAACTTTTAGAGCGAACGTAATCGGCACCCATATTATGAGCACTAAGAGCATGCAGCTCATACTGTGCAACGCTACCATGCTGAATCTCTAGTCAGTCGCAAACTTAGTATAAAACGTTGAAAAATGCCAAGAAACCTACCCGACCAATTATACTGACAGAATTCCAAATTTTGGGTTCACCCTCCGTATTGGTTTTTGTCCGGAGCATCTGGGTGGCATTGATTCCTCTCTAACTCTTTTTGCACACTAGCGGTCCAATATAGAAACCTCCAAACTGCTCTACCATCCTAGTACGATCCACCTTAAACATGTGTCTTAGTTCCTGGAACATGTATGCTACAAAAGTTAGCTGACTGGTGGATTCAGCTAACCATCTCAACAAATTTGTCTGGACTGAAATCATGGAAGCAGTTTCTGAAATTGCAAAAATACAAGTATGCTATTGAAATTTGAAGTGCCTTGAAGAAGACAGAAATGCAAGCATCAAAGGCACCAACGTGTTTCCTTCCAATTGAACCTGAAATTCTGAACCTAACACAACAGTCGAAGAACATTCTTTGACAAAGATGAATCACCTGGCTATTGCTAAGTACAAATAATTATGGCATGACTTGTTTCAAACATTTCAAGCATTGGAGATTCAGCTATGCAAAGCATTACAAGTGCAAAACAAGTCCCAAATGTGCCCGCCTCTCTCTTGCAAAACAATTAAGCTTGGTTTGATCATTCTTTGACAAATATCAATATATTAAGTGGATGCTCTTATCTATCACAAAAATTGTAAGATTAATCAGTTTTTTACACTTCAAAAATATGTATGGTTCCATTGTGACCATTCTGCCTCCTTTCCAGGGCACCAAAGAATCCATACAACTCAACCACCTATGGAATCCATATTATGACACATGATGGAGTCATATGTTGATTTAATAGAAGTGTTGTCAAGATATCACATGGAACAGTCAAGCGCGGCACCCCCGGGGGGGGGGGGAGCGGGTTTGTGGTGTTGTTGAAGCAGCTATCGTTGCCTAAATAATAAGAACTAATACAATTTAGCCAACGTCCCATCTTTTTATGCTTACAGCAAGTTATTCCCATAGTGAATGGAATCCAGCATGGGTTTCCCAACTGTCTGTTAATGTCAATTTGTTTAAGCCATTAGTCTACAAATGGATCAAAGAACTGCAAGGTATGAACATTAATATTTATTGACAAGGACTAAACTAGAAATTATTCCCACTACTTGTTTCTTGTTTCCTTTACCAGTAATCCGTCACAAGCCTACCACATATGCAAGGTGAGCACAGAAACCATGAAAATTCACAGCAGAAAGTACATTTAGAAACATAACAAAAATAAAGAGGTCAAATGAACAAATCACCTCTGAGTGAAATCTTTGTCATACTCTGAGAAGTCTTCCCCAAGCCTATCTGATGGTTGGCCAGTCACTATCTTGTAACCACATAAACTATTAGTAGCATTTGGAGCCTGTACCATGATAAAGAGCAATCAAGCACTGAACAGCTACATGTATGAAATATGTTGGGAGAGTAGAGTTGTACAGTATTAACAACCTTGTGAGCTAAATGGTGAAATGTGTACAACAAACACTCCACATAAGTAAAGTTTGTCTCTTCTCTAGATTTTCTCTGAGCCATATACTTCTGAGATGAAGGGAAAAAAATGATGTAAGGGTACACTTAAATATACAATTATGTAGACAAAAAGGTTTCATATTTGTTAATAATTTAAACATCTTCTGGCATAATACAATTGCAAAAACTACCCTCAGGTTAACAAGAGGGGGAATCGGATTTAAAAAAAAAAAAATGACAAAACGGACAAAAACAAAAACAAAAAAAAACATTGATACATGAAGGAGACAAATTGTAATGGTTAAAGATCTAGGAAAGGATTAACATTTACATAAAAGTGCTAATGAATAGAGCTCAAGGACATAAAGGTTCGTAAAAGAAAAAAATAAAGTGTGCAAAACACAACTTACTACCATGCCCTAATATAGGATCAAGATTTATAATGTCACTGTAGATAATGTGTACCATCAAGAGTTGAACAACTGAAATATTAGTATGCACATCATTTTTGGTTTTTTAGCATCCACACTGTTACTCCAAACAAAAGGTGGTACCTTTAAGAGCTGAACAACAGAGGGAAGAATCTGTCGTGAATCTTGTGGCATCGTTTAAGGTGAAATTTCTGCAAGGTTCTTGAGCAAGTCTACTTTGCGTTCTTCAGGAAGCCGAGGGGTAAAAGAAGGGTTAGTACAGATTGGGTCAGAAATCCATCTTCAAAGCAAATTAATATTAGCTATCATCCCAAGAGGACTCCCTTAACTCAGGAAGTCATTATATGAAGTTGAAGGAATGTTCCCTTGAAGTCCATGAAAATTTCAGATGATTGAAAATGGACAGGAAATGCAATGTTTTACCATTTCAAGAACTAATGACAGATAAGTCCCTCAGTTTGTGAACTGGGGTGTACAGTTAAGGGTTGTTTGGGTCGCCTGGAAAATGGATCCAGTCAAGCCCACTTCCATTAAGTTATTTGGTGTTTTGCAAAACCACCCCCACCTTTGTTTAACTTTACCAAGGTTTAGAACACTTTTCACAAAGGCGGGCCCCGCATTTTTTAAATGCATTTACCAAACATCTAAAGGATTATTCTATTCTTTAGTTATATATCTTCAATATTGGCCTCACCACAAACATGAACAAATATATGTTTTCAGATTCTGTGATGGTTGATTCGAGTTCCAACCATCAGACCAGACAATGAGCCCACCGCACGTACAGACGAATTAATGTGATATTCCAAAAGCCAACTCGATCCAATCCTTAATCTAATCACCATTACTGACATAATATGATTCTAGATATGAACTAATCCCAAATCTTTATAGTAGATATTAAATAATAAAAAAAACAGAAAAACAAAACAAAATTGAAAATGGTTAAGTCATTGTTAGCACAAATTATGGAAGTTTAGTGCTTCCATCCCTTACAAGCACCTCAGGACCAAACTTTTTGACTCGTGTGTGACATATGTACTGCTTTTGGTGATTGATATCAGGTATCCCATTTGTAAACGTTGACTGAAGCTGATTAAAGGTAATATAATATCATATGAAAAATATAAATTTTGCATTCCTATAGGGGGCCTGAACGAAATTTAAATATTATTTTGAATGCAGAAAATCTAAATAATTTCTCTCTTTCCAATTCTGGAGAAACAGGGTAGCTAGCAAGGACAAATAAGCAAATTTCACATATTCATATTCAAGGAATGGGGGGAAAACAAGAACACAACTAGAATTGTGCGTATGACAAACCATGATGCAGACATATGACTCTAATTCAGTGGAATTTAACATGGATATGGAGTGTCAAATCAGTAACCCTCAAAATCAAAAATAGAGATGCATAACAAAATAATACATGTACAAATCGGTACAAATCTGTCCTGATCAAGCAGTATACAACATTAGCAGACATGTTGAGCAGAGGTTTTAGAGCTTAATAACATAAAACTGTTGAATTATTCAGTCAGAAGAATCCATGGAAAGTTAGTGGTCAATGGTCATCATGGATCCAGCACATAACTTTAGTCACTTAGAAGCCTTCATGCAACAAAATCCTAATGCACAGATGGTATTAGGGGTAGTAGGGTCCACATTTCTTAACTTCTTTTTTTTTAATAGTATACTTTCTAAATTGTCGGTTACCATGAAAAGCATTTTCTGTGCATCTCATATAAGCACCTTAAAGATCTTGAACACTACTACCAGCAAAAGGTCAATCAAAATGATCCACATATGTCCTGTTACAATATCAATTTCCAGTAGTATGAAAGGATATGAGGAAAATATCCACAGCTACAGAAGAACATGACCACATAACACATGCAACACAGAAGCTGAATTACCTGAAATAAGGAAAGAATAACAGAAAAGGAAAAGAAAGAAAGAAGTAAGCTGGCAGAAGCGTTTAAGATAGAAAAGATTTTACCAATATCATTTCTTTAAGGGCTTTAGATTTTAGATGACCCTAATTTTACTTTTCAAACAAATAGGAAAAACAATCAAATTGCATTGATTGTAAAATCAGAAAATGCATACTAAATACAAGAATACTGAAAAATGCATACAAACACTATTAAAGGACATGGAAGGTTTACCTGATCAAAAACAGGCAAAAATGTGCTCGTTCAGATAGCTGAGAAACTTGCTATTTGACGCGCCCCGCTGTGTAGAAAGGAGAGGTTTAGGCTAACAGAAAAACCTACTACATAGTATTGATTACAAAAGGGGAATCCAATATTAACATGGATCATACCACACAAAAAGGAAGAGCAGTAAACAGGCATGATATCAATCTATCAATGTGGTCCCCATCTGAAACCTGCATTTTGAAGCCATCCTAATGAAGAATGTAGTAATATAGGATCCACAACATCATGATACAACAAAAGCCAATGAGATAACATAAACTCAAGAATCTTTAGAAGAGAAAAGACAAGATACACCCTTTTTCAGATTTTTCTATTTCCTTTTTGATAGATAATGGAAAATAATACAAAATGTCAAAGGGTGAGCAACCCCAGTACAAGCTAGGCACACAGCAGCTCAACAAAACCACCACCTAAAACTGACAGGGTTACACTATTTCAGTTTGTATATCTGTACACTTGGTAAGAACCTTTTCATAAGAACGAATATTGGTACAGAACTTAATTGGGTACATGTTTCTCAAGTGAACCTACATCATCTCAGAAGGAGGAACTCCCTGTCAGAGCCAAAAAGACAAATATTTCAACAAAATCAATTTGACTTTAGGCAATCGTAAGGCCACCGTAGTAGACATGTAGTTGTTACTCTACTTCCAAATGCACCCAAGGAGACAGAGAGGAGCTGCCCTAAAAATGCAGCTTTTCTTGTTCAGATAAAACTACCATATCATCCAACAGTCACTCCCACAACAGAGCTCAGCATCATGTAAAAACATTGCAAAGAGAAACGAATAAATATATGATAAGACAGCACAGCTCTATCACCACAATAAAAAAATATCTCCTAAATTGTCTCCTCTGCCTTCCTGCATATACAGAGGGCAATTCAGAAGCATTTTTCCCCCGTCAGCAAATTATTACTCATCAAGGCTGGCTCTTCCCAAGAACCGCTCTCCAAAAAAAAAATTTTACGCCACTTTGGATGGATCTTTGCACACCCAACCCATTGACATGAATTGACAATGCTATTTGCCAGCAGATGCTAGAAAATCATGTGAATACCATTGGTCCGCATCACATTAGCAATATTGTGCATATTGCTCCTCCAGAATACAGTAATAAATGCCCAAGAGCTCATTCTATAAGAAGTTTAGTCTTCTATCACACTACATGATGCAAACACCATTAACTTTCACCACACACTACCGTATATATTATAGTGCAATCTTTTGGTTGATTACCATACTGCTTTTCTCTTTTGATACAATGTGTTGCTAATGGACTTCTTGTTGAAAATTTAGGCGGTTAACAACCTATCATAAATTTAAATATATATACATATATATAAAAAGACATCATCGCGAAGCAAATCAATCCCACACTCCATATGCCTGCAATCAGACCTTAAAGGAACTCAGGAGTTACAATCAACAGTAAAATGCAGAAATAAAGAGAAAATAGTGAATAGATAATAGTCATAAATCTACTCCCTCCTGCTTATAGAATATTAGCTAGTGTGTATATGCAGGAGTTTCAAAATCAATCAAATACACCACCTAAACCTGTAGCTGACCCCTAAGCTGTTAAAGTAAATCCACCTTCGTAACATCTAAGTTAAAAACTCTAACCAGACAAGTTCGCAAAGTGTTATCTTCAAAATAAAGATGAAATAAATAATTTCCTTAACTTTATACAACCAAACAAACTCTCACATTGAACTGTGCATCAAGATCAGCTTGCCCTTCAATAATTTCAATGAGTTCTTGCACGCGCTCTGGAGGGGCTCTCTGTCCAAATATGCTCAAACTTTTTAAGAAGTCCATAAACATTTTAAATTCTGCCCATCACATCTTGCAAACTCTGCAACAGCAGTCAATCAAAATGTCTTGCATCGTGTAGTAGAATATAGAAGCTAAATCTAAGAATAAGACAATTGTTTTATAAGCAATAACATCAAAGGAAGAGAGCAACAGAACAAAAAATGGTGAGAATAAAAAATGCATACAAGAAAACCAAGATCTCACCTTTTTTATCAAATCAGAAATATGCCTCTCCATTTGCTCCTGTGGCTTCAAGAGCTCAGCTTTGAGAGGAAAAACCTGCAGTAAAATTGGTTAGTCCTCAATATGGTTCAAAAAGAAATGATGTAATCAGCAAGCTACATGAGTTGGTTTCCCACCTTATCTCTAATAAGGCAAAAAGTCCTCTCACGAAGATTTTCATCTGTGCTTGGCTCCTCAACACTCTCAATGTGCCTAAATAAGGCTGTCAAAGAAGCTGCAAAAACAAATCCATTATAGTATTTCTGATAGATAAAAGCAAAGCATTAGCCATAGCAAGGGACAAATGATTAGGAAAAGAAAAATTTTAAGTTAAAAGAAAGAAATATCAACAATAAAATGCTGGAAATTTGTCTATAATAATCAAACAATACAACTAATAAGTATAAATTTGTTAAGGATAGACAATGATTAATCCATAAAATCACAATACTAAAGTGCACTGAGCCTAGTGCTAGATGTTAGGTTATTAATGCAATATGCACTTATTCGTACCAACATTGAGGCTACACGCTAAATTGTAATCACAGACCATCCCCAAACCCCACCTTGTTGCATAAGGCTCCCCTCGCACAATAACAAGAAAGAAGCTCCCAACTACTACTGAAAAAGAATAGCTTAACTTTGTTTGTTTTGTTTCTTTTTGATTCCTAAACAAAATCACTGAGCGGGCACCCAAAAAGAGGGCACAAATTCTGTATGCACATAGTATGAAAGGAAGAACCACTAAGCACCAACAAAACTACAGTGATGTACTCAAAAAATCCACAAAAGAAAAGAAAATAGGAATGCCTCCCAAAGCCAAAGATATGACAAGAACCATCCCCTTCAAACTATGAATCCAAATGTCCACCTCTCACAAATTTCTTGTATTTATCTCCCTCCTCATACACCACATCACGCATGGAAGAGTAACTTCCCAAGACAGCCTTTGACTCCCCCTAGGACAACCCCCACTCCAAGGGGGTAGGGTGACACTCATTGAAAGCACTTTGTCTAATTTGCCCACATAATTTCAGGTCACTGTTCACATTTCCCATATTTGTGGTGATAAGGCTTGAGAACCTTCAAGGGACTTTTTATGACAGATGATATGGATTGGAAATTTAAATACCATCTTGATAGGGAGTGGTGTACTTACCTGTTAAGAGTGGTCGGTTGGGCATTCGAAAGTAGGATATGTTTTAATAAGACAATGTTGGGTAAGTGGTTGTGGAGGTTTGTTGGTGAAATGAATAGTTTATGGAGGAGGGTGGTGGTGGGGAGTGAATGGGTGATTTGGCCCACTGGAGTAGTTGAAGAAACCTATTACATGGGAGTTTGGAAAGGGACTACGAATGTTTGGGATGATTTTGTCAAGATAAACTTTTTAAATATCCTACAGTTCGGTTCTGGCAAGATATTTGGTGCGGCCATAGACCTTTGAGGGAGCTTTTTCCTGATCTCTTCAGAATTGTTGTGGATAGACAAGCATCAGTGTCGGAGTTTTTCTCGCATTCTTGGGCTGTGAGATTGAATGGGATCCTAAGAGGCCTTCTTTGAGATGATTTACAGTGTTTTGGTTTAGGAGGGGCTCAGATTATGCTGGCTTGGGGAGCAACCGAAAACAATTTGTTGTGGAGGTAAATTTGTATCCCACAACTTAATGCACCACATTGAGAGGGCTCCTCCCTCTGAAAAAATTAACAATGTTTGTATCTCTATCAACCACCTCATTGATGAGGCATACGAAAGCATGATATACATCAAGACAGATTCAATATTCTACCATTTTCTGTGTTTATACAAACTCATTAACTTTTTTTTGGTTGGTGTTGTTGTTTGTGTGAATAAAGTGTATGTAGGGTGTTAATTAACCCTAACACACGTAAGGTTTATTTATATTAGGCATAAGCCTTTTACCAGTTGTGTTTAACCAATGTGGGACTAAACATAACATAGCATACTCCAACACTCCCTCTCAAGCTGGAGAATAAATATCAGTAAGTCCCAGCTTGTTACACAATAATTCTAACCGTGGCTTAAACAAAGGTTTAGTAAACATATCAGCTAACTGAGCGCCAGTAGACACAAAGGGAGTAGCAATCACACCAACTGTCAGCTTCTCGCGAACCAAATGACAATCAACCTCAATATGCTTAGTCCTCTCATGAAAAACTGGATTAGACGCAATGTGAATTGCTGCTTGATTATCACAAAATAGATTCATAGGCAACTGCACATTGAATCCTATTTCCTCAAGCAAAGAGCGCACCCACACAATCTCACAAGTAGTATGAGCCATGGCTCGATATTCAGCTTCTGCACTAGATCGAGCCACAACAGTCTGTTTCTTACTCTTCCAATTGACAAGATTTCCACCTAGAAAGACACAATATCCTGTGGTAGATCGCCTATCAGATGGAGACCCTGCCCAATCAGAATCAGTGAATGCCTCAACACGTAAGTGTCCACTTGCCCGATAAAACAGACCACGCCCTGGATGAGCCTTAAGATACCTCACAAGTCTGAGTACTGCTTCCCAATGTGGAAGACGAGGTGCAGACATAAACTGGCTCACCATACTGACTGCAAATGAAATATCAGGACGTGTGATTGTAACATAGTTCAACTTACCAACCAAGCGGCGATATTGATCTGGATTAGGGAGTAACTCCCCCTGGTCAACACATAGTTTCACATTAGGATCCATGGGGGTCTCAACAGGCTTACTTCCCAATAGTCCAGTCTCTTGCAAAATATCCAACACATACTTTCTTTGAGACAAGCTAATACCATCTTTAGATCGTGCCACCTCAACACCTAAGAAATATCGTAATTTTCCCAAGTCCTTGGTATAAAACTGCTGCTGTAGGAAGGTTTTCAACTCATCGATACCGTTCTGATCATCACCAGTTATAATAATGTCATCGACACATAGACAATCAACAATACTTTTCCCTTTGCCGACGTGAGAGAAAAAACAGAATGATCTGACTCACTACGACACATGCCAAATCTCATAACAGCATCACTAAACTTGCCAAACCAAGCTCTAGGAGATTGCTTAAGGCCATACAATGCTTTACGGAGGCGACATACCCGATTACGCTCCCCCTGAGCAACAAACCCTGGTGGTTGCTCCATGTAGACTTCCTCATGAAGGTCACCATGCAAGAAGGCATTTTTGACATCCAATTGGAATAAAGGCCAACCAAGATTAGCAGCAAGAGACAGAAAAATACGAACAGACCCATGCTTGGCAACGGGAGAGAAAGTCTCAGCATAATCAACACCATAAGTCTGAGTATAACCTTTAGCAACAAGACGGGCCTTATAGCGTGCAACAGACCCATCCGGATGGTATTTTACAGTGAACACCCAGCGACACCCGACGGTAGTTTTGTCAGACGGAAGAGATACCAAGTCCCAAGTGCCATTATGGTGAAGGGCAGACATCTCATCTTCCATAGCCATCCGCCACTCGGAAATAGATAAGGCTTCCTGGACAGTATTAGGAACAAATATGGACGAAACAGAAGTGGCAAAGGCACGAAGGGAGGGAGATAGGTGGGCATAAGAGACATAATGAGCAATAGGATGAGAAGTGCAAGTACGAGTACCTTTGCGAAGAGCAATAGGAAGTGAAGCAGGAGAAGGTGGTGGCGTTGGTTCCGAATCGTGCAAGGGCTCAGGATCTCGCAACAAGGCGGTCGAGACGGGCAGGGGTGGAGGTGGTGCAGAAAGAACCTTCGACCGACGAGTATATACCTGCAGTGGGAGCGGAGGAGCGGGCGAAGAAGGAATCGAGGTGAGGATATAATGAGACGGATCCAGTGGGACAGAAGACGGGAAAAAAGGTAAGGACTCATTAAAGGTGACATCAGCACACACAAACTCACGCCGGAGAGACGGAGAATAACACCGATATCCCTTTTGGGTCCGAGAGTACCCAAGAAAGACACATTTAATGGATCGGGGATCCAGTTTATCCCGCCCAGGACCAAGAGCATGAACATAACATGTGCAACCAAAAACCTTAAGAGGCAGAGAAAACAAAGAGTGACCAGGAAACAAAACGTCATATGGAATTTGGCCCACTAAGACGGAGGAAGGCATGCGATTAATGAGATACCCGGCAGTAAGAACAGCATCGCTCCAAAAAGATTTAGGAACTTGGTGCTGAAATAAAAGGGCACGGGTGACATCTAACATATGACGCAACTTACGTTCAGCAACCCCATTCTGTTGGGGAGTGCGAGAACAAGAAGATTGATGAATAATACCATGGTCATCAAGAAAAACAGATAAACGAGTACGAAAATATTCTGCAGCATTATCAGTACGGAGAATCTGAATAGAAACATCAAACTGAGTTTTTATTTCTTGATAAAAAGATTTAAAAATGGCATACAACTCAGAACGTGCTTTCATAAGATAAACATAAGTAAGACGGGAATAATCATCCACAAAAATAACAAAATACTGAAATCCGGAGCGTGACGGAACATGGAAAGGACCCCAAATATCGGAATGAACTAAATGAAAAGGACGCGACACACGACTCTCGACTCTATGACGAAAAGAAACACGATGATGCTTACTAAATTGACAGACTTCACAAGGTAAATCAGTGACACGACTACAAGACGGAACTAAGCGTTTAAGATTCTGGAGAGACGGATGACCAAGGCGGCAATGATGCTTGTATGCAGAAACTGAGGACTGGAGGGCAACAGAAGGCGGGAGCTCGTCATCAGTAAAGTAATAGAGACCACCCAACTCAGTACCCCCACCGATCTTCCTCCCCGTCGTGAGATCCTGAAAAACACAATAACCAGGAAAGAATGTGACGGAACAATTTAAGGATTTAGTAAGCTTACTGACAGACAGGAGACTATATGGAAAACGAGGAACATGAAAAACAGAGTCCAAAGAAAGTGATGAATTTAAAGTAACGGAACCCAAACCGGCAATGTGAGAAGTGGAACCATCAGCTAAGGTAACATGAGAAGACTGGCCAATAGGACGAGAGCTAGACAAAATAGCGGAAGCACCAGTCATATGATCATTAGCACCAGAATCAATGATCCATGGAGAATGAGAAGCAAGGCCAGCAAAGGAAGAACCTGTCTGAGCAAAGGTAGCAGTGGAGGATGGCAGAGGAGATGGCTGCAGAGACGTGAGACGGTGGTATTCATCCTCTGAAATAGTAACCACACGCGAAGTGGAGCTAGGTGACCCGGTGAACTGAAGCCCATCATGCTCAGAAACAGTAGCCTGATGTGCAGAAGGGTGGCCATTAAGTTGCCAACAACGATCAACTGTATGATTAGTCCCCTTACAATAAGTACAAAACCGAGGAACACGACCCCGACCACGACCAGTAACTCCTGACTGCTGACCCGTACGCCCAGAATCACGACCGGGACCAACAGAAACACGGCCACCTTGACCAGAGTCACGACCAAAACTACCACGTGCCCCTCCTCCAGACTCGCGACCACCACGCCCAAAACCACGGAAAGGAGGACCACTAGGAACCGAAGCAACGAAAGCAGACTGATCAGAAGGCAAGGAGGACACAGAACCAGTATCAAATATAGAGGCCTGGCGAAGGCGGCTGAACACCTCACTGAGGGAAGGTAACTCCTGACCTCCTAGCAACTGAGAACGAATCGGATCATAAGACTTAGGCAAACCATTCAAGAAGCGAGTCACATGAAGAGACTCACGCTGTCGACGCATAACCTTAATATCAGTAGAAAGAGGCTGACAAATATTGAGCTCCTCACAAACACGACTGAACTTAGCATAATATGTCTCCAAAGAAGAGTCACCAAGACCCAGAGAAAAATAGTCCTGATACAAATCAAAAGTCCGACGCAGATTATTAACCCCAGAATATAACTCCTGAGTTCGTTGCCAAACCTGTTTAGCGTGTCCAAAAACATTAGTGCACCACTAATATCAGGCTCCATACTATTCCACAATTTAAGGCGAATTTGGGCATCCTCAATATTCCAATAGGCAAGTGCAGTAGTGTCAATGGGAGGATCATCAGTGAGAAAATCATGTTGCTTGGAGCCCAAAAAATATGTCTCAACAGATTTAGCCCAAATAGCATAGTTCTTTCCGTTCAAACGAATAGCAGTAATGGACAACATGTTGGGGGACCAGTGGTGAGAAACAGCAGGAGTAGGAGAACTAGAAATACTGGAAACAGGACTAGTAGTCATCTCAAATAGTAATGGAGGAGCACAAAGCCAAAAATAAGGACTGAAGAAACTCTCAACAAAATACCAGAGTAATCCCAGAAAAAAAAGAAGAATCATGTACCAACTTCGGAGATCATTTAGAGCATGATAGCAGCCCCAAGAAGTGCAGCGAAGGAAGAGAACAAGCCCAAATCAGTCCCACAGGCAAGCCGTCGATGGAAAAGACAAAAAAAAACAGCCCACTGAACCAACAAACGAGCAAGAAAACACCAAGAAAGCCTCTAGAACAGTAAATCGGCACCCATAGAACAAGATTCAAGCAGCCAAAAGCCTGGGTAATCGCGCAAACAGGAGATCGAAAAATCGGGAAAAAAAATTCCGAAAAAGTTTCAAAAAATAGAAAACTCACATCAAATGGCTCCAAAAAAATTTCAGAAAAATCACCATAATATCCAGAAGGTGAAAACGAGCCAGAGTGGAGCATCCCGAACTTCGGCCGATCGGCGTAGGGCTGACGTCAGCATGACGTCATCGTACGGCCGATGACGTCAGCCCTATAAAATGGGGTGGTGGTGATGATCAGTCTACTCCAACGTGTTTTGGGTGTCGAGTTAGGGTTTTGAAGGAGAGATTGGGGTCGAGTTAAGGTTTCGACAGTAGCTGGTGGTTGTTGACAATGGCGGTTATAGAAGATCTAGACTAGGCTCTGATACCATGTTGTTTGATAAAGTGTATGTAGGGTGTTAATTAACCCTAACACACGTAAGGTTTATTTATATTAGGCATAAGCCTTTTACCAGTTGTGTTTAACCAATGTGGGACTAAACATAACATAGCATACTCTAACAGGTGTGTTTATACAAACTTATTTACACGCCAATCAAATGCAGAATTATTATGGCACCCTCAAGATTAGTTATTAACATTCCTATGCGACAATTGCTTTAACTTTGTCGCTAAGGTCGCATTTGGAGAAAGGGATTTGAAATGAAGGCTTTGGCATACAAACTCACAAATAGATAAGAGGGTCTGCTAAGTGGAGTTGGATTAGAAGACCTAAGAAGGATAACCCAGTAGCAGTAAAGGTAAGAAAGATATACTTTAATTGGATCCTTGTACAACTAGAATCCTTCGTAAGATTGGTTTGAAAGAATTCCCTTCATCTTGTTATTTCAAATTGACTGACTTACTATAAGGCTCTCAAGATCATTCATGCTTCGTATTGATAAGCTATTTCTCAAATTACTAGAACCAAAACCACTCAATTCATATATCTCCACCCAAATGCAACCTAATATTCTTATTTTGGAATGCTTTAACGCGTCTCTGAACTGAGAGTCTCAGGGTTGTCAATATTTTTGAATTTTTAATCGTGTTCTGCTGCATAGTGCATATGCATATTAGCCAACATGCCCAACATAGCTACAGTAAATATGCATAGCACAACTCTCACCCCCTAGAAAAGGAAGGAAGTAAGGAAAGGAAGAGGAAAAAAAGAAAGAAAGAAAGAGAAGCAGGGCAGAAAGAATATACAATTGATTGTACAAAACATGAATCACATTTTACACAAATTATCTACAGATATATCTTCATGCAATCAATGACGCTAGTTTAATGATATTCAGCTCCATTCTTTGTAAAATATCCTGAGAAACATTCCATTAATTTGAAGAAAGAAATTAATCACCTTTCACATCCTGCCTCAATAAAGACAAAAGGGCTTTATGCACTGCGTCACGCTCCACATTTTCCTCTAGAAGCATCAAGAAAACTCAAAAATTAAATCTGTACCATAGTGGAGTACATATCCTCAACAGCACAACTTGAAACAACTTTACCAGGTGTAAGGAGTTGTGCAAGAATGTCTACGATTTTAGAAAGATGCTCTGGTGTATCCTTGCAGAAAAGTGGAAGTCCACGAATTGCCTGCACCCTAACCTGTAATTGTAGATGAAACAAAAAAACTTCAAGGTTTGAATCAAGAGCAATATATCAATAATAACAGCAAATCCTAACTCGAGTCAAGTCTATAGCATCGTAATTCAACAATGAATTGACTTTACCATCTTCTATTGATTAATCAAAACAAATGGCAAGCTTAACTGCATAGGTCATAACATTCGAAAGCATAAAAGGAGGGGAAACTTGAACTGACAACAAAATACCCATACCAATACTATCCTTTACCCTGATGACTTAATGGATGACATAGTAAGTCTCAAAGATTTGAATTTTGAAAAACATCCAAGTTATATGCTAATCGTTCCACTTTTAAAAAATTAACTATAATATTTTGAAACTTTTTTTTCCATCAAATTTTAATACCATTGAACTGAAGATGGAGCATGTTAGGTCTATTTCGTGAATTGTGATTAAAATAAAGTGTTTATTTCATTCCCTGTAAAAGATTTAAGTACAAAACACGACAAGTTTGGATCAGCAGGACATGGCTCAAGCAAACCAAGGCATGGCTCGAGCAATACAGAAGATCTGCCAGTTCTATAGAGATTCAAAGAGCATCGCTCGACGAATGGCTCAAGCCGTTGCCACAGGATCAGTTCGAAAAAGAGTCCAGACTTTGTAAAGTTGTTGCATACTTTAAGACTCTCAAGCCAAGCACAAATATATCTGGATATAGATTGATCTGAATGATATCCTCAGGGATATAGATACACAAGGAGACTCTCAAGATGATATACGAACATATAGATTTATATATATACAGAGAGGCTATCAAATAAGAGTAGAGCAGAGAAAGAGTACGACAATGAAATTAATTCTTCTTCCCTGAGCATTCAGATTAGCTAGGTTTACATTCAAGTATTTTGAAGAATACATCAAAGAGAGATCATCTTGGTAGATTCCGAAGATGGAGACAAGCACCGTGGTGATTCAGTGTTAGAATCAAGGACTGGGAGATTGGAAAATCGAGGAGTCGAGCAAGAGAGTTTAAACCGTAGTTCGTGGGGATTCGAATGACATCCATGGAGTTTCGGTGTTTGGTTGTAAGTTGGTCTTGTGTAAACCGATTATATAGTGCCTAGCTTGCTCGCTGGACGTGGTTTTTTCCCATATTGGGTTTCCACGAGAAAATCCCTGTGTCTTGTTCTTTACTGCTTTTATGTTTATTTGCTATGTGGAATGCATGAACGTGTATTAAGTATGTAAGAATATTTAGATTTAGATTGAAATAGATCCTAGCTCATCCTAAAGGTTAGTAAATCCAGGAATCCAGAATTTTCAGAGCATATATGAATATAAGGTCAAATTCCATGAATGTTATCCGCTACAAGTTTTCCTAGCACATCACAAATGGAAAATAAACTCTTTGGATGCCTGTAGCAGGCAAAAACTACAAGAGAGAATAATCATTTGCAAAAAGAAGAGAAGCGAGGGAATCAAGGGAGGTAGGGAACTGCATAGCCTACTTTGCAATTTATCTGCAAAATGAATATGCTATGTAGCAATTCTTAACATCATATATAAATTTGAGGTGCAACGTGATGCTCTGATGGAGAGGAAGGTCATTGTTCAACTAGGGTGGTAGACTTCTGATTTTGTCAAGGCTAGTCAAAGGGGGTGGGCGGGCACAGATTGCGAAGGTCTTCTCCGAGTTTGGGGTCAACAGAAAGGAACCTCTAAGGTCAAGAGCAAGGGCTTCATGGATACAGTGGTGATTCAAAGGTTGCCAGAGACTCTATGTAAGATGGTGAGGAGTGGGAGGAAGGACTGTGATTTTGAAGTGGAATGGGCTCTATGTGAAGAAGTTATTTCATAATTGCAGAGGTGCTTGGGGCGGCTTGGAGCTTGTGAGGCCATAACCTGGAGCTGCAGGCAGTTAGGATCTGGTTGGCAAGAAATGACAGGTGTCGGCGGTTGAGCTTCTTGGGTCTTCTTTGTTTTTTTTTGGTTCCCATCCAAGAAAGAATCAGCCAAAGTTTTGCATTCTTGGGATTGGGTTTCTTATGGTCGGTCAATTTTCTGGACGCCAGAGCGTATTATAAGCCAGGTAGCTCCCTGCATCAAGTTAGGGTGCATGCACTAGGTCTTCCTCTTCCATGGGCAGAATACCAAGCACGTGTTTATCACTTAGACACACATAAAATACCTTACAAGTTCAAAAAAATAACTTCAAATCCAATTATAAAACAGAAACAATATAATTTATAACTATTAAATTGTTATGTTTTAAACTATAAACTTGTTTCATCTTATTTTATGTCAAATGATGTTTAAATTAGGGATTAAATGGTGTTTTCCATGTTGAATTTGTGTTATTTTTCAATATTTTTGGTGGTTGCGGATGTTACATTTATATACATAGCAAATAAAAATCCAGCAAGTTACAATTTTTTTGTCATATACCCACCATGTCCGTATTCTCATTTTTTGAAAATTGTGTCATGTGTTTGTGTCCATGTGGTGTCCATACCTGTGTAGTACTTAGATTGCCACTTTACTATTGAGCACCCTCATTTTTAACTACACCTCATACTTAGAATACGTCTTGTCTTAACTACCATAACTATAATATGTATCATACAATCCAAAAGGTCACCATAGGAAAGAATGAGAAAATGTCAAACTACATTTATACCTTCGAAGAATGACATAGTCAAATTTTCAGTGTCTTATTAGGTTTCTAATGAAGCTTACTTATCCCCAATAACAAAAACAATAACAATGCTGCCAATGAAAACAGAGACAGAGAGAGCTGTAAATCTTTCTTTTTTAATGTCAATATTTCATTAATTCAGTACACATGTCCACAGAGATCCTTGGTTTTGGATTTACAAGGCACTGACAACTTCTTTGTCACTTTCACTTCAAGAAGGAGATCACGGGAAATCTTTCCTAAGGAGAGATTCTCCCCTCGTGCGACTATACAATGATTTAAAAAGGAAATATTTTTTCCAAGGAAGTCATGACAAAATGATCAATACTTCATGAACCATCTATGCAAGCATCTACATTACAAGGAGGGCAGCAATGTCCGCATTGTAGAAACTAGAGTTGTAGTTTTATTGTATTTTATTGTACCTTATTATTCCGTGAGGGGTTTTTATGTAATTGTACCACTCTTATTTACCCTAATATAAATTATAGCTTTTCTGTGTGGCTGTTACGTCTGCGCATTCTGTTTAAACCTCTATCTAGAATTTACATGGTATCAGAGCTAATCATCATCGGGTGATTAGAGAAGATATATTGATTTTCTTCGCTTCTATTCAATCCTAGAACCTAGTTCGAATCCATCTTGCTGGATTTCTTATCTTGACAGATTTTGATCTGTTGACCTCTTTATTTTCCTTTTAACAGATTTTGATCTGTGTTTTGGCTTTCTTGGTGCTTCTCATCTGGAACCCTAGAGTTGTCTTGGTCGTTTAGTTGTCATCAATTGATACATCTGAGATTCAATCTCATGGCCTCAGAGAAAGGTGATGTTTTGTCTGTGAAGCTAGACAGGAAGAACTATACAATCTGGCATTTTCATTTTCAGTTCTTTGTTATGTTGATGGAACCGAAGCACAACCTGACCCATCTAAGGTTAAAGAGGCAAACCAATGGAAGGTAAGCAATGCTATAGTTGTGTCATGAATAGTGGGCTCTATGGATACCAACATTGGTATTCCAATGAGAGGACTTTGTACAGCAAAAGAGATGTGGGATTACCTTGAGAAAGTCTATCAGCAGTCAAACTTGGCCCTAAAATTTCAGATTGAGTATGAGATTTTTAACTATGAACACAGTGAGTGCAGTATACAAGAGTATTATGCTGGTTCATGGATTTGTGGGCTGAATATGAGCTTGCAAACATAGGGAATATAACCGGTGCTTGTTGTATTCGAAGCTTGAAGGCCATATACGATGAGAGGAAAGTGATGCAATTCTTGATGAAATTGCGTTCTGATTATGAAAATATTCAGGCTAATATTTTGAACCGCGGTATGCTACCTACAATGGATATGGTTTTGGGGAACTCCTTCAAGAGGAGACAAGGGTTGCAACACAAGCTGCCCTCGAAGGAAAGAGGGCTGTCGAGTCAGTTTTTATTGCTAAACAGGGTTTTGGAAAACCATCTCCAAAGGATTTATCCAAGACAGAATGTTTTGAATGCAAGGAGTTTGGACATGTGGTGTTTCACTATAAGAAAGAAAAAATTTTGTGTCTACTACAAACAACCTGGGCATATTATTACAGCGTGTGGTGAACTTCCACAGAAAGGGCGTAGAAATTTCAACCAAAAGAAACCAAACCAGCAAGTTTACCAAGGTGCTAGTGTTACATCAGTTGGATCTCCTCAGGATGTGAAGTTAAGACGCTGCCTCTTCCACTAGCTCAGAGATAACAGGAATTCAAGCAACCCTGATTTCTGATGAAATTCGCCATTTGGTACAAAGCTCTGTATCTTCGGCTATGTCCTCCGCTTTTTTCGCAATTGGCTTGTCTCTTAAGAATTCTCAATTGTCTCCACTTATTAACCCTCTTTGGATAATTGACTCTGGTGCATCCAACCATATGACTGGGGTACATGCTAGCCCACCTTCCAGCAAAGCTTACATTGGAAATAAACAAATTCTCACAACAAATGGTGAAAAGCTAGATATCATTGGAACAAATAACCTCTCTTTATCTGTTACGCCTAATTATTCTTTTCGTTTACCAAATGTTTTTCTAGTTCCTAAGCTTACAACTAATCTTGTTTTTGTTAGTCAACTTGTTGATGATGATCACATTGTTTCTTTCTCTCGTGATGGATGTCTTATCCAGGACCGTCGCATTGGGACAATGAAAGGGCAGGGGCGTAGGATCGGTCGGCTGTTTGCTCTAGAGTTTGAGAGGCTAGAATGCAGCACTTGCTTATTCACTTCTTCTAAGTCTAATTTTTCTGCTTCTAATAAAATTTGGCACGTGTGGCATCATAGACTCGGCCATCCAAATGCCATAAAGCTAGATACTTTGTTTTCTTTTGGTTTCTTGAAGAAGAAAATTTCTTTATTGGGTAACATTAATAAATCTTGCATTAGTTGTTCTTTGAGTAAAAGCAAACATTTGCCCTTTCCTATTCATTCTGATATTACCACAGCACCTTTTGATTTGATTCATAGTGATATATGGGGTCCTTCTCCTATTCTTTCTAGATTAGGGTATAAATATTTTGTTTTATTTATTGATGACTACACTCGCATGCGTTTATTTCATGCATCATAAATTCGAAGTGTTCTCCCATTTCAAGACATTTTTATCTCTATGTCGAACTCAATTTGACACGGTTAGGTTTTTGTTTATGGTAATTTATGTTTCAAACATGTGTTAGGTCACATTAGGTCTGATGAAGAAGGCAGACTCATTGCATAAGGTTTTCAGAGGTCAGAGATTGATTCCTAAAGAAACTTCACAAATGGCACTAGTCAGCTATGGAATAGGCACTTGCCATGTTGGGCACATTGGATTCCAGAGAGCTGATAAATAATGGCAAGATGAATGGCACTTGCCATGCTTTCAAGTAAATTCCAGTGAGTTGATAAATAATAGCAAGACCAATGGCAAGATCAATAGCACTTACCATACTCACAAGCAGATTCCAGAGAGGTCTCAAAAGTTGGCAGAATGAAATGGCAAAAAGTTGACACTAGCAGAAGTGCCAACTTCACACATGGCACTAGCCATACTTGAAGATTTACAAATTTGTTTTAACTGAGCTGACTGGAAAGTTTGGGATATATTTAACTCTTAAAAAGATCTTTCCTACATGACTAACGTATGTATCTGGGCATACTAAGTGGAGAATAAAGAGTTCCATAAAGAGTGAGATACTTATCAAAGAGATAGGATTTGTGGGCTTTAAAGATTAGAGAGAGACGTATTGGTAGAGACAAACTCTCCAAATTTTCTACAGAAAAAATGTATTATTCCACCATTGAAGAACTGTATCTAGACATACTAAGTGAAGAATAAAGAGTTCCATAAAGAATGAGATAACTATCAAAGAGATAGGATTTGTGGGCTATAAAGATTAGAGAAATATTTTACAGAGAAAATATATTCTTCCACCATTGAAAAACAGCACAAAAGATTATCTCAGTGGATTCCAAAGATGACAAAAAACATCGTGGTGATTTAGTATTAAAGATAGGAAGCATCGTGGTAATTCGATGCTAGAGTTAAGCGACTAGGGAACAGAAAATCGATGAGTCGAGCAAGTTAACTTAACCCGTAGTTCATGGTGATTCAAATGGCATCCGTGGAGTTCAGTGTTTGGTTGTAAGTATAACTTGTGTAAACTATTCATTGATAGTGCTTGGCTCGCCCAAACCAAAAGGAGTTGGTCCACATGATTTTTTCCCGCATTGGGTTTCCACGGCAAAAATCTCTTGTCTCTGTCTGTGATTGATTTTATTATGCCTGCATAAGATTTATGATATATGCATAACTATAATTAAAATTGGCCATTCGCACCCTCACTAAGGTAAAAGTAAATCCGTGTATTGCAGAATCAGAGTTAGGGTTATTTCAGACTCTACGATAAAATCTTATTGGGTAACAAAGAGAAAGATAAAAATACTTCGTTTGGATTCAGGGGGAGAATACATGTTAACAGAATTCCAAAATTTTTTGAAATCTGAGGGGACATAGTCACAAAGAACATGCCCTGATACCTCTAAACAAAATGGTGTGTATGAAAAGAAAAATCGCCATGTTCTAGAAGTTGCAAGGACTTTGATCTCTGATTTCAATATACCTTCCACATTTTGGGTTGAGGCTGTGTCAACAGCTATTTATCTTATCAATCGCGTTCCATCCCCAGTCTTGAAAGACATCTCTCCATATTACTCATTATTTCATGGTGCTCCTAATTATTCATGGTTACATGTGTTTGGTTGCGTGTGTTTTGTTCACCTTTTAGCTCATGAAAGAACAAAGTTTTCCAAGCAACCTGCCACGTGCGTTTTTGTAGGATATAGTCCTGATTAGAAGGGGTTCCAATGTTATGATCCCAGTATTCGTCACATACGTGTCTCTCGTCATGTTATTTTCTTACAAAGTATCTCATACTATACCTCTATTGCTCGGTCCCCCGAATCGTCTATCCTTATCTTACCTGATTTTTCAGATTCTCAATGCATTTACTCTAAATCCTAGTGAAGATAATATGTCTAGTTCTATTGATGCCACAAAGCAAATCTTGATTTATCAAAGATGGAGCAAACAAGATCATCCTACTACCCATTCATTTCACCAACCAGAGCAAGGTCAGTCTTCTCCTTCTGGACCTGTAAGTTCTTCTATTCATTTCTCAAATGTACATGATCTAGTCTCTTTAACTCCACTTGTTCCTTTGAGACGCTCCACTCATCCTACTCGTGCGCCTGACCGCCTTAGTCTTTGCACATCACTCTTTGTTTACTTCCTTGGATTCAATTGATATTCCTGCTTCTTACCAGCACGCAGTTAAGATTCCCTATTAGAAAGAAGCTATGGATGCAGAGATAGGTGCCTTACTGGAGAATGAGACATGGGATATGGTGCCTTGTCCTCCTAACACTTCCATTATTGGCAGTAAGTGGGTGTTTTCTGTTAAACTAAACTCTGATGGTAGCATAGATAGATACAAAGCTAGACTTATTGCACAGGGTTACAAATAGGAGTATGGGAATGATTATGAGGAAATATTTGCTCCGGTAGCTAAAATGACCACTGTTCGACTTCTTATAGCTCTTTCTGCTTTACGTCAGTGGCCTATCTTTCAAATGAATGTGAAAAATACATTTCTCCATGGCCATTTAAAAGACATTGTCTATATGAGACCTCCTCCTAGCTGGTTTCATGACAAATCTATGGTTTGTTGGTTGAAAAAGTCTTTATATGGTTTAAAACAAGCTCCAAGAGCTTGGTTTGAGCGTTTCCGAACGGTTATTCTTGATGCAGGATACATACAAAGTAATTATGATTACTCTTTATTCACCCATCACTCTTCACATGGTAATACCATTCTTTTGTTGTATGTGGATGACATTTTTATTACTGGTGATGATGTAGAAGGTATTGGAAGCTTGAAGCAGCTCCTATGCCAATCTTTCAAGATGAAAGATTTAGGACCTTTGACGTATTTTCTTAGCTTAGAGGTATATTGCTCATCTTATGGGTATACTATTAATCAGAGGAAATACACCACTGATTTGATCAAATTTGCTCATTTAACTGATGATAAATGTGTTGATACCCCTATGGAGATGAATGTCAAGTTCAAACTGAATGATGGCGAGAAGCTTCCAGATCCAACTTACTACCATCAACTTGTGGGACGTCTCATCTACCTTACTATGACTCGGCCGTATATATCTTATGCAGTTAATGTTGTTGGTCAATTTGTTTCTGATCCATGCCATGCTCATCTTACTGCAGTTCATCGTATTATTCGGTATCTTCAAGGCACTGTCTCAAGAGGATTGTTCTTTCCTTCTCAATCATCCGCCCATTTACGAGCCTAAGCTGATGCTGATTGGGCTGGTTGCCTTGATATTTGTCGCTCTATCACTGGTTGGTGTGTGTTTCTTGGAGATTCACTTGTTTCTTGGAAGTGTAAGAAACAACCAGCTGTTTCTAAGTCTTCAGCTGAAGCATAATATAGAGCTATGTCTTCATCTTGTGATGAGATCTCCTAGCTTAGAGGTATTTTGTAAGAGTTGGGTGTGCATATTACGACTCCAACACCATTATATGCTGATAATGTTAGTGCTATCCGTATAGCATCCAATCCAATATTTTATTAACGTACTAAGTACATTGAAGTTGACTGCCATTTTATTCATGACAAATACTTGGATGGTAAGATTACTCTCCCTCATATTGCCTCTCAGCACCAACTTGCAGACATTTTCACTAAGGCAATGACTCGGGCCCGACATGTATAATTGGTTGACAAACTGATGCTAATTAATCAGTCTTAGTTTGAGGGGGAGTGTAGAAACTAGAGATGTAGTTTTATTGTATTTTATTGTACCTTATTATTCTGTGAGGGGTTTTTTATGTAATTGTACCACTCTTATTTACCCTAATATAAATTACAGCTTTTCTGTGTGGCTTTGAGGTAGAACAGACCACAATATTACGTCTGTGTATTCTGCTTAAACCTTTGTCTAGAATTTACACGCATAAGCCACAAACAAATTTTTTGCTTTTTCTATATTACCCAAGTCCAATTCCAGGGGCCCCTTTTTAAAGTAATTCCTAGACATAAACCCTAGGCAACAAATTAATGTCCCCACCATCAATCTAGAAACTCAACCGCAACACACAAGTGAACTAATAAGAAATCCCACATGCTTGCTAACTATAGACACAGCCAAAAACTCAAGTCTACTTAACTAATTAATTCAATCACCCAAAATAGGACTAATAAAATTGCTTAAACTTTTCAACAGCAAGACCCCTCTTCAATAGATTTCACTGAACAATCCAGTCAAACAAATCAATTAACCAACTAAGAAGTTCTGTATCACGAGTTCGAAAAACAACCAAAAATGAGAAGTACATATAAAGCCACTGACCCCAAGTTCCTCTGCCTCGCACAAATCGACACGGGAATAGACTGCCGTGTCTGAAACTTCGGGGACGAACTTGAAGAACCTGGGAATGAGCTGGGCAGCCAACTGCCTCGCCTTGATGCTGTCGCTTCCAGCCGCGTTAATGATACCTCTGTAGTCCTCAACATGCTGTAACAATTCAATTCTCAATATCAAATACACAGCTCACACTATAGTAAAAAAGCATAATACTTGGATTCAAACTCGAGAAAGTGGCAAAACCCTAGAAACTCAAGAGAATGAGAGAAATAAACAGGAAGTTGGAGAATTGCGGACCTGGGACTTGTCTTTGGCCTCGCTAGTCGTTCGCCATACTCGTAGAGCTGCTCAATGCCTTTGGCGTCGTCGGAGGCGTCAGCCATTGCTGATTGAAGCCGACGAAGTGGAAAATCAACAAGAACAGTCCTCGCTGCTTCGAGCAATGCGTATGTGACAGTATGTCTATATATGTATATACGTATAGAGGGAAATTTGTGTACGTAAATGTGAATGTATAGATATAGTGGGAGATTTGTTTATCGAACAGTGGAGGGGAACGTCGTGCTCAAGGGGCTTGACTGGTGAGGGTAGTGTTTGGAAATGCAGGCTCGAGTTGAGAGACAAAACGCCTGTCCTGACCCCCTTTTGCTGGGTAGTTACCTGACAACTTGAGAAAATAAAGTTATTTTTCAACTCTTAATTTAACTTAATTCAGTACTTTAAGTTGAGCATCATTTTAAATACTACTTTTAATAAAAATTAAGTCTTTTCAAATTGTGATTATATCAAGAAATCTCCTCACATTTTTTATTTTTGAAGTTTGAACCAGTTGAACTAGCTTACATAACTTATGAACTGACACTCCAATTAACATGTCGTTAACTCTCACACGTCAATCACTACACACCGGTGTCTCCTATCAAGTTTCGTAGTCCCTTGACCCTTCCTCCCCATTTCGATACCCCAATGGCCTAAGTGGCTTAACTTCGAAAACTTAAGTTTCGAAATCCTGAAAACTTGTTTAACTTACAAATCGGGACTCCGTTTGACATGTCATCAACTCCCACATATCAATCATGACACATTGGTGTCTCCCGTCAAGTGTCGCACTCCTCGAACCCTTCCTCCTCATTTAGGTACCCCAACAGCTGAGTTGACCTAACTCTGAAAACTTAAGTTTCGAAATCCTGAAAGCTTGCATAACTTATGAATCGGGACTCCAATTGACGTGCTATCAACTTTCACACGTCAATCGTGACACACCGATTCCTCCCATCAAGTTTCGCACTCCTCAGACCCTTCCTCCTCATTTTAGTACTCCAACAGCCGAGTTGGCCTAACTTCGAATATTTAAGTTTTGAAATTCTGAAACTTTGCGTAACTCATGAACTGGGACTTCGTTTGATGTGCTGTCAACTCCCACACGTCAATCGTGACACACCGGTGCCTCTCACTAAGTTTCGCACTCCCGGGACCCTTCCTCCCTATTTCAATACCCCAAAGGCCGAGTTGGCCCAACTCCGAAAACTTAAATTTTGAAATTCTAAAACTTTGCATAACTTATGAACCGGGACTCCGTTAACGTGCTGTCAACTTTCACACGTCAATCGTGACACACCAGTGCCTCACGTCAAGTTTTGTACTCCTCGAACCCTTCCTCTCCATTTCAGTACCCTAACGACCAAGTTGGCCTACCTTTGAAAACTTAAGTTTTGAAATTCTAAAATTTTGCATATTTTACAACCCAGAACTTCATTTGACGTGCCGTCAACTCTCACACATCAATCATGACACACTAGTTCCTCCCGTCAAGTTTCGCACTCCCTGAACCCTTCCTCCCCATTTCAATACTCCAATGGTCGAGTTGGCCTAACTCCAAAAACTTAAGTTTTAAAATTCTAAAAGTTTGCATAACTTACAAATCAGGACTCTGTTTAACGTGCCGTCAACTCCCACACATCAATCGTGACACACCAGTGCCTTTCGTCAAGTTTCCCACTCCCTAAACCCTTCCTTCCCATTTTAGTACCCTAACAACCGAGTTGGCCTAACTCTAAAAACTTAAGTTTCGAAATCTTAAAAGCTTGCATAACTTTTGAACTGGGACTCTGATTGACTTACCATCAACTCTCACATGTCAATCGTGACATGAAGAACATGAATATATATGACATGAAATAGAAAATGGAAAATATGACCCAAACCAAACTCACACATATATTTCATAAAAATATTATAACTTATATTACATTATACTGAACTACAAACCGAAACAAGCTTTATGGTCCATGTTCATAACAACATAGATAGATAGTTAACAAAGTCATCGTGACCTTCTTTTTCTTAGAAGTATGAACGTTTTGGGTTAAAAACTAGCAACGGATCTTTAATAATTCTATTATTCATTGTGTTGGATCAACACATTCTTTCTTCACATATTCTGTGAAATGATATCTATCTAACCTTCGTTGCATTTGATTAATCTCGCGTTCGAGCACTTTCATGATCTTGTTATAAGATGAGTTGCCGAACAACTTAACTGAACGAACCTTTGAGACACGTAGGCCATGCCATCGGCAACACATCTCTTGTTCACACAATTTATCGAACAAGTCTTCCCATGGAAACCTTATGCATTGGTCATCAGTCACCACTTGGGGTGGACGTAAGGATGCATCGCCGATAAAGATGTGGCTGACCGGACACATTATATCGTGCATTAAGATAGATTTGTTAAGAAAGCAACGCTTTCCCCTATACCATTTGTTACCAATTGGATCCATGTATGTATGCACCAGATGCATAACTGAGGATTGGTTTTCATCTATGTCACCGCTTTGAACCGAACGACTAGATGATGCCCCAAATAATCTTTTTCGTTTTGATATATTTGGAAGTATGATTTAGCACATCTTCACGTTATTACACAACATATATATAGGCAATACGGTACAATGAATGAGTAAAGAGTTCACGTGAATTCATTGGGTTGCAGGAGAAGCCTTTTTTGCAGCCTTCACGTGAAGACTTAAGGACAAGCAAGGCTTTAGCGTTAACATGACAACTCATAACAAAGGCTCACATACAAGATGAATTATACTTTATTTATGTTGTAATAATATTTTTTTTACAAAAAACCCTAATATAAAATTACTTTAAAAAAAGTTTTCATAACAAACCGTACAGTGTACAAAAAAACTAAATACCCCAACTACTATATATGACCTCTCATACCACATCGGGATGGTCTCCTATCTCTCGTCGACCTACGGTTCTCGTAGACACGTGTGATCTAACGTAGTCTTTGTGGCTTTGGTTGTGGCTGTGACTCTGGCTAAGCCTCTGCTTGCATGATTGGTGAAGCCTGCTGTAGGTCAATGGTAGGGGATGTGTGATTTGCCTGTAAGACCTGTGGATCAATGCTATGGGTTGCCACCACTAGAACATCTGGATGCCCACTGCTCACCTAGGTAATCTGAGATGGCCCCTCTAGGTATGATGGTAGATATGGAGGTGCATACTGGGACGACATGACTGGTGAAACGCGTCCTTCTATATGCATGAAAGACATCTTTATACTCTGCCCTGATGCTAACAATGGGTTGACTTATGCGTCAAAGTCATCGTCAGCGCCTAATGTCGAGTACCCAGATCCTTGGTCATACACAATAGGAGAGCTGATGTGGCGGGGGGCAGTGCAACACGGTCTCACCTCGCAACTAGTCGGATGTGATGAAGGAGGTACATCTCGTGACTCACTATGATATATGTACGCTGCCATCGTCAGAGTCACATGCGATGAGTATGATCAGTAGCACCGAACGACTGTGGCATCTGATATAAGGATAATCTTGGGGGGTGTGGCCGCACGGGAGGGGGAGCAACTATACCTGCTGACCATGCAATTTGATCCTCCTCATGTAATACATAAAGTGACATGGTACACAGGTCCCGTGCCCTATACATATCCTGCAATGTCTCTGGCAAGCCATATGCATGTATGGCATGATCTACAAGCTAATATACGGACATGATATGACGAGTTTGCAAAATGATGGGATGTATTTGTGACTATCTGACATTAAGAAACCACGGTAAAATAAATAAAACTTGAAGGCATTACTAACCGCAATCTCTATAAGATGTCAAATAAAAAGTACCTATCCGACTACGAGATGTCAGATGAGAATTGAGAGTTTAGTTAGCCATCGCTACGTTATTTAGTCTGGTATTTCCCGTTTTGTATGTTTAATAAGTAATTTGTTTATCTACTACGACCATCGTCCTCGTATTTGTCTGCTATTCCAATTGTAACGATGAATTTAGTAATGAGAAGTTGATGGCCATATTATTATCACTCATTGCATCAAAACTACAATACAATACGAAATACACGAATACACTTGGAAACATAGGCAATTCCTAAGATGGTTACAAAGAAACTAACAATACGAAGTACAAACACAACATATTCACCACTACCACAATGCAAAGGCAATGTGTTAAACATTCTCCTCATCTAATATCTCGATGTCTGATTGATATTTCTTATCGTTACTGGTTTGCATATACATTTTTCATTCACCCATAAATCTATATTCCTTCTTCTCATTTGCAGACTAAAGAAATGACCATCGTTGATGATACTGTGTCATTCTATTAACTTCTTCACGAAAACGGTGCAACGCTATTTGTAACAACTTAGGAATATTAATCGGCATATTCATGGCTCTACGACGGGGGACTTGAATATTCACACCTCAACAAACTTCTACCAAGACTTCGGTCTCTTTAATACGATATTGGTACTCATTGTACATTTTGTTAACAGTGTTACATGAGTAACATTTATTAGAGTCCAAAGAATACTCCCACTCGTCATACCCAACCCAATGACGACATGTTGCCTCAAAAATATCACTCACTGTGTAATTCATGTTTGAAGTTGTATAGTAGTATAACAAAAAAACTGTAACCCAATCCTTATATAATTGTTACTTGTGAACTACATCATCTCATGAGTGGAAAATGACATTGATTTGGACTTCGCTCTGTATGCCAATTGGTGTTACCTTTCACATGTGAAGGATGATGTTATTAATCTCTGTAAATGTCTTGTGACTGCTGACGAAATACTGTGTACCCAATCCATGTCGAATAAAGGCTGTGAAGGAAGTGAGAACCCTATGTAGGTACATGTTGTGAATAATGTGACTACTCTTTGTAAGCTATGTGCATGATGTGACTACTCCATGAATATGAAAGACGATGTTATTACTCTCTGCAAAGTTCTTGTGAACGCTGACTAAAAGCTATGAACGATGTGACAAAAGATTGTGAAGGATGTTACTAAAGGTTGTAAAGTATGTACATGCTGATGAATAAAGACTGTGAAGGATGTGACAACCCTTTGCAGGTACATACTCTGACTAAAGACTGTGAAGGATGTGACAACCCTACGTAAGTGCAGGCTGTGACTAAATGTTGTAAAGGCTTATAAAAGGTTGTGAACGATGTAACTACTCTTTGCAGGCCATGTGCATGTAAATAGAAAACTCCATGAATCTGAAGGATGATGTTATTATTCTCTACAAAGTTCTTGTAACTGTTGACTAAAAGTTGTAAACGATGTGATAAAAGACTATAAAGGATGTTACTAAAGGCTGTGAAGTATGTGTATGCTGATGAATAAAGACTGTGAAGGATGTGACAATCCTATGTAGGTGCATGATTTGAGAAAATGAAGGAATTACTCCTCGTAATATCCCAAATACGAATAACTATTATCTTCAATACAGATAATGCAGTCCATCAATAAGATTAAGTTCAAATACAAGTACAACTAACTAATATCTTCAATACATATACAAATAAACCATCACACATGGCTAACTACCCTCCAATAAACAACTTAGATAGTCCGATTTGGACATTTGCGCATATCGCTCTTGTTCCTTACAAATACCGCAATGATTGATTTGCCATTTCCTAGAGACGTCTATCTCATTCTGGATTCGTTTTGTATTTAGGTGCCCGATGTAATTTCTCGTCGATAGCTCGGATAAGGTATAACCTTAGGACCATCTGCCCAATAATGCTTGTGCACCATTGGTTAAAAACTTGTTTCATACACATAAGCATAAACGTCTATGCTATACTAAGGAGCAATTAAGTGCCATGGTTGTCTACTCGATTTTGAACACACTACGAGCATGTGTGAATAAGGGTAATGATAGATTATCCATTTTTTGCAATCCCATTACGGAGGATTCAGAGACACTACATATTTGGTATTCCCTTTCATGCCTACTGGATTTGTAACAACCTCAGCTTAACCTTGGCCCCTGTAACTGAAATATAATAACATGGTCATTGTATTACACATTGAGAAGTATAAAAATCTAACAATAAGTGAGATAACTATATACACTTTCTAAAATTTATGACATTACCAATTAAACATAGTTACACGATGACCCGCTGATCGAGCTTGATACTTTTCTATCTTCTCTTGCACTTCACTTGCGTACCTCAACCCCTTAGCTGAATCACATTTAATTTGCATTTGTTTTTTATTGAAAGTGTTAACTAGGTGGTAGAAGATAACTTGAACACATGTAGTTATAGGCAAGTCTCGTGCACCTCTTAATACATTGTTAAAACACACTAAATCGTTGGTGGTTGTAACTCCGTAATGATAACATTCATTATGTGCTAATGTCCACTTTCTAGGGTCCTCCCTGTATAATTCATTGTATGCTGGCTCAAATAATTGTTTAATTGCTTTTATATCTCCTCGAACTTGCACACTTGACAGACATTTCTAGTTTTCCATATAAGATCCTTAACTTTAGTGTTACCGAACTTTGTTTGGTAATTACTTCGAAAGTGCCTAAGGCAATATCTATGGAATATAGTTGGTTGACCTATTCATGGTCTTCTCCTTCACATTTAATAGTGCTCAATATGGCGGCATATCGATCAGAAATCAAAGTGAGCCCCTCCTGCCCTGGTACAATAAGATGCCTGACATTGTATATAAACCATGCCCAATCACGATAGTTTTCTAATTCAACTAGTGCAAAAGTTAAGGGGAAAATGTTGTTCATCACTATTATTGCCGTAGCAATGAGCATAACTCCTTTGTATTTTTCATAAAGATGGGTACCGTCGACACCTATCACTAGAGGGCAATGCTTGAAGCCTTCAATGCATGGCTGAAATGCCCAAAATATTCTGTCTAGCGTAACTTCGCCTATGCATCCAATTTCGCGTGCTTGTAAAATCACAGTCGTGCCCGAGTTCCCTAACTTTAATGTTCTCATGTACTTTGACAGCTTTTCATATGTTCTTCCAAGCTATGCTTTCTTATATGACACAGTGAAACCAACATTGGTTTTAACAATCTTCACTATGGATGCTATCTTCCAATCTGGGTTTTCCTGTACACCACAATAAATGAATACTTAAACTTTACCAAGGAATAACATGAATACATAAATTGATATGTCTTAGTTTAAATTGAAAAGTCATAACAACTTACAGCAACTTGGGACATAATCATGCATGCAATGGATGTCGAATTCAAATTGCAGTGATCTATACTGTCCATCCCATGTAAACAGGTATGCGGTTTGGGGTATTGCATGATCTAAAAAAAAATATGCTTCTTTTTCAAATACGCAAGCAGTTTTCATAGGCAATCGTGAGTGCACCTAGTACTCCATACTTTTTTGTTTGTTTCTACAAATAATAATGTTTTTTTCTTTTCATATGATACCAGTTACATGCACTAATCACTACATTCTTATATTTGAAAATCATCCATTTTGCAAACTTTGGATTAGCGTCAGACCATGTCGGGCTGCAATCATATAAATTTCAACCAGCTATCGTATCGTCTACCCCATCCACATTAGTAAAAAAGGGCACCAGAGTGTCATTTAAATCAACAATGTTCACTTGTTTGTGTCCATTGTCATCAGAGTAGTCGTTTACTTCATTTGTTATTAAAAAACCAACATCTTCATCTGATTCAATAGACTAAACATCAACATCTTCATTTACTTATTTCCCAATCTCATCTAAGCCACCGAGTCGTTCCATGAGATCAATACTTGCACTGGGACTTCCCACCTCTTCGCACACTCATTGGCCCAAAGCATATTTTGGGTGAGGTGTAGCTGGACTGTGAAAATCATCATATTATTCAAAATTATTCTGGCCTTATGAGTGTTCCACATTTGGGCTGAAAAGGTTAGATATTTGTTGTTCCGACGCATTTTTTGGCATTGCATTTTGACTACTTTGCCCAAGTATAAGCATTCCAATAAATGCCCCCAAGATTGATACATCTCCCTCCTGCGATAATAATTCACTGTAGGATTGGACATCTCCCCAACTCACATCTGCACGACTAACACTGGTGGTTATTGTGCTCCCCTCCTTCACAACGTATGTTTCAACACAATGCAAGTTAGTATATCTTAAAGGGAGATTCGAGACAGTTTACAATGTTATGTCGTCATTGACCGACAACTTCGTATATACCAAGATTTCTCTAATTCGTCGATAAGGGTATCTATATATGAACTTTATATTCACATGTTTTCCATACTCAGCCATCATAGGCATGATCATTTCCCATAACCCAGCAATGAGGTTCCCAGTTCTATATCGTAGCAGCCACTAGCCTCTATATCATAGGTTATGCCTTCTCGACAATCTTTTACTATCTCTCCCTTCCAATAAACATTACCATTGTCGTCATTACTTAGTCGTGCCTACCATCAAACATAGATAATTTCAACCCACCTCATGAAGTAGACTTTACTTTACTAGATAAGTGAAAATTAAGAGGAAAAAAATCAATTGCATATCTAAAACAAAAAAAAAAAAAAAACAAAAAGTAGAATATGTCAAGTGACATTGCCCAACAGATCCTTATTTGTGGTTAAAAGGAAAATAAATTTGAAAAAAGAAAAAAAGAAAAAGGAATATCATTTAGTGTATACTCAACCAATGTGCACAATATGTGGTTACCTCATTTCCACACGACATTCAAACATGTGGTTACCTCATTTCCACAGGACATTCAAACATAAGATTAATATATTAAATTATTTTTAAGCAAAAAGTGTATGCAATTGTGCTATTAAGATGACAGTCAAAAGTTTCTCAACTACTTTTGCCACGAGCATATGAACAGAAAAAATATCCAGAAAAGAGGGTCATCATAAATGTCTAAGAGAAAAAAAGTTAAACACAAGAAAGAGAAAGCAAAAGGACCAAAAACGATAAACAATAACAAAACACAACTGTACAACAGAGTTAGATTTCCATTGATATTGCCCAAGTGATCTGTTCTTTTCACAAACAGAAAATGGATATAATGGAGCTGCCTTTACTTTGATTATTACAGCTCTTTGCTTACTATAACTACATGTAATATTTTGGTGAAGACACTTAAATTTTTCTACACTACATTGATTATTAGAAGGCTTTGGTAAGGTGGAAAATAATGTTAATGATTGAAGACTTGAGGCACTTAAAAGATTACACACATTTTTCTGTAGTTCACTAAATGATTTAAAACCTTCAAGCTTAAGACTTGAGGTTTTTCTATCTTTCTTGCATCAAAGCATCTCTCACATTCGCATTTAGCTTTTCGCTGGCAAAATCATCTTGGATTTTTTTACAACTACATGCTTTCTCAAGTTATTGATCCCACAATTTATTATATGAAAATCTCAAAAGATTTAAATAACTAATCAATGAAGATTATGAAATCTTATAAAGGTAACCAACTTAATTAAAAGTGTCATGAAAAATACATACTTTTTTGTTTGAGTTGTCAGCCAAAAAGTGATGACCCTGATGGAGTTGTCCAAGAGAGCGGTAGAGTGAGAGAGACATAAGGGAAGTGAGAGAGTTCTGAGAGAGATAGGGACGAGTGAGAGAGCGAGAGTGAGATCAAAAAGGAGAGCTAGGAGGGACGACTGAGAGAGCGAGAGTGAGAGAGATAGAATCATGTTTGATCGCAGCTAGAGTTTTTGTATCAACAACATAAAACGCTATTTGAAAAAGCATTTTTAAGAAGAAAAAAATGTTTTTTGAAAAAGTGATATTTTAAAAAACGATAATTGAAAAAACGTTTATATGCTAGTATATTTTCACTTTGCCATTGGACATATTACAAAGAATACAACTAAGAAACGCTATTTCAAAAGCGTTTTCAATAAAAACACCATTTGAAATGGTGCTCAATTTGGGATTTTGAATTAAGTTGAATTAGCACCGAAGTTGGGAAATAAGTTGAATTTCCCTCTTTGTCAGGAAAATTAGCCCCCCTTTGCTTCTCTCCTTTTTTTTTGTCGGGATTGAGGACTTGAAATTTACGTAAATGGATAATTAGATGAGGTAATTATACTTTACTCTCTTGTAGTTTGAGCTAAAATTAGATGACACCCCTGTGATTTAAAAGTGAACACATGACCCCCTGTGGTTTGTACTTATTTGCAAAATAGATGAAAACTATTAGACTTAATAGAGATTTTGTTATGGGGGTATTTTCTTGATTTTATATCCCTAAATTAAACATCAAAAAGACTATTTGGCCCTTTTATGCCAAGAAAAACTCTTTCAAGGGATTTTTTTTTGTTATTTCACTAAATCGTCGTTTTTATGTTCTAATTTAGAGATATAAAATAATGAAAATACCTCAATTACAGAATTTTTATTAAATATCATGATTTTTATGCATTTTTTAGATAAATCCAAACTACAAGAGGATCATGTGTTCATTTTAAATCATAAGGGGATTATTTGATTTTGGGTCAAATCACAAGGGGGTAAAATATAATTGCCCCAAATCATAATAAATGAAAAGTTAAAAATTTCGTTTCTCTCTTTTTCTTCTTTTTTACAAAAGTTTTTTAATCCTTAGTGAAAACTTTGCTCGACAAAATTACATATGTTCTAGGTTGTGTTTGTCTTCACGGAATGGGATAAGAAAATAAAGAATCTCGAGACACAAGGGATGCTGGAATGACAAATCCTTCCTAGAATAACTTGCTAATTTGACCTTCAATCTCAAATCCTCGAATTGCTTGTTTTGAACCCGGACCGCTTGAGAGCAAAATTTTCACCCGGATTTGCTCCATTAGCGAGCTTGAAGTAAGAATATACTTGTGCAATTTTGATGTTAAACGTTATACTAGTGTCGGTCACTCTGATATCAATTGTCTGTCTGGACGATTTGTTCTTTGCCGAAACTAATGAGTTGTGAATATTCACTGCCTATGGGGAGATTATTAGGCAGGGGTGGCTCCGAAGGGCTCTACCTCGAACAAGTGCTCCCATGTAATCAAAAAATAATATATGTATATATATATAGCAAAAAATGCAAGATTACATGAAAATTTCAGTTCTCTGTGTTATGTCAATATGTGAGTCCCCAAACTCAACTCGATTAAATACAATAGTACTTGTCTTGATTCTCTTGAATCGGTATACTAATAAGAGAACTGGCTTGTGCATCAATCCATACTCAAAAGAGCTAGCTTGTGCATCATTTAGCTCTAAGCTACCTAAATTCCATTTTAACTAAAAGGACTAGAGCCTTACAATCACTATTCAAAACTGTACCAAATAATCCAAGTAGAAAAAAACATCCTTGCTCTCAAGAAAATAACATCATTGAAGTAGAAAGACTCTGCGCTCTCCAAAAGCCATTCTGCCTCGAAATCACTGAGCTTGCTTGTGAACACAACGTCCCCCCGAATAAGCACCAAGTCCTTGCTTTCTGCAAATTCTGTGTAGAAAGAAACAGCGAAATAAGGAGCAGCTTGGGTTCCTCTTGCTTTGTAATCTTCAAGACCAATAAAAAGCATGTGTGGCATCTGCACAGGAATATTAAAGATTACAGAGGTTACATTGATTGGTAAAGGTTCTTTATTTAAAATGAGACAGAGAACCAAAATTACTCTCTTGAATCACAATGTTTTGAGGCATAAAACAGCACATCCAAATAACAGGGAGTAATCTCCACTAGAATTGCAGTCCCTGGCCTCCACTTGGTGAGTCTCGCCTCAAAACCAAAGGGAGCAGCAGAATAGAGATAGAGATAGAGATAGACAGGAGCTAAGCAGTAAGAATATAATACCAAAGGCTCACTCCCATTTATCTCTACACTACTCTGTCTATCAAGGCTACGAAGGAATTTGTTCATAGAATGCTTTCTGATTGCACTAAATTTTGAAAACAACCGTATCGGCCATTTGATGGCTGAATTGTTATTTTAATTCTACATCTTCATTACATAATTGACTCATATCTGAAAGCAAATTTCATGACTATTTTTTATATCTGAAAGCAAAATTCCAGTTTCTGGAATATTCTCACAATCAAAAGCCTCAAAGATCAATCTTGTCAGCTACTATTTTCACTACCCACTCTTGATCTAATGGATTTTTTAAGCCTCACGAAGACATATTGTAAGACAAGCATGAGCAAAACACCACCAATTAATCAAGTATCCTGCAGGAAAACCTCTAATAATTACTGAATGTTTGAAAGCACCAAAGTCCTTAAAGACCAAACCTTGAGCTAGCATTGTTGCATAACTACGTCCTCTCCACAAAGGAATGAACAAGTACTGGCTACAAGAATAGTGGAACTTAGAACAAGAAAAACAAGAAAAGAAGAGTTGTATAAAACAGATAGATCATGAAATAGGATTGCCAATTTGCTCCTCTTTGCTCCAGGAGATGATACAATTTTGCTTTCATGGAAGTACCAATGTGACCTCTTCCCAGATGATACTGATGTAACAAATCCCACCAAATAAATAAAAGATTGAAAACAGTCAAGGTATAAATTAAAGCCCTGTAATCAAATGTTAAAATGATATCACTTCCACAACCATACAAATTTGACCGACTTACCATGATAAAAAAAAAAAAAAACTGTGAACATGTAATTGTGAAAGACAAATGCTAACACGTGCCCTTAAAGCACCGTTTAAGCATATTTTGTCTTATTGTATAAAGTATTGAAAATTGTACTTTCACAATTTCCAACCCTGGAAATTCTATTTACAACACTGCGAGTAACATAAAAATGTGCTTCATTACTCCCTTCTGTGAGAAGCAAAGGTTAAGCAGACCTTCCGGCTACTCTATGCTCCAGTATACCTGTAAAATGGACACAGGCTGAAGGGAAAATATAAGAGTAGGAGGGCAGCCATTCTGAAAAATGGCTCAATTCAAGATAATAATATCAATAGTCCAACAAGAAGGAACATAGATTCCCATGGCCGTTTATGTTTTCTCAAGTATGGTCTACTAGAAAATACTTTCTTATGGTGTTTCATTTTACATATGAAAAAAATGTAATCTACACGAATACCTGCACGAGAAAATGGCCGTTCAACAATTTACAAGAAAAAACTATAATTAAGTGGGTCAAGTGGAATGAGGATTACAAGCAAAGCTAGAAGAAATTACATCATCCCAAATGGCAGCAAGGTCCTCAGGTGATTGATCCTTTGCCCTCTCAATGTCAATAATTGAATCCAATGGCCTAGGTTGCAATAGTGTGAACCCGGTGGAAAAACTCAGGTTCTACGGAAACCGAGCAATGAATCACCAGGAGTAGAATGCTTTTGACATTTCAGGAGGTCCCCTTGGAATGAGACGGCAATGAAAGACTGTTTTGCATTGCCAAATGTTGTTGTTATCAGTGGTGGAGCCAGAAAAATTATTCAGGGGACAACCATTAATCATAACAAATTTTTTTTTTATAATCAACAATAGTACACTTGACTTTTCATATATATAATGTATACTACTTTATATATATATATATATATATATGAGTTTTTAAAGCAAAATTACTATTTAAATGAGCATTTATAAAGTTTTAGTGGCAAAAATTGAAAAATATTTCCTAAGTTGTAGGTAAATATAGAATATTTGAAAATTTGATTGGCATTTAGAAAATTTTAGAGTGGAGAATTGAAAATATTTTATAAAATTGTAGTTAAAAATAAAATGTTAAAAAATTTGTTGCGGGGCATATCCAAGTTTTTAATGGCCAAATTAAAAGAAATCTTAAAAACTATGCATAAAAATACAATTATGAAAATTTGAGGGGCGCACTTGCCCCCTCTGGCCACAGGTTGCCACAGAGGACAATACCTTCCTTGACGAGACTCTTGTTAATAAATGCTTCATTACATAATCTGCAAACGACATGTAAAAGAACAATCTGAGTCTCGCAAAGCAAACCCATTACAGAAAAGATTAAAAGGCCAAGTGGGTGCTCTGTAGTGCGGTTCAAATGAGCCTTATCAACTAGGAATTGAGCTCATGGTCTATGGACAATGAAGTTCCTCTGAAGAATTTTATCAAACAGCTTGAGAAATTCCTCTCAATGTTTACAGATACACGCCAAGAAAAGAATATTAACAACTCCAACCCATTCACTAAAAGCTTTTCTTGGACTTCACATGAACAATAAATTGATTCACTCGCCTCATAAGAAAAAAGTATACGTACACATACATACACACGGGGGCGGACCGACCTTAGGCCGAGGGTTGGCGGCCGCCCCCTGAAATCTGGAGAAAATTTTTTTTTTTTTTTAACTCGATTCATTTTATATTTTGCACTGACTCGTTTTAATGAGGTGAATAACTTCTAACATTATTTGATTTTGATAAGAGTAAATTGCTTTGGTTTGCTAAGTTTTATCTTAATAATTTTTTTCCTTGAGCTTATAGTGCTTTAATCAACTTGAGACCAACATTTTAGATGTTTACTCTAATGATCAATTTTTAGAAGTGATAGGAATTGGTGAGCTTGCTCAAAAATTAATTCAAACAAAAAATAGTGTAGGCAAGAGCCTCTCAAAATTTTGAAAATTTATACAATAAAATACAACATTTTTTGAAAATGTTTCCCTTACATTTATATTTTATGGCTCAAATTTAATTTTAAATTGCATTCAACGGTTGAGATCAATTGCACATTTTATCCCAAACTCAATTCTCACCCAAACCCACGCCACACCCACAAACTCGGTATGCACACCACCATCACTCCTTCACCCTAAAATCTAAGAAATCTACTCATAAAAAAAAAAAAAATCCAATAAACCCACTTGTTGAGACAATCCTTGATCTTTCTCTGCTTAAACCACACCACACCCACAAACGCACACCGTCACTACTACACCCCAAAACCCTATAAACCCACTTGCATTAAAAAAAACTCATGAAATCCACTTGCTAACAACCCTTCATATCTTTCTCTCTCTGCCTAAAGTCACACCACACCCACAAGAGTATTTCACAAGAGACAGAAAAAGAGAAGTTGAGAAAAGTTTTCTTTAGGTACAATTGATTTTGTAGCTCTGTTTATGTTATTTATTTAGTTTTTTCCTTTAATCCTCCCTTCAACAAAAATTTTTTTTTGGCCTCTCCTAAACTAAAATTCTGAGTTCGCCACTGCATACACACAGGTGAATATATAATTTTCTTCAACAAAGACTGCTTTAACGGACCTTTTGACGAGCCAATACAGTAGAAAAAGTAAAGACATAACTCCGAAAGAGGTTATAACGGGAATACAGGAATGAAAACGTAGTAGTTACAAATTTTCTAATTAGTCTATTTTTTCATCAAACAAAATATGCTACGGTTTTGTTTTTCATATAACAATAATTAGCTTTTGTAAAATATAAATTTACCAATTGTTGATACATTATTTTTAAAAATTCTTGAATTAATATGGCTAGTTAGCAATTTTAGCAACCAACCCTCTCCTTTTGACTTTTAAATTAAAAAATATTATTATCACATCATTCTAGTAGAAATTTCTATAAATAAGAAATAATTATCTATTGGTTATTTAACCTAATGGATGAGTTTTGAGTTGTTTAATTGATGTATTAAAAGCATAATCTCCAGCTCTTTCCCACCAGCTCGTTCTTTACTAGGCATCTAGGCGAACCCGCCGGGTTAACTCAACGTAAAGAAAGCTCATTAGGTCAAAACTAGGGGAGTGCTTACTAAAATTTTGCTCTCCTCACCTAACTCATCCCTGACTAAATCAAGATAGAAGTATTAAACTTTAGTGTTGTAAGAAGATTTAGCAAGGCCACGTTGTGGTATTGGACCACTGAATAATTTCTAGACAATAATGAGAAAGTCAATATACAAAATCCGTGGAAGTGGACACCCACTTCCTAACAAACTTTTGGGCATTTGGTCTCTTTCACTTCACTAATGGAAAATTCCTCTCAATGTTTTCTATAAAACTTTTGGTCCAACAACTTAATCAATTTGACGATCCGAACAATAGATCTGATTCAGTGGTTGAGTCTTATGAATCTACTTATTTGGCAGAGGTTCAAATCTCGCTGCCCCATCTCCTTTCCCTTCCCCTTCCTCTTTCCCTTCCCCCTTACCTTGTATAAAATAAAAAAAAAAAAAAAAAATTGGTCATCCCAATTAAAGTTGGGAATAAGAGAATTGATGGGTCCACAGCTTTACTGTACTCACAATAAAAAGCACATACCAATTAAGTAAAACAGAAAACTGAGAAGAGGCAATTAAATGAGCCATTGAGTTAAGACCTTTGAAAGCATGCAACATTGATGATCACGGCCAAGATTAATCTAAGTTAAAGAAGGGAATTTAATGAAATGGTAAGGTCCCGTCTGCACATGCTCTGCATTCAAGAATGGTAAGAGGGGCTCACTCTATCTAGCATCAGCTTTCCTCACTCCTCTATTTTAGTATTCTCAGCCAATTGAATTTGATTTTGCCCATCATGAAACCAAACTATATTAATTAATCCCCTTATCCTTTTTAAAATTTTAAAATAATTTTAGCCATATGATTTTGTTAAAAAAAATCTAAAGGCTGGAATGCTATAAAAAAAATGGTTGCAAAAAAGGTTTGTGGAATCAAATGGTTAAAATTGTTCAAATCAAATTTTCATAAGAGTAATGCATCTATGCCAAACTCTAATATGGTAGATCCGGAATATTTTTGCAAGAAAAAAACAAAGAAGAAAATTTTGAGTGACAGTAGAAACAACATGAGTGTGGACTACTAAAGTGGCTCATACAATTATTTAGTTATGGAAAATGGGTAAATGATATGCATATAGGCTTGGATAATTGGTTTTAAAAACCAAGTGTTTTGGCTAAATTTGAAGAAATAACAACATCATAGAAGTCAAAAGAAACATGATTATGCTCAATAAGATATCATCTAAATTAAGCATTGGCAAATATTAGACAAAACATCATCACTCTGTCCTACACAAGATTATGATGAGCTACAAATACTTGGACTTCAGCAGCTTTTTTAGTGCCTTGAGTGAAAATGTCCATATAGAAACATCTGAGTTCTAAAAGGCTGTGAAAGGATTTACAAGAGTTCCAAAATAATGTTAATTTATGTAAGTTGATTAAGAAAATGATTCCAAGGGAAAAGAAAAAAATGAAAAGGAAAAGGAAAATAATAATGTTTTTCCTTGGTTTCTAGTTTAGAAAGGACGAGATCAAAAAAGTCTAAAGAAAAACAACATAGTTATTTTCCTTATCACTTTCTATACTTTTTTCCTTTGTTTCTAGTTTAAGAGGGAAGGGATCAACAAAGTTAAAAAAAAAAAAAAAAGAAGACAAAGTTATTTTCCTTATCATTTTCCATTCGTTTTTTCCTCTTTCTTTTCTAATGATTACCTTATTATTTTTTGTTCTATTCTCTTCGAATTTTGAACAAAAACAATTTATTTTTCTTCCACTTCAATTTTATTTTCTCTCTATTTTTTCAAATACAAATAAAAGAAAAAAAAATCACTTTTCCTACAATTTCTCTTCCCTCCCTCCGTACATTCCCTTCCAAAAGTTCCAGATGGCCCTCAGATCCAATAGTAAATGTGCTCATGTTTCTGTTCACTGATCAACACCGACAAATCTCTCTCTCTCTCTCTCTCTCTCTCTCTCTCCATGTGTGAATATATATATACACATATAGGCCTATGTATGTATATATACAACTTTATGGGCTTCACGGGTGATGATTCTCTCTTTTACATGGCTTTCTGTATTTGTGGTGCAGCAGAATGTCACACCAAGTGCTAACCTTTTTTATATTTTCCTCTATTACTACTGCTTTGTCCTAAAGTACTACTGCACTCTTAGAACCAGCAACCACCATGTCTGTGACTCCCAACTCCTTGTCTGTTTTCCTCACTTTTCTTTTCCTCCTTGTTATCCTACGCACCTCACACTCTTTAGCCTAGCCCAGCACCAATGCCACCCGCCACCGCCAACTCTCCGTCGACTACTACGCCAAGTCCTGCCCCCAGCTCGAGAAGCTCGTATCGTCCGTAACCACCCAGCAGTTCAAGGAGGCACCCATCTCCGGACCAGCCACCATTCGTCTCTTCTTCCATGACTGCTTCGTTGAGGTAAATCCCAAATCCCTCGGAATTCAGGAGATTTTTCATACCAGCGCATGTTAGCAGATCACAGCATGTAATGCTATCATGCACCGATTCTCTCACTAACCTGGTGCATTTTAGCAGATAATGCCTTTGTACAGTTGCTGTGCATATAATTGGTTCTAACAATTAGTTCAATGATTTCTTTTTACTCAAATATTTTTGCATGGGGATCATATTGAAGGGCTGTGATGGGTCCATACTGATATCGACAAGACCGGAAAGCAACCAATTGGTCGAGAAAGATGCGCAGGATAACAAGGAACTGGCAGAGGAGGCGTTTGATACCATAAGAAAGGCCAAGGCACTGGTTGAGAGCAAGTGCCCTCGCGTTGTATCTTGTGCAGACATGCTTGCAATCGCGGCCAGAGATTTTGTTCACTTGGTGAGTGGTTGTCCTCTTCTTGATACCTTTCCTATATATTTTCTCAGGGAAAATGCTATATATAAAACAAATTTTCAATCTATTTTTTTACTCACCCGTCATAAAGTGGTTACAATACTGTGGGTAAATTGAGAAATTAATTTATATATTGCGTTACTTTATTCTTAAGAGGGTGGCCACATGCGACCTTCATGGTGGATATGCCTGTGCTGATTGTTACAATATTAGTGTGTCAACCTATGGTATAGAATATAAGTTAAACTATTTCGGTATAAGATACTTTTAGCGTATTAGTCAAATTTCTAATATTTGGTACAGCTTCTACATCGGTTATTTAAGAGAGCTACTTAGAGCAGAATATGAGTCATCCAAAGACAAAAAAAGTTACTACAAAGTAAGAACTTCCTAAAGTGAGAGCTGAGTTCACAATACGAAAATAGTCTTTCCACACATAGGAATAAGACTGCATATATATATATATATATATATATTTTCCCTTCCTTGACCTGCAATGGCGGAGCTTTTTACACTTGGCTTCCCTTTTACATGTAATTTGCATATGAAGCTAGTGATTTCGTAGTTTTTGCTTACTTAAGCCTGGTCTGCTTAGCTTCAATTCTATGCGGCCTATCACTAGTGTGGCCTAGAGATGATGACATTCTAAGCTCAAAGCCTTCAATTGAGGGTCGGTTTGGTACAACTTAAATCTAGATTTTTTATACTTATTTTTGTTTATAAGAAAAAAAAGCTAGGCTTTTAAAACTTTTTGCTTTTATAAGTTAAAATGAATAAAAAAGCAAAAAAGTTAAAAACACACCGAAAAAGCTTGAAACAAGATGTATCAAATGGGCCTGAGTGGTTTGGCTTCGTTTCAACTATTGCTTTGTGTAAGAGTCATGACACTGAATCCAATCACCCAAAGTGCATTGCATCTTCATTTGCTAGCAAAGACCTTTGCTGATTGAATCATAACACAACGTTATTAATTTGGAACTAGGACCTGTTTGTTTAGTCCAAAATTATTTAAGCAAAGTACCCTTTTGATATTTCATTTGGTGCAGGCAGGGGGTCCTTATTATCAAGTGAAGAAAGGTAGGTGGGATGGAAGAATATCAATGGCATCCAGGGTTCACTCCAATCTTCCGAGCGCAAATTCCACCATCAATGAGCTCCTCAATCTCTTTAATTCCAAAGGGCTAGCTCTCGATGACCTAGTCGTTCTCTCCGGTGCGCACACATCGGATTTTCCCATTGCAAACATTTCGTGAGCCGAATATACTATTACCGGGGGACTAAGCAGCCTGTCCCTGCAATTGATCCCAGGCTCCTAAAAGCCCTAAGAATGTCATGCCCACATTTTGGTGGCAATGCAGATATTGTAGCACCATTTGATGTTACCACCCCATTCTCATTTGACAATGCCTATTATGGGAACTTGGAGGCTAAGTTGGGCTTGCTTGCCACAGACCAAGCTCTGTTTTTGGACCCAAGAACCAAGCCTTTGGTTCAGGCTTTGGCTAAGGATAAGCAAAGATTTTTCCATGCATTTGCAGTGGCTATGGAGAAAATGGGTTCAATTGGTGTGAAAAGAGGAACAAGACATGGGGAGAAAAGGAAAGATTGCAGCGTGCACATTTTATGAATCATGATGGGCTGTTTGCTATGCTTTTACCACCTTGCCTTTGTCACATTTCCATTGTAAATTTTCCTTTTTCATTTTCTTTGGCTTTGGGTTCTCTAGTTTGGATTGTTGCTTTGGATTTGCGATGCTTTGTGAATTTCAATAGAGTGGGAGAAAATTGTATTGAAACACTCCTGTGAAATATTTGTCTTTATCAAAAGAAAATGCTATTCTTTTACACTTCGTTTAAAATTCGAATTTTCGATTAATAAATAAATAAATAAATGTGAGAGAAAAGTGAACAAAAATAATATTTTTGTTCACTTTTCTTTTACATTTTTTTTTTGATTGAAAATTCAGGTTCCAAATGGAGTCTTAGAAAAATTTGCACAGACGATGATAATTTTTTAATTAAGAGATATTATGATGAGTATTTTGTATTAAAGTGAAAAAATATCATTAATTCCATTATTATGTACATAAATTCTTTAAGAATATTTTGATTGTATAACATTACCTTCATCTAATTTTAAATGTTGATTTCGATTGAGATTTTTAGACTTCAGTAATTCTATTGTATAAATTTTATGTACAAAATAACATAATAATTAAATAAAAACTTTTCACTTTAAATTAAAACTTCTATCATAATGATTCTTAATTATATAAATACCATCGTTCTGCTATTCTCTAAATTTTGTAAATGAATAAAATTTTCCTTTACGCGTGCAATAAAAGCAGTATTTAGGTGTCAGAAATCCTCAACTGGTATGGGGTCCCCCTACTCCCAGAGCGGACAATAATTACCCGAAAAGCCAAACGGATCCATTTGAAGAACCCGATACAGACTACGGAGTCTATACCTTCTCAGTCAGATGCTACCATACGCAATATGCGCACAATCTGCTTTTAGCGTGCGAGAAAGAGGCAAAATCAAACACAATGAGGGCCGTAGTTCAGCGAGTGGCGTCTGCCATCGTTGAGGTCAGTCAGAAATCAACCCCCGCGGCTCTCTCTCTTTCTCTCTCTGTATATATCTGTTTATGTTGTCTTGTATATCCTGCTTCAACGGCGCAAGATAGCACTTGCAGGTGGAAGGCCGGATTGTATCGGAGATTGGGCCGGGCCTTCTCGTCCTCGTCGGACTTCACGAGTCCGATGTTGATTCCGATGCTGACTACATATGTCGAAAAGTGTTGAACATGAGATTATTCCCAAATGAGAAAACTGGTAAAAATTGGGACCAAAATGTAAGCCCCATCTCTCTCTCTCTCTCTCTCTCTCTCTCTCTCTCCTTGTATATATAGATGTATGTGCATATGATACATTGAAATTTTGTATTTTATGTGTATTTGCAGGTAATGCAGAGGAATTTTGGTGTTCTAGTAGGTACATAAACTGGTTATAATTCTTCTACTGTAATCGTTGCCTATATTTTATTTCATTTTTCTATATCTTCTTTTCTTTTCTTTTTTTTTTTCTTTTGTACTTCGCATTTATATCTATTTATACATTACATAAAGCAAACACTTATCTTGGTAATCCCTGTTACAACTGAAAGAATTCAAATTCAAGCACCTCACTTATTGAACCAAAAATTCTAATCAAAATACAAAGAACAAAAAAAAAAAGAAGATTAAGGGGTGAGGTCTCTCTCTGTCTCTCAACATACTCCAGTTTTTCAAACTCTACAAAAAGTGGGATCTTAAATTCAAATTCTTTTAATCATATAGTCCTATTTCATCCCTAGAGAAAAGAAAAACACATAGGCAAATCCTCCATAGTAGTTGGTGTTTTGGAAAAGAAAGTATTAAAGCTAACTCAAGAGTTGGTGCAACAGGCAGTTTTGGTATGGGAGTGAGTTTGGTCTGACATATTTGAAATGATGCTGGGCAATATAAGAGAGAGCTTAATATTCGAAGATAACTGTCACAGACTCACAATAAAAGGAATTACTGCTTCTAAGAAGAAATACAATAAGGTGAGGAACATGCGCATAGCATGTCCTCCCTCTAGTGTATGTTAAGTGTGGCCATGTTTTAGAGTCCTGCTTAGTATGTTATATATGCTTACAAAGAACGCCACCAATTTCTTTTCTGCAAGTATTTTAGAATAAATGCGTAATTGAAGTTGTTTTTAAAAACTAAACCATTGACTTGCCATCGCCTACTCTCCCATGTTTATTCGGGAGTTGGAGAATTTGGTTGGGCATCATTGTGTAGTTCTAATGCTGTGTGAATATTACAGTGAGTCAGCTTACATTGTATGGGATTTTGAAGGGTAACAAGCCAGATTTTCACGTGGCAATGCCACCTGAGAGGGCAAAGCCCTTCTATGCTTCTCTGGTTGATAAATTCCGGAGATCCTACAACCTCAATGCAGTAAAAGGTAATGTGCTTTTGTATCATGTTCTTAATATTATTATTTCGTTGATATGCTTTTTAGTTGTTGTCCTTTACTTGATGACAACATTCATTTATGATCTGTTGGCTAATTTTTTTAATATTACATTTACTTGATGCCAAGGTTTTCCTGCCCATGAATATTTATGTATATCATATTTCTCATATATTCTTTTTTTATTTTGCTTCTTGCTTATGTTATCTACATCAAATCTATCACCATGTTCTAAAGTTCCTAGCTCGAGTTTATCATACCTGGCCTTGTACCTTTTTTTCTCTTTTTTTCTTGTTCCATTTTATGTCCTCTCTTTTCTTAACAACCGAAAAAGTGGTCCTATTTTTGTTTTTCTTTCTTGCTCTTTGGAACAGAAGTAACTGTGTGCTTTGTTTGAGACACAACCCAGAATAGTAGTGACATTCGTTGCATGGCATATTTTTTGTGGCATTTAAAATTTGAGTGCCATCAATTGTGGTTCTATTGTTGAATTTATTTTGAAATTCGGTGTTCTATATCCTTTAAATAGATGATTTATCATTTTCCTAGCCATTATGTTTTCTGGTTTTACAAGTTTTCAGTATGGAAGTGTGACAAAGATCACTACTGGAATAGGATTTAGGCTTTTTAACAAATTGGTTCTCCCTCCAACTTCCAAGTTGTCTATGATTTTTCTCACTTCCTCTTCTATGTTTTCTTTAAGTTGTTTATTTAAAGTTCTGCATTGTTATACCTATTTGAATTGGGTTGTGATTGGACACTTAAACCTTAGTCTCACAGTTTAATTTCTATTTGCGAATGATTTATAGGTTTTGACCATTGTATGCAATGGGATATTGATCGTCTCTGTAGTCCATATATATCCTCTTGTTAATCACTACTTTACAAAATACATTCTCCATCTTGTATTTACCTCTGTCTTTCCTTCGTTCTTATTGTTATCAACAGATGGTATATTTGGAGCAATGATGAAGGTGAGGTTCCCTAACCCAGTTTTTCCGAGGACTTTTACCATTTTAATTTTTGCTTTTGGGTTGGAGGTGGCGATTCTTGACTGTGGTATTTTGATGGTGGAAAGGTCAATTTGGTCAATGATGGCCCAGTCACGATGCAGCTTGACTCGTCACAACCCTCCAGGTGGGTACATTCCAGTCAATATGAACTTGGCCAATGGTTTCATCTTCTACATCTTCTAGAGTTAGTTCCAAGCAGTATATTCATGCTTAAGTTCTGGTAGTTCACAACTAACAACTTATTGTACCATTGCAGGAGTGCAAGTGATGCAGTTGAATAAACCATAAATTGCTTGGTTTCCTTCAATATAAAGGGATTAATTGGCTAGATTGGACCAATTCAACCAAGGGTCTGAAGTCTGAACCCTCTATGAACCCCTTCAGGAACTATATCAAACTGTCTTGAGAATTTGCTTAAATTGGAATGAACATATTTCTTTGAGTCCCCTTCTCTTTTGTTTATAAAGGAAAAATGTGTATTAAGTGCTCTTTCTGCCATAAAACTCGTTCGAGTTTCTTAATTGATATTTCATAATTTTCATCCCTTTTTTTTATTCTTGTACTGATTATGATGTTGAAAGCTACAGTACAAATGATGTGATTGGCCCTTAAAACCACAAAGATGAATTTATTTGAAGTTGTATACCACTCTGCGGAGGCCATTAGAACTTACACTTGATAGCATAGAGAAGAGGACTGTGAACTGTTTAAACAACAGCATATGCTTGTTTGGTCAAATTAGCAGTTTTGGCTAGTCTCTCAAGAGACTGCATACTGAAATTGTTGTTGCAGGGAATGTTATAGAGGTAACTGGTTCTAATAACAAAATGGAATTTGGGCAACAAAGGACTAAAGTGTCTTTAATATAAAATCTATGACATGACTTTATACTCTAACAAGGGGATTGGTGCAACAGTAAGATTTTTGCATTGTGTTGCGACTTGGGCAACACAAATGGCAGTAGGCTGTTGTAAAGGAGTTAACAGCTCTCATTCATACTCGTCAATTCTGAGCTTTACATATCCACATAAACTTATAGATTACACTAGTTTCCAATATATGTATGCAAAAAACAGAGGAAGGGACTAAAAAGCTGGAAAAGGGAAATTCCGTTGCCGGGACTTGAACCCGGGTCTCTCGGGTGAGAGCCGAGTATCCTAACCAACTAGACTACAACAGAATTGCAATACTAAAATGCGGAATTGTCAATATATATAATACTAAAAAACTAATATGGTTAAATTACACTTTGGACCCCATTGAAAGAGATGACCATTCATGTAGTACTGTTAAGGTTGAGGAAGAAATCAATGGTGGAACGAAAGGACTCGAAGATGATGGAGTAAGCCTTTTCAGTTGGATGTATGGCATCCCAAAAGACATACTTGGAGGCATCAGGACATACAGGAGATTCTGGATTGCACAAAACTGTGGCTTCATACAAACCGGTCCCACAACAACCTTTGTTCACCACATCAAAACCTACACAAAAGTTGAACAAATCAATGGTTTCCAACAACCCTAAGTTATAAAAGACCACAAGTTAACTATTTCTGTTTGTGAATTTGTAGAACGTACAGACAACCTATCATAAACGATTTTGAAAGGTCTAATGTCAATAAGACGGGAGGACTTGAAAATAGAATTCATGATCTTTTTTGTTTTGGAAAAAGAATGGGATTCAAACACGCTCACATTTGAAGAAAATGGAATCATTTTTCTTACAGAGCGTTTATGTTTTTGAACGACTACTTCTTTGAGCTTGTGCAAACTCAATTCTTATTCTAAATATTTAAAAAATTATGGGATATAAATACAATTTAAAAAACTCAAGGCTAAAATACTATCTTTTATTTTAAATGTACAAAATCTGTGGAGCCTAAGTATAATTTCAAAAATTCAAGAGACACTAAGCCTCTACATAGGTCCGCCTATGCATGTAAACTTCATACATTGCATGCATGTAGGCTAATCACAATCGGGTATTGGGAAATGATCAAACTTAGATCTTATACTTAGTATGAGGGTCAGTCAATTACTAGACAAATAATGCAGTTTGTAACCATTTTTGGAAAAAGAACTTATGTGAATTCCATTTTCAACTCATCTAGTTTCGTTTACATTAATTTTCCTAACAAAATTTCAGTTCCAAGACCTATAGGCAGGAAATAAATGGATGATCCACTCACCAGATTTATGCCCTTGGATGATGTCGATCATCGGTGTGTATATGTCTGCATAAATGACCTTGCGCCTACCGCTGTTCAAGGGTTTCAATTTGCTTTGGAGCATCCGATTGTAATCTCTTGCGACGGAGGATAATGATTCGATACAACCACGTTGATGAAATCTGTCATCTGAATTAAAGGTGATAACAGCAGGCAAGCAACCCATTGGAGGTAGGCCAACGATCCCGATTTGCTCAGCCCCCTGGTCCTCCAAATCCTACAAAGTTACAAGCCCATAATCATAAATCATTTAGATTTTCTTTTTCACGATGAAAAGAGGATTTTAATATCAACTAATCAACAATATACAAATCTGCTTCAGAAGATTTTACCAAGTAAGTAGGAAAAAAATCTACTCCACCAAATTTCAAAATTGATATTGAGGGCTTTCCTAGCTACTATACGAGCAACCCAATTATTAATTCTTTGTTTTTTTGGTACCGAAAATAGATATACAGATAGACTACTTCATATAATCGCTAGTGAGTATTGCCTTTAGAACCACAGAGTCATTTGCAGGAGATCCAATCGTACCTACATCGGAGCCGAAGTTTAAGTCCCACCTCTTACTTTTAGCATTGAAGAGTATGTTTAGTCAATGGTCACCCGATTATCAATTCTCTATACAAAGCTAATATTCCATTTGGTGAAAGAATTAAGTAGCTTTCTAATGTTTTCAACAATCACAACAATAGTCATGAAGCTTACCAGTAATTTCTTCAATAACCTCCTAATGTCTTCAACAATCATAGTACAACAATTGTTTTTTCTTTATTTATTTTTGTTTTCATAAGGGCTTCAGTCATTTGACTGACTATTCTCTCGAACTTGTACATAATCACGTTTATTTTTTAATTTTGAATTATTGCGATATAAATTAACACTTTTTTTTTATTTGTGAGATTTGAAATCTTTTTAAATGATTATCAAATTCAATTGGACAAAAGGAAAAGTTAAATTTGGAATATAAAGCTATCCATTTTCTTTCTATATTTTGCAATTCTAGATCCTAATATTCTAATATCCCTTTTTTGTTTTTTTTTGGCAGAAGTTAAAAAGGAATTCTACTAGAAGAGAAAGGCCAAACAACATGCAAAAGACTATAGGACTACCGACTAGATAAGCCCTGAGCATGAGTCTGGTATATTGGTACGCCAGCTATTAGTTTCTTTAGACAAGAGGCTCTTAGACAAAAAAGTTTCATGTGTGGTTTCTCAAACGTTTTGTTTTTACATATTCACATTTGTTTCTCCAATTTTTTAAACAAAATGAGCATAAATATAGCTATTCAAAGTAGCTACTAAACATTTGACATCAGAAAGAACTGAAGTTATATCTAGAGGGAAGGAGGCTTGGCTTTTAATCCCTTTGGCATCTGATTCCATATCTTAAGTGCTCTTTTTTTGGACCTAAAATGCACTTGAGAATGAGAAAAGAAAAAGAAAAAGAAAATAAAAAATACCCTTGAGCCTAAAGTACTCCTATGTCTACTAACTAGATTAGTCCAGTTAGTTAAGACTCTTGGTTTTTATTTAAGAGCTTAAGAGTTTGACTCTTACTAAATATAAGAGTTGACCATAAGAGATTAAACCCTTATGAATATCCTAATTCCAACGTGAACAGTTTACATTTTACTAGATTAAGACACAAGCTGGTCCAGACATCTCTGACTGTTAAACCAAAAGAAAACAAAAAGTACTCCTAAGTCCTAGCAACGCCCGACATCCTAATCTTGTAATGAGCTGAGCCTCAATTTTTCATCAAGATCATAGCACTGCTAGTTATATATATTGAGAAAAAATTGAATGCGACAATAATACCATATCATTTTGTTGACATGGTATGAGAAGGCAATGAAATAAATTCACGTGAATATGTTGAAAGAAGGTATTATCTCAATGTAGTGTCGATACAATATTTCAACTAATTTCTTAGTTTTGGAAGACTATGACCAAAAGACGTACATTTGGCATAATTTTTTTGTTGTCGGTGATGTTATGCTATCAAGATGGCATGTTATTATCGTTACACTAAATATTTTCTCATACATATCATGTCTGTGTTGTTTGAATTTTGGCACTGCAGCTGCGGTGTATTCCCGCCTGGATCTTCTTTCACTAGCCTTTAAATGCAATACCAACTTCGGAGGACCCATCTCATAAATAAGGTTTGATGAGCCGTACGGCCAATTCGAATTCTCACCCCCATACTTTTAGTGACAATTGCGGTAATGTATCATACATACATACATACATATATATGTATGTACATAACCAAGTAGGAAAACACGGTATTTGTGTACAGAAAACTCCATTTTTATTTGGTAGTGACATTTTTAAAATCATCAGGAGCCAAAATTGTCATTGGCTTTTGATCGGAATGAAAGGATCCTAAATAATCACATCATCTGTATAAAAATTTTATAAAAACATTTCGCTTATATACCATTATTGAACTAAGTATTGTGTTATACCACATACTATACCGCCAAAAATAAGCATAACCAATTTTTAGAAGAAGAAATTTTTATTTTTTTTATTTTTGTGGGTGTCTTAGCCTTCAGTTAACTATTATTTTGAGTTCATGTAAGCCCACCATCTCCATAAACTATTATATAAATGATAGCTAATCATAAAAAAAAACTTAAAACCTCATGTTTAGTATGAGAATAAGCTGACCACTGGAGCATACTCGTAATTTTTAAAAGAGGAAATTGGACCCTCCATTGGCATGCTACTACATGAACCTATGGTACATGAAATGCTATATATAATTTAATTTTTTAATCTCTTTGTTCACTTTCTAAGTACAAGTGAATGAGTTTCACATGAATTTATTAATGTATATCCTACAATTTTATGTCCAAGACCTACAACTTTATGTCATAAAATGGGTTGAGAAATAAAATTATATATAGTATTACTCATTTATATATGACCTGTAGTCATAAGATTGAAGAATCTTTACTTTGAACAGATCAAATGGACATAAAAATTCATTAGAACATAGGAGATAAACCTGTATGAACTGTTGGAGGTGTTGAATCAAGAATTGCAGGTAGCTTGAGACACTATAGCTTTGCCGTCGAACCGGCAGACCAAAATAGTTGAGAACGAAGTCGTTTGTGCCAGCACTGACAAGGAAAGCGGCTTTCTTGATCAGATTTTGTGTTCTTTGCTTTCCTATGGCAAGCTCAATCTTAGCTCTGTACTCTCTGAAGTATTCCAGTTGTTGTGGTATTGAAATCACACCCTGAAACGCAACAAAAAACCACAAAAATTAACTCATTTCATTCCCCTACTATGAATGTGTGAGAGAGTGTGTGAGTGAGAGAGAGAGAGAGAGAGAGAGAGAGAGAGAGAGAGAGAGAGAGAGACAGTTATTTGCGGTGTTATTGGATCAAACCCAGAGCCGGCGGAGGCAAAACTGACTCCGGTCATTAGCTCCTCGGTGCTAAGTGTTGATTCCAAATATGGGGGCACGTATTCTTTGACACCCACATATGAAGCTGTCTTAAACACAACCCAAAACCAATCATATATACTTTAGACTCATAAACACCCATCTTTCTTTCAAATTACTGCAACAGATATTCAAATTTACCAATGTAATCAATCACGAGCCGGCCGTTCGAAAACCTTCCAGTGGGAATTTGGCCCGGAAAATCTCTCCCATAAGGCGGAAAGTTGCTCTTAAAGAAAGTCCCTAAGTGGTTGTTATTTCCGGGGTCCACTGTCGAGTCTCCGAATACGAAAATAGCCGAAACTGATGAATGGTTTGAAGGGTTTTGTTTTGTTGGGGTTTGAGATCTAGCTTTCAACATGGAGAGAGACACAGACAGAATGGAAAATAGTATAAGTAGAAAATGGCTATAGGGCCTCATATTGGATGAGAGCTTGAAACAGACACACAGAAAAATCCTGGTTGTATATATATATATATATATACTCAGTGGGGTTGAGATAAAGAATAGCTTCAACTCTTTGTATAGCTCTCAGATGATAATTGAGTTGATTAAAAAAGGTGAGTTTAGTGCCAACTAAACTCGTCAATTGCTGGGATATGCAGATCAAGATCTTCTTAATTGACAACAAAATTGCTCTGCATAGTGAATACTTGTGGTTGCCGATAAGGAAATAGTCATCAAAAAGAAAAGAATGCAAATAGTGAATTAATATGTTCGGTTCTTTGATTTGTTAAGGAAAAACAAAAAATGAAAGGGAAAAAAGAAAAAAGAAAATTGAGAGAAGTTAAATTTCTCATTTTAGTTTGATTGGGATGGAAAAATGAGAAGGAGACGAAAAAATATTTCTCAAAAATAGGCGGTGACATATTGTTTGCATCTGTATGTGAAGTGATAATTTATATGTTGACATTAGTTTACTTTTTTGTTTATTGTGATTTTATTTTAATTATTTTGTATATTTGTTCATTGAGAATAAAATTATTTTGGGGCTTTGTATCCCGGAGATATATATATATATATATATATATATAATTTCCTAGAGTCCACCAGCACAGTGGGGGCCAATTCAGTGATGCACCTAGTCCTGGAGGAAATATTTTGTATTATAGCAACTTCATAATATTGCATTTTCCCATTTCATTTATATACATGATTTAACTACTTCATCTCCACGGTTGGACAGCTTTAATTTTGGTGATTTTTCCACGATTGCATTGTACTGTTTTTGACTTTTGCCAACCAAAATCTCGGAGATTTAAATCAGTCTGCCATGGCTGAAGTTGAACTATTTAATATCCATCTCAAGATCAGTACAATGGAGTTATTGTCTTCTGAAAAGTACCCTCTACTTGAGGTTCGTTTGGTATCAATTTTTTGTTTAATTTTTTTAAATTTTTAAATAAAAAAGTTAATTTTTTTTAGTTTTTAGTTTTTTGCTTATTTTTAGTTTAATTAAAGTCATAAAAGTAAAAAAAAAAAGTCAAAAAAATTTAACTTTTTTTTGCTTGTAAACTTAAAAAAACCTTGACAAAAAAAACTGTACCAAACAACCTTTAATATAATTGTTTTTTACTTTTAGAGTTTGATATACATAACTAGACACTATCTGACAGCTTAAGTTTAAGATTAAGTGATGATCTAACAAAATATTAGAGTTTTGGTGGAGAAAAGTGATTCAATCTCGCAAGTGTACGGTTTCATAATATAGTTTACTAGTTAATCCCCGAATATTGTTATTTTCATGGGATTGATTTTAATATAAAAATGAACGCTCAACTCACAATGGACTCTGACACCGGAGGTCTTCATGGTCCAAAAGCTGAACCTGAATTGTTTCACAAGACATTGAGGCTGAATTTTCTAAATCAAAGAAAACAAAATTTTTTGTGCAGTCATGGTTTTTGGAATAACTTTGTAGTGAAATTTGAATCAATTGGGAGAGTTTCAACAGTCAAGCCATATATGGTTGGAAAGATCTATGAGTTTAGTTTCTAACCAAAAAAAAAAAACAAAATAGTGCATCAACTGGAATTTTTTAAAGAAAGTTATGACCATTTTACTGAAGTGGATTTGTGCTGATTGTCAACTGAAAGTTTTACAACTTTTGGTATTCTGTTAATTTTGCTTCAACAGTCTTGGGACTTTACCAACACTATTTACTATTATTTAGAGTCTTATTAAGTGTCTTTGTAGTTTCTAAATACTTTTATTAGTTTGTATTAATTTTGGTCAAGTCTGCTTTTTCCAAGTAGTTAAAATTTGTATTGTCTTTCTAGTAAGATGTATGCACTTATGGCTGGAGAGTTGTTCCATGCTTATATTAGTATTTTTTTTTATGTAATCAGAGAATATATTTTGAGTTTTGAATGAAATTAGCCTTTGACTTTCTAAGAAGAAAGAGTTCTTCTTGTTTGCTCTTATCTTTTGGTGAATTTTCATGAGGTGGTGAGTGTTATCTTTTACTCTTATCTCTTTTGGTGGACTTCCAATTAAGTGGCGAACTTATTCCCTGAGTGTCATCTTGTGTTTCCTCCTCTCTTCTCTATTTTTGGGCATCAAATTTGGTATCAAAACTTATTATAGAAAAATGCTGGTTGTATATATATATATATGCTCAGTGGGGTTGAGATAAAGAATAGCTTTTGCTTGATCTATTTAACACACCCAAGTGTAGGTGCGGTACGTAGTACACCATAAAAATAACACGATAAAATCGGGGTCGAACCACAGAGAACAGATATAGTAGTTAAAACCAGATGACAAACGTAACTAAAAGAAAAATAAAATCTTTTTGTAGTTTGGAGATGGAGATTGTTAAACTAGGCATTGACATAAACATAATAAAATAAATTAGTTTTGAATTCAATTGATCCAATCACTTAACTTACTTAAGAATGATTAATACAAGTTACCAACTACCAATCGTTTAGCCTACTCAGACCTTATAAATTAGCAGATGAGTATATTTAAAATAATCAATCACTAGAATATGACGTTAAAATCATGAAATCCTCACCATCGACTTGCAAACACTTGACAATACTTTGTCAAGTCATAAGTGTAACAAATGTTTTAACTTAGAAACTTATTCAATTAAAATCGAAAACTCTCACTATCGATTTGCATATACCTGCTGCTTTGTCAAGACAGAAAGTATTACAAACATATTAAAAGTCTAAGTTTTCAAAAGGAAATAAACTTCAATTATTTATAAGTGTAACTCGATCCATTCTGAATTAGGATTAAGGGTTTTAGATTCTCACTGGAGGTTTGATATAAAAACATACCGAACAGAGTACCTGCAAAAAATATATAAGTCTCTAGAAAGTGTAGAATAAATCAGCATCTACTTTACTTTTACACTACTCCTATATTAATTACACTACTCCTTAACTTAATTTGGTCTAAACTCACACGAAATCATTATGTGCATAAAATATACGTGTACGTGCCCAAGCATGCAATATACCGAATGTGTGCAAAAATACTGATTTTTCAAATAAATCTAGAATGAAAAGATAAACCATAATCAATCATCCCAATTCGGTCAAGCGATCTTTCCAATTGACTCCAAGAATAAAATTAGTTACTAATATTGAAAAGTCTAAACATGAACGATTTTTTTTTTTATAAATAAAAAGGTTTAATACAAAACAATATACATAAATGAAAAAGAAATAAACCCCCAAGAGATAAGCCTTGGCCAAAGGCCGAACTCTCACCCTAGCTCTCTCTCTCTCTTGCCTCCTCCTCCCTTTCTTGGTCTCGGTGTTGCTACCTATAGACTCATAAGATGAAGCCATCTATTCCCTACAATGATACATTATTCATTTTTTTAATTATTAATTTTTTTTTATCTTCTTTCCATGTCAATTTTTATATTAGTAGTTTTCTTTTCATGTCAATTACCATATGAGTAGCCTTCTTGCAATGTAAATTGCTTTATTTCCATATCAATTGCCTTTTTTCAGGTGAATTTGCTCCATCTTTTATCCAAAAGCAAAAAACATGGGTTGCTTGTTTTAGTAGAGTTGTTAGAAAATGAATGTTTGCCCATGTGCTTAGGCTTCAATCAATGAAGATTCCTTTATTTGCATGTGGGTTTGCTCCCTTTTTTTAAATATTTTATTATCTAAAAGCTTACAAAATACTTAACAAAATTTATTAGAATTAAAAGTAAATTAATTAAAATTAATTATAATTATTTTAATGTTAACAAATACAAAGTTAAAAACTTGTAATTACACTTTTATAATGCAATCAACGTCAACCCTTTATATACCTCTCAGATGATAATTGAGCTGATTAGCGACCTAAAAAAGGTCAGTTTACTGCTTACTAAACTCGTCAATTGCTTGAATATACAATAAAATTGCTTTTCATAGTGAATACCTCTGGTTGCCGACAACGATATAGTCATCAACAAGAAAAGAAAGCAAATAGTGAGTTAATATGTTCTGTTTGGTTCTTTGATTTGTTAAGGAAAAATCAAAATGGAAAATCGAGTGAAGTTAATTTCTTGTTTTAGTTTGATTGGGATGGACAACTGAGAAGAAGACGAAAAAATATTTCTCAAAAGAAAAATATTATTCTTACAAAAAATTTATATAAAATTTGCATACAAAATAATATTACAGTGATTATTTTATAATTAAAAGTTATTATAATATGTGTTTTTTTTAAACTAAAAGACTCTCATTAACGAGACATCATTTTGTATAGATTTTTTCTTTGTGTAGCATTTCCCTTCTCAAAAGTAGGTGGTGACGTATTGTATACATCTGTTTGTGATGTGATAATTTTTATATTGACATTATTTTTCCTTTTTTATTTATTGTGATTTTATTTTAATTATGTTGCTTTAGTATTAATGGGCAAATTTGTTTTAGTTATAACCAATTAGGGGTAGCCTAATTGGCCAAGATCCTAACTTTCTTTAAGCAGATTAAGGATTTAATTCCTCCTCCCTAGCTTAAGCTCTTCTTTTTATAATCCTTTTTGATGTACCAAAAATAAAAAAAATTTGTTTCAGTTATCTTTATAGAGTGCGGCTCATAGTTATCAAAATGGGAAGTGAAAACAGAAAGTACATTAAAAAAATGTAGAGGGATATGTAAAGCGAGAAACTATTGAAAATCTTATTAGGAAGCTTTTTTGAAACTCAAAAAAGATCTTTAAAAAACTTAATGTAAATCTACATGAATAATTTTATATATACCTAGTTAGAACTTGAAGAAAAAATGTATAAAATTAATATTTAAAATTTTTCAAGCGTTTACATTAAGTATCGCAAGATTTTTCAAAACATTTCTCAATGGTTTCCAAAACCCTTTCCTAAAATTTTGAAAAGAATTTTGTATCGGTACCGAAAGACTGTTTCCCTTTCCGGAAGAGTTTTCCGACAATTATGTCGCGGCTATTGAGAATAAATTATTTTAGGGCTTTGTTTCAGTGATGCATAGGGATGGCAGTGGACCGATGCAGGATGGAGATTGACACCTCCATACCCGTACGAGTATTTTGTTGAACGTTCATCCCCGCCCCCACGGGTAAAAATCTGCATTCATCCCCACCTCCACACTTGGCCTCGCCCCACACTTGTCAAGCCCAATAATAACAAAAACAAACTGAAAAACAAATACAAAAATAAATAAAAGAGCAAAATATACGGTTCGCGAAATTTAAATTTTATTATTTACAAGGTGAGCCCCCATTTTTTGTTTTAAAATTTATAGTTAAATCTTTTTTTTAGTCTTAAGATTTATAATTAAGCCCTAGGTAATTGTTAATTACATTAATACTTAACGGGTACGACGGGACGGAAAAGAACCTAAGTCTATCCTCGCCTTCATACCTGGATGGGTTTAGTTTAACATCTCCATCCTTATTTTTATCCCTATTTTGAATTTTTCAAACTCTCTTTATGCTAGGTGGATTCGGTCAAATATCTATATTTTTTCAGTTCACTATCATCCCTAGTGATGCAACTAGTCCTGGAGAAGATATTTTGTATTATAGAAACTTCATAATATTGCATTTTCCCATTTCATGTATATATATGTTGTTTAACTTCTACATCTCTACGGTTGGACCGGTTTAATTTTGGTGATTTCTCCATGAATGCATTGTACGGGTTTCACGTCTGCAAAAGCTCAGAGATTTAAATCAGGCTGGCATGGCTGCAGTTGGACGATTTAATATCCATCTTAAGATCAGTACCAACAGGAGTAATTGTCTTGCGAAAGTACCCCCTACTTAATTTAATTGTTCTGTGATTGTATTGACTATTCCATCCGCTTGTAGTGTTTGATATGCATTATTGGACTCTTTAGCTGACAGTTTAAGATTAAGGTAAAGTGGTGATCTAGCATAGTATCAGTGCTCTAGCTGAGAATAGATCTTGAATTCAATTCCTTTCATATGAACTTGTTAGCTGATTGCATTCTGTTTCTCTTTCTTAATACGTTGTATTTATATGTATAAGGCATAATTGTAAGTAAGAGAAGATGTTGGAGAGCTTAACATGCATGGTTGTATTAACAATGCATTCATGAATTAGATATATATATATATATATATATAATGGTACTTTAAATAATAATAAACAAGTTCTCTATATTGAAATAACAAAAAAGAAAATGATATGCATAAATTAATTTTTAATCCGTATTTTTACCTATAAGACACAAAGTGAATGAGTATCACATGCATTTATTAATGTGCATCCTACTACATCATGTTTTGTGAGTGAGAAAATAAATTGAAAGAAATTCGTATATGTATAGTATTACTCTAAATAAAAAAAACATTGATACATCGGCCTGGTGAATCTATTTGACAGTCCTTTTACGTGCCCTATTAGGATCCAGTGGAAATTACATTGCTAATAAAGGAGGTTTGAACTCTGAGGGTTCTTTTCTATTGGAATGAGTAATAAACAACCATGGAAGGAGATCCTGCCCAGATGACAACTATGAACATTTTAACAAAATAATGCCACCCCAAAATAAAGTTCAACTCAAGAAGAGTTACCGCGCTCTTTACACGTTCAAATGTTCATACAAGAAATATTATTTGGCGCTCTTAAATCAAGAACACAAACACGTGTAGAACAAAGTTCTTGGCGGGGTTGAACACCCATGCATAGTGGCAAGAGCTATGAATATATATATATATATATATATTTGTTAATCGGATGTCCGAGCTAACTTATGCATATCTCGATTAATTTTGAAACTTATGCAATCTTTTTGTTCCATATAAATCGGATAATTATATTTTTTTTTTACATGGTATTTAGCCTTTGACAGACTATTCTCTCAAGCTTGTGCAGGGCTACCGTGTGCACAAACCTTATAAATTTTATGTACAACCAAAAGTTGCTTAACATGTGTGCAGCTATACTATTATGTAGCGTAGTGCTAACTAATAGATGACATGGGTGTAGTTCTATTTAAACAAAGACACAAATGTCTACATGGGGATAAATTTATTCGTTTAAACTAAAAAAAGTATGTAAGTTGGCAATTTTGTTAGAAAAATTGCAAAATAATACAATATATAGTTTTATAGTGAACAAATAAAACAAATTAAAACACAATAATTACAATTTGATGAATTAAAAAATACAACTACAAAGTTAGCCTGTGAGAATCATAAGGTATGATATCAATATAATAAACTAACTATACTTCTTTACTTGAAGGTATTAATTGACATGGTTCAGCAAAAAAAAAAAGGTATTAATTGACATAGCTGTTTCAAAATATAATCAAATTGCTTACAGCTTGTACTTTTAGGAGTTACTTGTGCTAGGAGAAAGAACTATCCTAACAGCAATTGCCTAGAAATATAACTTGACGATATTTAACATAAATAATGTAAAACCAACAAGAGTAACTGCCCAATAAAATAACACAACAAATAAGCCATAAAATATTTATATTAATAACAGAAGAATTAAATAAAAAATTTAAGTTTTGAAACTTCTAAATAAAATAACTCCAACAAATACTACCTCTTCAAAAGTATAACTATTATTTTTGATTTTAGACTTTACCCATTCTCTTGAATTATATATATATATATATATATATATGTAAAAGTGACTATGTTAATTCATTGCGTAAATGAAGTTATGTACTTTGGCATTTGGCGTGCGTTTAATCCCACAGCAGCCTGTGACTTGATAGTTGTCTTTTATCTTACTGATATGTGAAGATGGTGGTGATTAATAACCGTCAAGATAGAAGTATTGAAAAGGACTAAAGTAGAAGTAATTTAAAACAAGGAGAAAAAACAACGTAGAACTCTATATAAGTCACAAAATATGCTTGATTTATGGTATGGCCAATTAATTAATCCTGAAAGTTTGTTGGAAAAGTTTGAAGGAAATCACACGATTTCCAGCTTTGCATGTATTTGCTAATTAATGATTCAATGGTAACAAATTTCATTATAATTGTCATATCATGTAATTGGTTAAATTTCATGACATATTATTTTCTTTGTAATTGGAAATGTTGAGATGTTCTTAATGTCTATTCATTCAAGTTCATGCTAAGGGTATTGGATAATACATAAAGTAATTGATTTTGAACTTTGTTGGATGTCGATGGATCTCGATACCTGCCGATGAAAGAAACAGTGAAGGGTATAAATCTGCTAAAGATTTTGTTGGGTCTCGATGTACCTCGATACTTGTCGATGGAAGAAACAGTGAAAGATGTATTTCTGCAGAAGACTTCGTTGGACCTCGTTGGTCGTTGCAGTCGTGAGATTTGTGAGATTTCTGACCTAGGACACGCGCTGCAAGCTCTTTTGACCATTATGGAAGTTCAAAAATCCTAATTTACCTCCTCTCTAAATATTAGGATATGGGAATGTCAAAAGATAAGTCCAAGGATGGCAAAAATCCTTGAAGGAATAGATTGCACAAATGCTTTAGCTTCAAAAGATTTCTATGAGAGTGGAGCTTCTAAGAAAATTATTCTAGATATTTCTACATACCTTAAAGAGGCTCTCAACTAGATTCTTATCAACAAATCATCTTTAACCATTGAAGAGGATTGAAGTCTTGAAGTAGTTTGAGACGTAAAATCCGTACTATGAAAATTTGTACGGTGATCAAGCACGATAACGATGAATCGTGAAGTCAAGCAAGTTCGAGGCAACCAAGAGAATCAAGGAGTCGATTGGGAATTTTGTAGTAAGGGTTCTTGTAACCATTTGACGTTGGTTTAAGTATTTGATCTATTGGATTGGAGTTCAGCTATTGGTGAATTCCAGAGATGTTGTAGAGCTCGACACTCAATCAAGTATTGAAGAATCATATCGAGGGATATATACGTGATCGTGGGATTTGATCAATACAAAAAGAGCACACCTGCAAGCATGTGGGTTTGGCACCCGTAGATTGGAAGTAGCTAGAGTTGGGTTGTAAATTGACTCTTTATATTTATTCTTCATAATGCTTGGTTAGCTGGACTAAATCCAGTGATTTTTTACCTGAGTTGGGTTTTTCACGCTAAAATATTATGTGTCTTGTTTGTGCGTGATTGCTTTTATATTTGCTTTTGACTCACGTATATTCCTTGCACTAGATTGAAGAATTGAGGTTAAAATTGAATCGTTGAATTGTGACCCCAAATAACCCTCTAAAAGGTATTTTGACAAATTAATATATTTAGTCTTTATATATTTTTAAATTGGTATAAGAGTAGGACACTCTAAAACTGATTTTTAAATTTTGTTTGTCAATAGTGAGATCCTGAATTTCTAAATACATGGAGTTACTAAAAGAGGGTTTGTCTACCATGAGTCTTACTTTGTTAGATGGTTCTAACTACTCTAGTTGGAAAGCATGTAGGAGAGCTTTCATCAAATCTATTGATGAACGTGCTTGGATATTTATTGAAAATAGTTGGTAACCCCCTATGACAACTGTAAATAGCAAGACTATTCCTAACCCTCAAGCATAATGGAATGATGATGATTTAGAAAAGTATGTTTGGAATAGTAAGGCTATCAATATCATCTTTAATAGTGTCACACACGAGAATTTAAATCATATATCTATGTGTGAGATTGCTCAAAAAGTATGAGATATTCTTAAAATTGTTCATGAAAAGTCTCATAATATAATTGCTTGTGCTACATTTGCATGTGAGATTATAGGGACATCCACTAATGAATGTAATGAAGAGCCTAAATATTATGCTGCATTCAATCCATCACTTCATGAGAATATTGGTATATCTTCATATGCATCTGAGCTTGCTAGTGATAAATATCTCAGTGAGTCCAATGAGTTAAGTCAAAGTGACTCAGATAGTGATGGTGACCATGAGAACGGTGAGGAAAAGGACATTTATCAGACTTAAGACAACTTGCATAAGGTGTGTTTCAAATTGACTAGAAAAAATAAGTCAATTGAAAAGGAAAGAGACACTCTTAAACAAGAGGCTGATGAATTGGCTACTCTTATTAAGAAATTAAATTATGATAGAGCCATTTTATTTGATAAAGTCACCGCACTACAAAAAGAGATGTATGCATGTGTTGAGACCAATAAGGGTTTAGTGGGTAAGATATAAAAATTAGAGTTTGACTTGTCAAAATGTAATGATTCTTTCAAGAAGATAAATACGGGTTCCAAGAAAATTAATGAAATTTGGAACTCTCAAAGAAGCACTTTTGATATGACTAGAATTGGATACACAAAAAAGGCTTCTTCATTTTCCCAAACCGGTAAATAAGTCTAATTTTTTGAAGGCTAAAGGTAAGTCTTCTATACCTTTTAAGGCTAAGCATGTTAAGGAAGTACCCTCATGAAACCATTGTGGAACTAAAGGGTATATTAGGCCTCATTGTCCTAATTTGAAGGCCAAGGTTGTGACTTTTAAGAAGAACACCACCACACATGCACGTGTTGTGCCTAATGCTAAGACCAAGCCCATTAGGTTTGTACATACTTGTCATCATTATGGTGTTAAGGGTTATATTTAGCCTCATTGCCCTAGATTAGAGACTAAGCATGTGCCTTCTCAATTCATCATCTCTCATGTGAAGCCCAAACATCTTAAGGTTGGTCAATATTCAAAGTTTAATCTAGTTTGTCATCATTGTGATGTGTTTGGTCATATTAGACCTTATTGTCACAAAACAAAAAGGATTTCTAATTCTCATGCTTATTATTAACCTAGGAAAGACTATTAGAGGTTGAAAAATTAGATTACAGTCCTTCCAAATTATATGAATAGATTTGCATCAAAGCCAAGTCAAGTTCTTAAAAATCATGGCAAAAGAAGGAAGAACAATACTATGACAAGACCTCAGACTTCACTTAAACCTCATGAGCTCATTGATAAATCTAAGATGAATGTTATTTGGGTGAGAAAATCTGATGTGGATTACTTGAAATCTCCTAAGAAATTTGTAGAGGTGAGCCTTATTGAGTAAAGACTGTTTGTGACATAGACTTGGATGTGCTTTATGTTTATTTTGTTATCCTAGTGCTATGATCCTTTTTTTATTTAAAAAAAAATAAAATATCAAAAAGATTTTTTTTGGTCTTGATTTGGTTGTGCCTGTCATTGACTTAAAACATTCCCTATGTGTTGATTGATGTAATGGCATGTCTAAGATTGAATCTTGTGTGTTTCATTGATTACATTCTAATGAGTCAATAGTTTTGGTAACCAGTGTCATACTTGTGATTCATGTTCAGTTGATGCATTTCTCATAAGATCTCTTAGAATATAGAATCCACCTTTTATGATCCTCCCATAGCACACATCATGGTTGAAACCTCTTAAAGCTTCTAATGACTAGATTGACTATGTTCATGTAATTCCCTCTCTTGTTGGTACTATATTCCTGATGTAAAGGACTACCAGCGAGTGTGAGTACAGTTATCATTGTTATGTGACAAGAGAAGATGACTACCTATTTATGTGTGTGAAAGCCACCATCTTTTTGTGTTTCATGTTATCATATTTAGAGAGATATGGTTGGAAATTCATTGAATGTGTTGAAGGGGAGAGCTCAAAGATAAAATAAATAAAAAAATGTTGAGAATGAGAGCGCTTGAAAATTGAGAATGGGATGTCATAGGTTTGACTTCTATGGCTTGAGCTTCTTAACGTGATTCTCTATGATGGGTTATTTTTTTATCACGTCTAGGGTCTATTTGCTCGTTGATCTCATTGGAGTATTTGCATCATGTAAGCACCTCATTTTTGCCCGCTCGGCAATCTCCAGCCCGACCAGGTTCGGTTTCTAACATCACAATACATGCAAGTTCAAGATGAGCCTTGCAATCTCCAATCCAACCAACTGGCCGCTTCTCGGGCCCATAAGCACCATTATTCCAGGCAGCTTTTCGGACCGGCCGGTCTTAGAAACCAACGCCATCCAGGTAGCTTCCTAGGATCGGGCAATCTCGGGGACCAACACCTCATCAAATTCCAGACGATTCACTTCTGGCGCCTGCTAGCCGGCTAACGTAGAATGTCCGTCATTTGGTAGTTCTCCGAGACCGGGCATTCTCAGAGACCAACACCACCCTTCCAGGTAGCTTTCTGGGACCAGGCGTTCTCAGGAACCAACACCACCCTTACAGGTAGTTCTCTAAGACAGGACGTTTTTAGAGACCAACACCGCACAAGTAGTTTTTCGAGACCGGACGGTCTCAGGAACCAACACCTAGGTCAACACTGGCGCTTGCTAGCCTGACTCGGTGAAAAATGACCAAACCTACCCCTTGGGCCTCCAGGCACGTTTTGGGAAAGTTCAAAATCCCTCAAAACGATAAGTCCATCCTACCAAAATGTTGTGAAACCATTAGGCCTCCCCCGCACGCCATTTGGTCCGAATCCGACCCTATTCTGACCCACTCCAGCCAAAATGACCATTTTGCCCTTGAACACCTCGACACTGAGCAAACCCCGCCGAACGGTAAAAGACTATCCCAAAACCGTCCCTGAACAACCCTACACACTTAACACAACACACCAAACCGTTCCTGACCATTTTCAGCCAATCTTGGTCAAAATGACCGTTTTGCCCCTGGAAGCCCAAATATGCCTCGACACAGCATCGGCCTTGGGATTTCGAGCAAAGGGTCTCACCATACACCCTTGTTTAACTCGAGGAGGACTCTGCGACACTAAACTCACATGACTCGATAAAAGTTCCTTGGAGCGTCTCGTAGACGCTATGCCTAAATTGTCTTTTCTCTTGATTCCTCGGTTATAACGCCCCCATCAACTGACTTGAGAAATGCGTAAATCAGGGAATTCCCGAAAGCTCGTTCATAGATCTTTCCATCGATACGGCTTGATTGGATAGATTGCTTCCCGAAGCCCTTCATCGTATGGCCCAAACATGGCTACTCTCGATAACCCTGGAGCGTCTCGCAGACGCTCTGCTAATGTTAACTTTTTCTCCGATTCCCTAATCAAAACGCACAGTCAAATGACTTGAGAAATGCGTAAATCTGAAAATTCTCAAAAGTATTTTCAGAATACTTTCCATCGGTACGGTTCGATCGAAAAGATCGCTTCTCGAAGGCCTCGATCACATGAAACAAAAACAACCACTTTCAAACACCTTCGGAGCGTATCACAAACGCTCCGCAAAAGTGACATTTTTGGCACACTTCCCAAGATGATATCACTCGCCTCCAAACATAATTTAAACTTCCTGAAAACATAAAAGTTCAATTGAGGCCCAGGGAGAACATCTCGAGTGTGACCCATTCCCCCGAAACCTTCCCGATTGACTCAATTATCGAGGCAAAGTTTGGATGAACCTTCCCGGTGATGGAGCGTACGCTACATGTGCTCAAATTTTGATCAGATCGATCGACTTTCGATCAATAGACGAGATTTATCCAGTACATGGGGTGCCACGTGTCATTCTAGCAATGGAACAGTACCTACGCATGTCCTATATGCGCATGGCCAAATTTTGGCCAGACGCATGTAGTATATGCGCTAGGCCTGTTCCAGAATCTCTATAAATACGAAACCACTATTTGCATATTCCAACTCCAATTTCTGATGTGAAGCCCTGCTGAAGTCACTCCAGAACTGCAAATCGCTATACACACTTCATCCCTCCAACACTTAGCTTAGGTTCCATCATCCCCAAGCCTATATACTTCACATATAAAGCCTTATACACCATTAAACACTCTGTACCAGCCCTCTAAGCCTTCTTGAAGTCATTCAAGCTTCAATAAAAGCATCCCTTGAAGACTACAAGTGTGTTGAAGGCAAAAGGTGGTATCCTTTTTACATTTGTATCTTCCCCTACTCTTCTCTTCTCCCTCCTAGCCTACTTAGGCTATTCTCTATTTTAACCCCCATCTACAACCCACCCATTCTTGTATGCTTGAGCCAAGATGGCTCTTAGATCATACCTAGAGGAAAGCAAATGAGAGCCACCGTGTAGGGGGACCTCTCACTAGCCTACTTTAAGATGGTATGACCTAGGAGCCTTTTGTTTATATGATGTAGTCTAAAAGCCTTGTATGTAATCATGACCCCTTGCATATTATTATTTTGATCATGTTTTGCATGCTTGGCTTCATTTTTGGTTTATTGTCGTGCTCTACAATGCTTACATTGCTCTTATTTTCATGCCATCTCCAAGCTCTATATTTCTTTCAAAAATTATTTCAAGAGTTGGCCCCTTGAAGTGTAGGATAGGATTTTAGAAATTATGCCTTAGAAGACCTCCTACTAATCCCTTCACTCTCATTTTGGTGTCATAACATTTTAATTTGCATAAGGGTTCCTTTCTAATTCTCTAATTTTCAAGATTTCCATTCTTTTAAGTGTAGTAGTTGGAATGGCCCCATGGAACCCTCCCTTGAGTGGTCTCCCTTTTGTTTGGCCATATGAATCTTCTCTTGATGGAATGGTTCCCTTGAAAAATGGTTTTCAACACTCTTCTCCAAAGATGATCTTCAAAAATACATTCTCTCCACCTTGGCATTAAAAATGGTGCCTTAAAAGTTGCCATCACCATGTTGATTTTGGACCCTTTACACTCTTGTTAAGATTATGGTTATAATGGCAATGAGAAAACCTTCCTTGGAATGGTTTCCAAACACCAACCATATAAACCATACCCTTGGCTAGAGTCAAAATTTTCATGGAAATGATCTTCAAAAAGATTGCCAACCAAAGTCCATTGCATATTATGTTTTGTTTTTCAAAACTCTTTCCAAGAATGCATCAAAACAACTTTCAAAACCATTCTCCAATCTAACCCTAGGTTATATTAACCCTAGTTGACTAAACCTAGGTTAACTTGACCCTAGTTGCCCAACCCTAGGTTAGCTTGACCCTAGTTGACTAACTCTAGGTTAACTTGACCCTAGTTCACCCAACCCTAGGTTAACTTGACCCTAGTTCACCCAACCTTAGGTTAACTTGACCCTAGGTCATCTTAACCTTAGGTTAACCCTACCCTAGTTACTTAACCCTAGGTTACCTTAACCCTAGGTTAACCCAACCTTGATTAGTTAACCACAGGTCATCTTAACCCTAGGTTAACCTAACCCAAGTTAGTTGACCTTAGGTTACCCCTAACCCTAAGCCAACCCTATTTAGGTTAATACACTTCAAGGTTTCAATTCTTGAACCTTCTTCCAAATGGTCATTCAATTTTCCAATTATTCTCATAACCTATTTTTCCAAAACCTCTTACTTTCATGATTTCAAAAAAAAAAAAAAAAAAAAAACCAACTCCATAAACTTTTCAAACGTCCTTACACTCCATCTTCAAGACATGTCCAAAAAAAAAAAAAAAAAAACAAAAATGCTTTCAAAAAGGTCACGAACCTCAGGTGTCCCTTGCCCTCTCATGGTTAGGGATTCCAAGGACAAGTGATAAATCAAGAACAATCTCTAAGGTTGTCCATATTATGATTCCAAACCCTTAGCTATTTCTAAAAACCACTTTCAAAAATTAATCCATCAAAACATTCCTCCAAGGTTTTCAAAACAAGACTCTAAAAACATTTTCAAGTTCTCTTGAGACATACTAAAGCCTTTTTCCAAAACTCCCTTAAGGCGATCCAAGACCACAAAAGAGTCTTCAACTACCAAAGACCTCAAAGTGTTTTAAACTTTTCCAAAAACCTCAAAGTGTCTTAAACTTTTTCAAGGACCTCAAAGTGTCTTAAACTTTTCTAAAGACCCCAAAGTGTCTTCAAACATTCCAAAGGCCCTAATGCACCTATTTTCCATCGGGCTCTGGCCCGAACTACGAATGACCTGATTCTTGCCAAATGAGATACGTAGGCAACCTAAAATGGTGCGGTCATAACTTTTATTCCAACTCCAATCCCTTTTTCAAAAATTCTAATTAATTCAAAGTTTCTATTCCAAACTCCTTCAAAACCCTTATTATTTTCAAACTTATTCCAAAAACTTGCATTATGCATCATCCATCCGAAAAGTGATGACTAAACCCTGTTTTCAAAATTCTAAAGTGGATATTAAGTGGACAATGGTAACCGGTTATTCTAGTGAGTGAACAAAGGGTGATTAGACATGTAGGTACCGAAAGGGCGGGGTAAGGTGATGATCTTAGGATATCTTCCCTACACGTAACCAACCCCCGAACCATAGATTTCTGTTTTCAAATGACCAAAATGGAGTTATTTTCTAAAAGGGCTTAAATCTTTTCAAAGGTTGCCAAACAACCTATTTTTTTAAAAACCCCCTCTTGAGGGAGTTTTCAAAACCTTATCCAAAAAAAATCCTAAGTTTAATCTTCGGATTAACACTTAGTTTTAGGTGCCCTAAATCACCTTAATCAAGTTAGGTGGCAACTCCCATTTTTCTGAAAAGCCCTTAGTCAAACCAATTTTCAAACCTAGTTGCACTTGTCCTTCTAGGAGAATGAGTTCTAGTGACAGAGTTGCGTGCTTTAGGGTCTCCGAGCCGAAAGGACCTTGGACACCAAAAAACCGGGGCGCGACACATCACTCCTACATTGTCATAGATATGTTTTTGAATTACTTCATGACCAATTTTTCTCAGCCTTTTGTGATCTTTGAGTATGTTTGATGTTAATTTTTTCACCCTGAAGTCATCATGAGTTACATGGGTCATATTTTGGATTTTGATGATAGGCATGCTGAGCTTAAGGTAATGTTTCTGCAAATTTTCCTGATTTTTACCTTTTTTTTTGTGTTTCAGGTGACTTCGCTAGACCTCGAGGCCTCGAAATCTCGTGAGATTTTTTGTTGGATTGACAGACCTCACGGCCGCAAAGTTCAGAACAAGCGCCTTTCTTTAAACCCACTTTGTTGTTTTTATGGGTTTGTTACTGGAATAGTGTTGTTTTGTTTAAGACTAGTTCAATTTTGACTGGTTATTTTGCATGAATGATATTCTTCTTGTTAGCATATCTCTCTTTAGTTCTTGATTGCGTGGTTGTTTGATGATCATTTATTATTTTGAGACAATAACGGGGAGGGAAAATCTATATGCTTACATATTATTAAGAAGGAGAATATATTAAGGGGGAGACATCATGTTTATATATATATATATCAGTTTTGTTTTTGTCTCTTTGCATGCTTCCTTTGATAATTTGTTCGAAAAAGGGAGAGAGCAAATTGATGCTAATGTTTGACATATGCTTGTCATCTTGATACCGTGCCCTTGACAGTGTTTTGTTTTTTAGTTGATGACTCATTCTTTCCACGCTCACCACGATGGACGTGCTTATTGTTTAAGTGGGGGGTACTCCCACTATCGTGTTCTCCCATGAGACATGTGCCAATCTAGCAATAGAAACAAGTAGAGTTTAGAAACTTATTCAAATTGCAGTCGCAAACCAAGAGTGGAATCGATGGCTATGTTAACTAAAATTGACCGAAAATCTTTTGGTGTTTGAGGGTTTGGTTTACTAGCAACTAGGCAAACAATTAAAATGAAATTGAAACCTACAACTTGATTCTAGCTAAAGTAATTTGACAACTACGAAAATTCGACTACAACAACCACAATTATGACTAAATTAACTCTAGATTTAACTGAAATTCCAAATGAGCACAAGGTTTTAACTTGATTAAAAAGGAGGTTTGGGATCAAATGTTCCAATCTACCAATTCTAGCACGGAATTTGAAAGGGGGAGTTTGGGTTAACTCAAATCAAGAACCGTCCAAAGGCCCTTGATTCAGAAAGTTTAGCTTTGAAAAATTATGGATCTCTAATTATTTTAGAATTAAGTTTTATTACCATTAATGGGTTCCTTAGAAATAAATCACATGTTACTAACTATGATTATAGATCTAAGATTTCTACAACAACTAATTCCAATATAATTAGAGAAAATGATGCTAAAGAGATATTCAACAAGATTAAAGACTCCCCTTTCATTTTCTATGCCATCCTTGGTAGATCTTCACATTTGTTCCCAAATAATAAGCTTAGCTTGAAGATTCCATGGTTGAAAGCTTTCCAAAGTGTAGAAATAACATCTTGACTCCAAATCAAAAGTGTATAAATATATTGAACTATAGAAAATGTGAGAGATTACACTTCAACAACACTAAAAATCTATCTAAACACTTCCCAAAGCCCTATTTACAACAATGTAAAGTAAATCTAAGCAAAATACATATTTTTCCCCTATTCTCCCTCTCTACCCGCGGCAGAAACCCTAAAAATTAACATAACCTCACTTTTCCTTCGATTGCTGGGTTGTAGGCCAAATCTGCGCTCACCGTCCGAAGTGCGTCCTAAGACCGTCTGAATGGCGTCCGGACGCATCGTCCAAACGGTGGCATAACTGTTTGGACAGTTATTTCACCGTTCGAACGGTCTTCAGATGAGGAATCTCGGCTATGTATTTCTTCGAACGGAAAAAACGACTCTGTGATAGCTTAGAACGGGAAAAATGGACTCTGGAACGACTTTGAAGTGGAAATATTGACTTTGGAACTCCGATCTCCGTCGTAGTGTCCGAACGGTCATTTATCCATCCGAACGCACCGTCCGAACGATGGAACCGTCCGAACGGTCCGTCCGGACGGACTTCTTCTCTTTAAGCCCTTTTTCACCATTTTATCACCAAAAACCTACAATACACATGAAAAACCACTTTAAATCAGTTTATTACTAAAAATCTATTCTAATACCCATATAGAGGCTAACAAACACTTAATTAGGGGACAAATATTACACTTTTAGAGTGGAATCAGTTGATTTTGTGCATGTACAAGAGTTTGGGATGCTTAGTGTTTGATGGACAACACTCTTATGCTTGTGAGTTGGGTCTTTTTGTAATCTTTTTAGATTTCTTGTAATTCCCATTTAGCATAGGGTTTTGGTTATGAAATTTCCAAAGGGAGAGGTTGTAACATCATGTAATTCGCTAAATTTCGTGACATATTGTTTTCCTTGTAATTGAGGATTTTGGGATGTCTATCATAAGTATTTGAGATGTTCTTAATATCTATGCATTTGAGCTTGTGCTAAGAGAGTCTTGAGTGATTTGGATGATATATAAAGTAATTGATTTTGGACTTTGAAGGACATTGATGGACCTCGATACCTGTTAATAGAAGAAGCAGTGAAGGGTGTAAATCTGCTGAAGACTTCGCTGGATCTCGATTCCTATCAATGGAAGAAACAGTGAAGGATGTATTTCTGCAAAAGACTTCGCTGGACCTCGCTGGATGTCACAACTGCTAGGTTTGCGAGATTTCTGACTTAGGGACGTATGCTGCAAGCTCTTTTTGATCTTTATGAAAGTCCAGAAACCTTAGTTTGCCTCCTCTATAAATATGAGGCTATGGGAAGGTCAAATGACAAGTCCAAGGAGGCTAAAAACCTTTGAAAGGATTGATTGCACAATTGCTTTAGGTTTAAAAGATTTCTATAAGAGCGGAGCTACTAAGAAAATTATTGTAAAGATTTCTATATACCCTGAAGAGGCCTCAACTAGATTCTTAGCAACAAATCATCTTCAACCATTGAAGAGGATTGAAGTCTTGAAAGAGTTTAAGATGCAAAATCCATACTAAGGGGATTTATACGGTGGTCAAGAATGGTAATGGTGAATCATGGAGTCGAGCAAGTTTGAGGCAACCAAAAGAATCGAGGAGTCAATTAAGAATTTAGTTGTAAGGGTTCTTGTAACCGTTTAACGTTAGGAGTATCTAGGGTTGGGTTGTAAATTGACTATTTTGTATTCATTCTTCATAATGTTTAATTAGCTAGATTAGGTCCCGTGATTTTTTACCCAAGTTGAGTTTTTCACGCTAAAATATGGTGTCTTATTTGTTTGTGATTGCTTTCATATTTACTTTTGACTCAGATATATTGCTTGCACTAGATTAAAGGATTAAGGAGCATCTAGGGTTGGGTTGTAAATTGACTCTTTTGTATTCATTCTTCATAGTGTTTGATTAGCTAGACTAGGTCCGGTGGTTTTTTACCCAAGTTGGGTTTTTTACGCTAAAATATCGTGTCTTGTTTGTGTGTAATTGCTTTTATATTTACTTTTAACTCACGCATATTACTTGCACTAGATTAAAGGATTAGGGTTAAAATTGAATAGTTAAATTATGACCAATCCAAACAACTCTCCAAAAAGTATTTTGACAAATCCATATATTCAGTCTTTATATATTTTTCAGTAATATGTCAATATTTAGTAAGGCATTCACCCTTCCACTTCTAGCAACAAAAATTGCCTGAAATTTAGCCGTATAGTCGGTGTCATGGGTAGTGTTACAACCATTCCTGATGAAACAACTATAGTAGGATCTTGAATTTGTTGAAAAAAAAGAAAAGAAACGCAAAAAGAAAAAGATACATAGGAACATAAAATAAAGTGAAAGATGCTAAATTCATTTTTTTTTGTTGGGTTGGTTAGGCAAATGAGAAAAAAATAAATAGGTATTTGACTAAAAAAATTCCTTTTTTAAAAAAAATTGAACATATATAAGTAATTTTATTTTTCTTTCATTTTCTTTTCCTTCCAAAAGCCAAGATCCAAATATGGTGCACAAATCTCCCAGTGCATTTTGATTTAACGCTTACATGAAAATATTACATGTCCATGTTGTTGACCCTTAAAAATGGTTTGTCTGTAGTTTAACCTCAATTTTTATGTAGGACGCAGGGGCCACAAGTGTCTAAGCAACGGTAAACTCACGCATCACAATTTAATAGTGATAAATACTGAATTTAATAAAGGCTTAAATTAGTAGCGTTTCTAGTTTTTTATTTTATTTTATAGGAAATACTTATATACAATTCTTTATATGCAATACATACTTATGTCTTTAAGGCGTATATTCAGTATGCATGAATAGAATTCACAATATTTGAAATTGTGAAAAAAAAAATAGACCCCACACCTAACATGTGCCCTAACAAGACCCTTCTTTACGAGAAGGTAGCGTGCTACAATGCAAATTGAGGCAATATATCTGGGGCTCAACAATAAATGCAACACTCCTAAAAAAATTAAGATGGTCTAGTGGCTTATTCTTATTGACTAATTGCACTACCTGCTCCTTCATAATTGTGCCTAAGTATTTTTTTTTTTTTCATATACATGACCAACAGGAAAAGCAGCAATCAAGAAAATACTTAGATTTAAGTTGCATTTCAGTAGAACTCTTAAAAGTTAGCCTTACTCTTATTAAACTTCTGTTGAAATTAATTAAAGAATAATGCAATGTGTGGAAGGGGCAGGCCTACATTAACAAAACTCGAAACAATATCTTAATGAAGACATTCTTGATATCACTGATCTAAGCGTAACCTCATAGATCATGCTTTCTTGCGCTAATCAAACAAGTTTCCTCTTCCCCAATACAATGAATCTGTAGGAACATATAGTGGGTAGGTATACGGAATACCTTATGCGGATAACAATAAGATGTACGGATCATCTTACTTGCTTTACGAGCCCTTTGCGCAACACGTGCAATACCCTATGAATTAATTCAAGATCTCCTTTGTGTTTTTCTCGTCATATAGTAGAGGGCTATTAGAGTCCAATACGAAAAACACACTTTTTCAAATCTTAAGGCTCTTAGATGGTAGCCCTAGAGAGAACTAGAGAGAGAAAGTAATCTAGAGAGAGAGATTGTATCAAATATTACGTAAGTTATATTTTTTTTAATATATTCTGCGTATAACATATATACACCATGATAAAGATAAGACCCACTTATCTTTATCTTCTAGGAGTTCAAATCTGATAAGGATAACTCATTATCTCCTTATCAATACGAGGTGAAATATATACTGAATATATATCCATGTGCCCATGTGGGCATACCATGGGCCCCATGCAACAGAATTAAAATCGCCCCACATGGGTTACAATTATTCTAGGCAAAAATTAAGTAGAAAAGTTAGAAGAAGCTAGAAGCCAAAAGTCCACAAAAACTTACATCCAAACGAACCCTTTAGCTTTACTAATAAGCATATAACCCCGTTTTCTTGTTGCCAATTTAATTTTTATATGATGAAATAGAATGGTGATGGGAATAAGGATTTTTCATCAGAAGTAACCCCTTATATTTGTAGCTACCTGGATTATAGTTCAATGGGAATGATGGAGATCTATTACAAGGGATCTTTCATGCAAAAAAATTATCTTCTCTCCTGATGTAATTTCCCATTTATAAGATTTTTTGCTCTAAGGATGCCAGTGGATGTGGTGGGCTAAGGTTGGCCAATAGTTTAGGCCCATTATAAGATTAAATGGATCTTTTTAGGAATAGAATGATGGCTTCTTCCAAAAACGCTACGATCTCTACAACTAAAATTAACATGATCTCTCAAGAGGTCGAAGATCAACTGGAGAGAAGCACTAAAAAAATTAAAAAAAACGTTCACGAAGATGAGAATCAGGCTATGATAGAGGACCCAATTCCCCTTTTCAGAACAACTGCTCCAAATCGTAGGAACCGAGAAAGCTTCTAGTTTAGGGGAAGAAATTCTGAAGACTAAATCCTTTAAGGATGCCCTCAAATCTGCAAAGGTAAAAGGGGGTTTCTTTGATAGTGATGTGAAAAATCTCAAGACGGATGATAAAGGTTATGAAGAAGACTCAGAAGAATCTGAAACCCCATGGAGAAGGAAGCAGATGAGATGCAAAATATACCTAAAGTCAGGCTTCCAGCCAAGCTTACCAAGAAAATAAGAAGGCCATGGAAAGATTGCCTCATTGTAAAGCTGTTGGGGAAATCAATCGGTTATAGAGCCATATGTACACGGGTTAGGAATATCTGGGGTTTGTAAGGCGATTTTGATGCTCTAGATCTTGGCTACAACTTCTATCTAGTTTAAAGTAGCTGAAGATTATCAGAGAGTGTATGCTGGGGGCCCTTGGGTGATAATGGATCACTACCTAACCGTGAGAAAATGGGAACCTAACTTTAAGCCATTGGAAGCTAAGGAAACCATAACTACCACATGGGTCAGGTTTCTAGAGCTTCCGGTGGAATACTATCAAGAGAGGGTGTTTTTCGCCATTGGGAAGATGATTGGAAAGCCTTTAAGGGTTGTCATTAACACAACAGCTACAATCCGTGGGAAATATGCTCAGGTATGTATTGAAGTTGATCTTAATGAACCACTTATGCCATTCTTTTCCATTGGAGGGAAGAAATATGCAGTTGAGTATGAGTCAATCCACCAGTTCTATTTTGGGTATGGCAGAGTTGATCAACGAAGAGAATATTGCTGACTCAAGAGGCAAACTTAAACCCTGTCAATTTCAGCTCCAACTCTGGCAAGTGAAATCTGGCCAACTAAGTATAACGGTAATAATGATAAGACTAACGAAAATGGGAAAACACTCCAAAGCTCTATCCTGACCCTTAGCATGACAAATACTAGGGAAGAACAGGGTTACGGGCCATGGATGCTAGTTATAAAACAGGGAAGACACATTACACTTCAACTAAAGCCACAAGATAATTATCAGAATAGAGCCCAATTCAATGGATTTAATTTTTTTAGAGAAACTCATGAAAATGAATATGTGGGCCACACTACTGGGGGCCAAGATCAAAGAAAAATACAAGGACAAAAATATATATGCCCACAATCAGGAAAAGGTGGCCAACGAGACGTAACTAGAGGCTCAATAAGGAACAAACAATCTGATTTAATTCCAACAAAAAGGCAAAATATGGAAAGAGTCAGCTCGTATGAAGCAAGAGAGAATAACAAGGAGAAGCAAAGGGAAACACCTGGAAAGGTGATAACGACTATAGGGGAAAAAGCTGAAGGGGTCATTATGAGCACAGACCTTGTGACCAGTTATATAGACACCTACCCATTGTCTAACACATCAAACCCATATCTAGACTCCACAAAACCATCATCTTCTTCCTCCTTTGCTACGCATAACTTTCTTAACTCTCCTAAGACCAATACAGCCACTGGTAAAGCAATAATTGATCAGTCTGATCTTAGCTGTCCCATAACCCACAAACCTCAAAACCATAGCAAGAATTTAGGCACTAAGCAAAAAACCAAGCAATGCTCGAACTATCGCAAAGGTAATGAAAGCACCCAAGACACCAATGCACATGATCAAATTCAATGCATTGGGGACGTTTTTAGAGCCAGGGATAGAACCAACTCTTTAATTAAATATTGTTTGGTGGAGAGAGGAGATAAGGATGGTGATCAAACCATGGTGGAAGGGGCCAACAGGAGTAGCAGAACACTCCAATACTAGTCCTTTGAATAAACTTTTTTGTTTTGAAGCAGGTTGGCTTTCTCGCTTTGATTTTAAAAACATTGTGCTAACCTCTTGGAAGAACCCTAGTGATAATCTTATTCATAAATTCCAATATCTTACCACCAAGGTTAGGCCCCTCCTTAGTAATATTATTCACCCTGCTCAAATTAGCTTTATTTCTGGTAGAACGACATTTGATAATATCCTCATATCCCAAGAATTCATAAATACTTTGAGGCATAAAAAAGGAGCCACTGGTGGTATGATCTTGAAAATGGCTATGATAGAATCTCATGGAGCTTCCTGCGAAATACTTTAGAAATGTTCAATTTAAACTAGAATTGGATAGACATTATCATGTATTGTGTGACTTCTGTTAAAATCTCTATATTGTAGAATGGTGAATGCCTGCCTGAATTCTCCCCTGAAAGAGATTTAAGACAGGAAGATCCTTTGTCCCGTTATCTTTGTGTTTTATGCATGGAAAGATTATCCATGCACATCAACCAAAGTGTCTGTGATGGTGAGTGGGAATGGATTAAGGCTTCTAGAAATGGGCCTTCACTGTTGTCGCGCCCAGATTTTTCGCGCCCGAGGAATACTCACCCAAGCGGGAAAAATGCTGTACTCTCTCGTTAGAACTCACCCTCCTAAAAGAATGAGTGCGACTAGGTTTGAATTGAAAAAATTGGATTGAATAAAGGGCTTTTGAAAAAGATTCAGAGTCGCCACCTAACTTGATTAAGGAGAGTTAGGTCACCTAAAAACTAAGAATAATCCGAAGACTACACTTAGGGTTTTTAGAAAAAGGTTTTTGAAAATATCTCCTCAAGAGAGTGTTTTTAAGAAAACAGGTTGTTTGACAACCTTTGGAAAACATTTAGCCCTTTTTAGAAAAATGACTCCTTTTGGTCTTTGAAATCAGTGATCCTAGGTTCGGAGGTTGGTTACGTGTAGGGAAGATGCACTAAGCTATCACCTTACCCCGCCCTTTCGGTACCTACATGTCAATCTACCCTAAATTCACCTATGAGAGTCTTTAACTAACTATGGTTCAACCCTATTCACTTTGAAAAAACAATGTTTGAAATAAATATGATGCATGATATGCAAGTGTAAGAAAAGAGAATTGAAAAAAACTAGATTTGGAAATAAATTTGAAAAGAATTTGATTTGAAAATAGATTTGAAGAGATGGAATTTGAAATTGGAAAGTTTGAAAATTGAAAGTAGAATTTTGAAAATAGAAAATTTGAAATTGGAATTTTAGATTTGGAAAGATTTTGAAAACCGCACCCATGAGGGTGGAATTGAAAGTTTGAAAAGTATTATGACCGCACCTATGAAGGTTGCCTACGTATCCCTTTAGGGGAATCAGGTCAGTCGTAGTTCGGACAAGAGTCCGATTGAAAATAGAAGAATGGATTGAAGAAGGAAATTGAATTTGATATTGGATTTCATTTGAGATTAGAAGAAGGAGATTGGAAATTGAAATTGGAAAGATTGGACTTTGATTTGAAAAGATTGATTTGGACTTGTTTTAGAAAGATGAAGGTTTAGGAAACCTAGGCTTAGGAAAGAGAAGAGACTTAGGAAAGATTTGACTTGACTCGGAAGGTTTAGGAGATTAGAAAAGGTTGGATTTAGGAAATGTTTGAATTAGGAAAGGTTCGATTTAGGAAAGTTTCATTTTTGGAAGGTTTCGAAATTAGGAAAGTTTTCATTTTAGGAAGGTTTTGAAATTAGGAAAGTTTCATTTTTGGAAAGTTTGGAATTTAAAAAAAAAGTTTGGAAATTGGAAAGTTTTGAAAATTGGAAAGTTTTGAATTTAGAAATGTTTTGAAAAATGAAGTTTTGAATTTGGAAAGCTTTGAAAACAAGGGAGTTTTGAAAATAAGAAAATTTTGTTTTGGGAAAGGCTTGAAAAAGGAAAGTTTTTAGTTTAGGAAATGTTTGAATTAAGAAAGTTTCAACTTAAGAAAGTCTTAAATTAAGAAAGTTTTGAATTTAGAAAAGTTTTAGATTTGGAAAGATTTGAAGTTTAAGAAAGTTTAGAGTTTTGAATTTGGAAAGTTTAAGATTTAGAAAGTTTTAGGGTTTTAGGAAATCTTGAAATTGGGAAAGGTTTGAGTTTAGGAAGAGTTTGAAAACTTGAATTTGGAGAGTTAAGATTTGGAAAAGGGGTAGGATTAGGAAATGATTGAATTAGGAAAGATTTGGATTTGGAAGGGATTGGATTTGGTTTCTAAAAGAAAAGATTTGATTTTGTTTCCAAAAACGGAGGACGGGATCTAGTTTCCTAAACGGGGAGATTTGATTCGGTTTCCTAAAGGGAAAATAGGATTTGGCAAGGATTTGGAAAGGGAGATTCTAGAAACCTTAGATTTGGAAAATTATTGTTTTGACATAGAAAAGTGGTTTTGGAAAGGTGTATAGTTTTGATGTAGAAAACAAGAGGTTTTGGAAACCTAGGTTTGGGGCAAAGTTTGAAAATCATGTTTTTGGAAAGAAAATTAGGGTTTCCTAATGGTTAGCTCTAGGGCTTGACTTGGACTCTAAGAAAAGAGATTTTTGGAAAATACGCTTTTGGAAACGAGTTTTTGGAAGAAAATCCTAGGGAGGAGTTTTTGGAAAGTGAATTTAGAAAGAGAGTTTTTTTGGAAAAAGATTTTAAAGGGAAGGAGTTTTGGAAAGTGTGTTTTTGGAAACGTAGATTTTGGAAGGAAGATCCTAGGGGGGAATTTATAGAAGGGAGATTTTGGAAAAGAGAGTTTTTGGAAAGATTTTTAGGGAGCGTTTTTAGAAAGTGAATTTTGAGGAAAGAAAGTTTTGGAAAGGAGTTGAAAAAGAGATTTTGAAAGGGAGTTTTTGAAAACAATTTTTGGAGAAGAGAGTTTTAGGAAAGTTTGTTGAAAAAGAGATTTTTAGGAAGAGATTTTTGAAAAAAGAGTTTTTTGAAAAGTATGAAAACGTCTCACTTTCCTAAAGCGATTCTAGCCATAAGAGGGCTAGAACCACTTTAAGAAAGTGGTTTTGAAAACAAGGTTTGAAAATATTGACCAAAAGGCCAGTTTTAATATAACACTTTCCTAAAGCAACCCTAGCCATGGAAAGGCTAGAGTCACCCTAGGATTGTGATTTTGAAAACATGTTTTTGAAAAAGAGCTTTTGATGCAGTTTTGAAAACAAGTTCGAAAACGATTTTTGAAAACAACTTTTAGAAAACGAATTTTGGAAGATGCAAGACTACGATATGCACAATGCAATTTGGGGTCGTGAACATACAAGGTTAAGGCTTCACCACATAATCAAGGGGGCCGGACCCACGTGGTCTTTGGTTAGACTATAAGAAAGCCCCCGACACGGTGACTCTCCAATAGTCCAATCCTACACATGGACCGGGAATCCCCTTGTTTCAAGCATGCAAAGAAAGGGGCGGAAAGAGATGGGGGATTAAAATAGATAGAACCCAAGTGGGTTGGAGAGAGAAGAGAGAGGGGGGAAGTGCAGAAAATTAAAGAGAAAGCCTACCTTGTATCTTCTTTAATTTGCGCGCCGTGCGGTCTTCAATCTTCGGTCTTTGTCTTGATCTTCTTCTTCAGTCTTCAAGGGTTGTCTTCAAGCTTTAGATGGCAGCTCTTCAAGTCTTCCAAGGATGGTTGAAGGTTAGGGTATGAGTGTGTGGAGGAGTGTATGAGTGTATAGGAGGCTAGGGTTTGTGTATAGTGGCTAAGGTTTAGAAAACCTAAGGAGGCTAGGGTTTTGGAGGTGCTCGAGCTCTGTATATCGAAATATAGGATTCTTAGGTTAAGTTTGCAGACCCCTTTTACGTTGAACGAGGCTCTGTATTTATAGAAGGAGGACAAGCCTGGTGCCACTAGTAGTGGCGCCAGGCCATTTTTTGGCTTGGCGCCACTGCTAGTGGCGCTAGCCATTTAGGAAACAATTAAGGTCGGCAAGCAACGTATCTTTGACCAGATTTGGGCGCCTGTACTAGTGACTACCATGTAAATTTTAGCCTGGCTTCACTAGGAGTGACTCCGGAAAGTCCGGGAATGATTTGAAGGAGCCGGGAGTGACTCGGAAGGCCGGAAAGGAGCAGGAACACTTAAAATAGTGTCCTGGAGGTATTTGACTTGAAAAGTGAGGGTAAGATGTGTCAGAAAGGTCGACCGGGCCTTTAGGGGCAAAACAGTCAACCGGACCAGAAAACTGTCGGGACAGACTCAGACTGTCCCAGAAGAAGACTTGGGATCTGGAAACATTATTTAGAATGTTCCCAGAGGTTGCCTGTTTGATTCCCAGAACCGGTGTGGTCGGAAAAGGAGACCGGCCCACTAGGGGCAAAACGGTCATTTTGCACCGGGTTTGCCGAAACTGACTCGGAATGGTCCGGAAAGGTAAAGGAAGGTTGAGAACACTATAAAAAGTGTTCCCGGGTCATTACCGGTTTGATATCCAGAGCCGGTGTGGTTGGAGAAGGAGACCGGCCCTCCAGGGGCAAAACAGTCATTTTGCACCGGGTTTGCCGGAACTGACTCGGAATGGTCCGGAAAGGTAAAGGAAGATTGAGAATACTATAAAAAGTATTCTCGGGTCATTACCGGTTTGATACCCAGAGCCGGTGTGGTTCCCGGGGCGTTCAGATGCCTAGGGGCAAAATGGTCATCTTGATCGGAAAGTCTCGGAAAAGGTCCTAAGGGTAGTTTGGTCATTTTTCACCGAAGTGAGATAACAGACACTGGTGTTGACCTGGGTTTTGAGTGTTTCCGTCACTCTAACGGTGTGAGTATTTCCGCTACTCAGACGGGGTTTGATGATTTGTGAGTATTTCCGCTACTCGGACGGGGTTGAGTATTTCCGCTACTCTAACGGGGTTGATGATTTGGGAGTATTTCCGCTACTCTAACGGTTCTGTGAGTACTTCCGCTACTCTAACGGTTGAGTATTTCCGCTACTCTAACGGCTCTGTGAGTATTTCCGCTACTCTAACGGTTGAATATTTCCGCTACTCTAACGGCTTTGTGAGTATTTCCGCTACTCTAACGGTTCTGTGAGTAGTTTTGCTACTCGGACCGTCTCGAGGAATAAACTGTCTCGAGAGAGGGATTGGAAAGGGGTCTTATCGTCTCCGAATAGACGTGCCTGGGTTGTGAGTGTTTCCGCCACTCTGACGGTTGTGTGAGTGTTTCCGCCACTCTGACGGTTTTGTGAGTGTTTTCGCCACTCCGACGGTTTTGTGAGTGTTTCCGCCACTCCGACGGTTTTGTGAGTAGTTTTGCTACTCTAACGGTTCTGTGAGTAGTTTTGCTACTCGGACCGTCTCGAGGAATAAATTGTCTCGAGAGAGGGATTGAAATTGGAATAAGAAAGGACAATGCCCCTAAGGGCATTTTGGTCATTTTGCCTCTATTTGGGCCTGACAGGTTTGCGAAGCGATGGAAAGACGGAATTTGGACTAGAGGATTGGTTTCGATTGGAATATGTCCATAATGACTTGAAAACAAGTCTAGACGGAGTGTAGACTGCCGAGCGGTAAAAAATGGGGTGCTTACAACTGTCTCATTTGGTTTTTGCTAATGATCTCTTATTGTTTGCCAAGGCTGACTCTGATAATTGCAATGCTATTAAAGAGGTTTTATCTACATTTAGTGATTTATCTAGATAGAAAGTTAACCTACAAAAATCCAAACTTTTTGTGTCCCCTAATATTCAAAGAAGCAAGGCCTTAGCTCTTAGTTTCCAAAGTGGCATTCCTTTGACCCAAGACATTGGAAGGTACCTTGGGGTGCCCCTTCATCACAAGAGAGTTAATAGAGGCCATTATAACTACATCATTGAAAAGATTCAAAAGAAACTTTTTGGTTGGAAAGCTTCCACCCTCTCTTTTGTTGGCAGGGCTACCTTAGTATAAGTTATGACCTCAACTATTCCCACACACTCCATGCAAACAGCTGAAATCCCCAGTTGCATAAGTAAGGAGGTCGATAAACTTAATAGAAATTTTCTCTGGGGGGACACTAAAGGAAAAAAAACATGTTGAGCTTGTTAATTGAGACACTGTTTGTATGGGAAAAGAAAGAGGTGGTTTAGAAATTAGGAAAGCCAAGGACCAAAATACTACTATGTTGACCAAACTAAGGTGGAAAATTGTTAATGAAGTTGATACCTTATGGACCTAAGTTTTAAAAAAGAAATACCTTAGGAAGCATACCTTTTTTTGATTGGTTAACCAAAAGAAGGTCTTCTCACACTTGGAAGAGTATAATCAAAAGTAGGAATGTTATTAAAAAAGGAACTAAATGGGTTGTGGGAGACGGTAAGAAGATATCTTTATAGTGTGATTGGTGGTGTGGAGAGGGACCTCTTGCTAAATCTATTCTAGTACCTCTTGGGGATGTTGAAATTAGAGTTAGCAATATTATCAATGACTTAGGTGCATAGGATTTGAGGCAAATTCAAAACCTTATCTCACCTGCAGACATATAGTATATTCAGACAGCAAGTCTTTCCAGGTTTGTTTCTTATACTGATACTCCTTGATCGGCTGAAACACTAGATGGTAAGTTTTCTATTTCTTCTGCTTATGACTCTATAGCTTGTCAACCCTCTAACCAACCTTGCTGGAAATGGATTTCGAAATTAAAGCTTCCCTAGAAGCTTAAAACCTTCATTTGGAAAGTGAAGCATGGTAAATTGCTAACTAACCAAATGAGAATGATTAGAGGACTTATAACAGTTGAACTTTGTCCAAAATGTAATTCTTATTTTGAGACCTTAAGCCACCTTTTTAGGGACTGCTATAAGGTCAAGGACATATGGATTGCTGTGAAAGGCAACCACTAGTTTTCTAATGGAGTTAGGCAACCTGTTTTAAACTGGATTGACCCCAATATTAAGGATAAGAATACCAGGTTTGAGAACCTCCCTCAGAATATCTTTTTTATAACTATTTTTTGACAAATCTAGAAAGACAAAAACTTAGAAGTTTTTTTAAAACAAATTAAGTGAGACTAATGGAAGTATTTCTCAAGCCAGAAAATATCTACAAGAAATCACTGATGCTTTTCTAATCTCTTATAATACTGGTATAAATATCACTAGACTAATCAGATAGATAACTCCTACTGCAGGTAAGGTGAAACTAAATATTGATGGATGCTCGCGAGGAAATCCTGGCCAAGCAAGCTTTGGAGGGCTTTTTAGAGATGAAGGAGGTAGATGGCTCCATGGTTAGTTTGGAAGACTAGATGACTATACAAGCATTGAAGTAGAATTGTGGGGAATCTACAGGGGATTAACCATCATGTTTGAGAAAGGCCTAAATGAGGTTGAAGTGGAAGCTGACTCTGAAGAAGTAGTTAAACTCATCCAGGAATGTGACATCCAAACTTATCCCTAGAGAGTTCTTATTGAAGACTCTAGATTTCTTCTGAGAAGATGTAAGAGCATGCTGAAGCATACCTTGAGAGAAGGTAACTTTTGTGCTGATAAACTAGCTAACATGGGAACAGATCAAGGTAATAGATTAGTATTACTTGAAGACCCTCCAAATGCTTTAGGCCGGTTGTTCGTAGGGGACAAGGTGGGGATAACTTTTGAGTGGATCTAGTCCTCTAGCTCGTAGTGTTTTTGTTTTGTTTGTCTTTTAATTTTCTGTTGTACCAAAAAAAGTATTATAAGCTTAAATGGGCACAGACAATGATGTAGTATTTATAAATGAAATCATTTAATAAAAGGCTGTGTGTCCTTGTACCAACAAGAAGGAAGAGAAATGTTTCTCGCAATCTCAATAGGTCATCCTAATATTCTATAACAAACCTTTTTGGTCTCAGGTGCTCTTTTGGTTATTGTCTCAGTTGCTGTTTTCTACTTTTGTATCGTAAAAATCGCCGAGATCACATGGGATAAATTGTTTTTGAAAATTATTTTTGAGAACACCACTATTTAAGCAAATAAAAAAAGTTATTTTCAAAAATAAATGAAAATGACATGGATCCAATGGTATTTTGAAGTTCTATTTGTTTTTGTTTCTAAAAACACGAAAAATAACGCAAAACGAAAATAAAAAATTTGAAAACGATACAATTTTTTTTCTTTTTCTTCTAGGGGTTGGGGAGGGGAGGGAAGAAAAAAGGGGTTAAAGCATGGTCACAAGGAAACTCATTTTGGAGGAAAAGCGCGTTTTTCCAAAAGCGCGTTTCAATACTGGTGTGAAACTTGTTTGAAAAATTTAGAAAAACTCTTGAAGAACGTGTGAGAAACGTTTGAAAAATTATTAGAATACTTGACAGAAACTTTTAGGAAACACTTCGAAAACTTAAAATATTAATTTTTATTTATTTTTTTCATTAAATTATAACTAAGTATTTACAAAATTATTCATGTAAATTTTCACTAAAATTTTCAAAAGTCTTCCCTAAGTTTTTTAAATGTCTCTTTTAAGTTTTGCAAAATTTTTTTGATAAGACTCCTATTAAGTTTTCTAATTATTTTTCATTTTCCTCTATATCTTTTGATTGTGTTTTTCGCTTCCGCTCTTCATATTAGTAACTATCGGCTAAAGATCACACGATTGATATTCATATCATGCACTCTAATTCCACACCAATTTATCAAGTCAATGCTAATCAATGATATAAGACTACATAGAAATTTTAATATGTTTTTCACGGGCGGCTGCTCCTAGAATTGAACATGATGGAAGGTCTACCATAGGTTTAGTTTTTTTGTTTTTTTTTTTGAGGAAATCCGTAAAGATGTGCACGAAGTAAATTACAAACAGTTTGGATTAGTCTACAACACCAAGCAACTCGTCAAAATAAAAACGTTTGTGAGAGACTAAATATTTAAGTCAAAAAAGCTATCAGACTTATGTGAGATACTAAACTGGAGAGCACAAGGCTTTTTTCTTTTTGAAAAAATAAGCAAAGACACACACACACACAAAGTAAACCACAAACACTCCAAAGTAAAGAGTCTATAATACCAAGCAACCCTTCAAAAACGGGAAAGTTGGTGAAAGACTAAATACCCAATCCAAGAAAGCCATCAGACTGATGTGGGACACCAAAGTGGAGATAACAAGGATTTTTTATTTTTGAGAAAATAGGTAAAGACACACACACACATGCAGTAAGCCACAAACAGTTCGGAGTAAAGAATTTACAATATCAAACAACCCATCAAGAACGGTAAGGTTAGTGAGAGACTAAATACCCAAGTCAAGAATACTATCAGACCGATGTGGGACACTAAAGTGGAGAGCACAAGGTTTTTTTTTTCTTTTTGTGGAAATAGGCGAAAACACACACATACATATACGAAATAAACCATAAACGATCCAGATTGAAGAGTCCACAGCACCAAGCAACCCGTCAAGAACGGGAAGGTTGGTGAGAGACTTAATACTTAAGTCAAGAAGGCTATCAAACCGATGTGAGACATCAAAGTAGAGCGCACAAGGCTTTTTTCTTTTTGATAAAATAAGTAAAGACACACACACACACACACAAAAGGTTCAAAATAAAGAGTCTACAACACATAGTATTCGTCAAAAAGAGAAGGTTGGTAAGAAACTAAATACTCAATTCAAGAAGACTATCAGACAAATGTGAGACAAGAGTAAAAGATTTTTTTTCATTTTTAAAAAAATAAATAAGAAAAACACACGCAAAATAAATCACAAACGATCTAACTCGTCAAAAAGCGAAAAGATTGGTGAGAACCATAGGTTTAGTTTGAGTATCGTACGTAATAGAATATTAGGTAAGAGTCCCAATCAGATATAGCATTTGTTTATTCTACCAGACAACTTTACAAGTCATTGAAATATGGCCATTAGAACCAACAAATATCCACATTCCACACGCACACACCTCCAAGCTATTGGACCATTTTGACAAGTATACTTTTATCATGTGGAAGAAAATTGGTTTTGATTTTTTAATGGCTATTAATTATCCATCTATTCACAAATCCTCTTTATGCTCAAAGTAATTAATACCTTGACCGACGTAAGTACATGTAATCCATTATGTCATCGCAGCCTATCAAATACAATGTCCATTTTAATATATACCAATAACTTTTGTAGAATATTTTTATTTGATGTTGACATTTAGGCGACATTTTTGCCGGTTAGACTGTGAGATTAAGGGCAAGACTACACCTGCAAAAATGTGTACTAAAAAGTATATTAAAATATTTACACTAATAGAAAAGTGTACCAAAATATTTATATTTTGGTAAAAAAATGATGTCACTTTGATTAGATTGTAAAAAATTTTGGCTTTTAAAATTTTTTTTTTACACTTTTGACAAAAACGACATTGTCTTGATCAGAGTGTGAATATTTCAATATACTTTTCGATGGTATAGACTTTCTCTGAGATTAAATAGTAATTCTTTATTTAATATTATTTTATGTTTGGTTAGACACAAAATAATCGGGATAAGCAAACCGAACGTGACCTTTTAGCCTACGTACAAATGATTAAATAATCCTAGGCGAAGATACGATAAATAATCTGAGAAAAAGATTTAATGTTCAGGAATTGCTTTTCCTTTTTATTTCATTACGTGAAATAAACATGTCCTTACTGTATAGAAGAAAATTACATGACTTATGAAGCAACGAGTAATTTTCTTAGTTCTTTAGTTTTTTTTCCTTATAACTCAAAGGTGCAACCCAAACACCTACGTTTGAATATTAAAATTCGAGTGGGGAGACGGAAAAAAAAAAGGGAAATAAATCACTCGTGCCAATCCATTTCTTTTGTGTTATTTAGAATCAAATAGAAACATAGACTTGGAGAAATGCCTACTCATTTTTTTTAACCTAACCACAAAGAAGAAAGGAATTAAACTTCTTTTCTTTTTACTTTATTTTCCTTTTCCTTTTCTTTCCCATAGCAAATCTAAGAACCAAACAAAGTCTTAAGAGTTAATACTTAAAAAAATTATTAAAAAATGTTTTAACATAATTTTTTCAATAGAGGAACAGAAAAATAATCAGCTAACAAACTTTCCAGTTCCTGTGCTTTTTTAATTGAAAATGGGTGTAAACATTCCGGTACGAATGTCTTCTATTACTTACATTGCTCAGATCTTCTATTCAAGTTGTTTGACGATATCTCCTTCAGTAGTTTGAAGCAATTTTAGCACCACCAACCTTTTAGGTCAGTTTGATGGGCTAATTTAGAAGTTTTAAACAATGATTCAAATTTGACTACATTTAATTAAGCATCAATTTTAATCCTCCAAACATGACCCTTGAAAATTGAAATAGTAACTGAAGATTAGTTGACAACCAAGTCAATTTTGCTTAATTACTGAAGCTATATTGTAAACAGTTCACCTGTCAAAAGGCTCAAACTCATGAAAGACAAGTATCTCTGTCTGAAATTAATTGAGGTTCAAATTAATTGAGGTTCGTATAAGTTGGCTCGGGCTTGGACAACCCTAATCATAATACAAAAATTAAATAAAAAATTTGTGTGTCAGCTTAATTCCAAAACAAAACTTTCTTTTTCAAGTTTAAGGCATGTGCCATTGTACCCCACTTGTAAAATAACATTGTTTTAATTTAGATAATTAAAAAAATAATGAATAAATAAATTGTCCATTCATATAGTATTCTATATTTGACTTCTCAAAAAAAAATCAGTTCTAATATATCATTTTGGAAAGCTATTAAAGTGGTTTACGTCTCTCTATTATGATTCTATGAAAGATGGTGTCTAAAAGGACATGGGCCATTTTGCTTGAATTGAAAACTATCAATTGTTGTCTTCATCATGTGACTTTACATATAGACATGACCTGATCTACTTGAATTAAGCTATCTAGATTCTAGAAGGATGTTAAAAAAAAATTAAAGCTTATGTTAACTCTACGATTAGGTAAATTGATTTGGTCAAGTTTAACAAATAAAAAAGAAAGTTGCATACGAGGTACATTTGCCCAAGATTTTAGTCAACCTCGATAATTACTAAATTAATCCAAGGTTGTTGCTAAAACATCTGGCGTTCAAGGTCCAAAACTCATCAAAATTTACAGAAATAGGAATTGAAATCGCAGAACAAAGCAATTTTAACAACATTTTTCCCACCCTCACCATGTTTGGGCATTTATTACCAAACAATAAAACGTACTTTTCTTTAGTACATTTTGCTCATTGTTTGGATTTCCATTTTCCAAGTAAAAGTCTTTTTTCTAACCTTGATCTCTTATATGCACATAACAAGGTCACCTTAGAGAAACCAAACGAAAGAAAAACAAAGAGTTAAAAAAAGAAAAGAAAAGAAAAGAACCTTACTTCCCTACACCTGCATCCTGGTATAGCATGCCATTAGGACCATGTCCGAAGAGCATGGTAGATTACGTGAACTGAACTCCTTACAATTGTTTCAAAACAGCCTTAACAACTTTTCTCCATGTTCTGAAGTTGGATCTTTCGAAGCCCCAGTTATAACCTCTGATTTTGATTGAGAAATCCCAGTTGAAAATTCATTAGAACTAGTACTACTTGAATTGGAACCATGCTTATCCAAGCTCATTGAGTTCAAATTCGAATTAAATCTCTGGACCGACGATGCAGCCACTACTTCAGCAGGAAAATTGAGAAGAGCCTTAGCACCGCGCATCCTAAAGGCAGCCCTGTCGTATGCCAAGGCCGCCTCTTCGGCTGTTTCGAACGTGCCAAGCCATTTACGGGCACCATGACGAGCTGAGTCGCGAATTTCTGCAGCAAACTTCCCCCATGGCCGACGCCTAACACCCCTATACTGCTTCTTCTTCCCTATTGTACCATTGGGTTCGAGGGCGTTACAGGCTGTGGTTTGGTTCCGTGGAGGTAAAAATGGGGTGCTGAGGGTGTTGGCCTCATTTAGAACCTGATATATAACCATGTCTTGTGAGTCATTCTCATTAAAAGGTAGCTCACTTTGGGAGGATAGAACCATGGCCTCTTTTGCTGGCTTCTGGTGCTCTCTATGGCTTTTTAGGGATTGTGTAATTGTGAACGAAGTTTGAAGTTTGAACTCGTGTTATGAGGCTGAATACTTGTATATAACTTGTGGAACATTTTAGAATTCTATGTTTTGGAAAAAGGAAGGTGAGAGGAACTAGAGGATACATCATACATATATGTCTCTTATCTGTGCAGTGGTTTGGTGGGTAAGGAAGAAAGTTTACCCCGGCTTTCCCCTGATATTACAAGACCTCCATCTTCCTTGTATTTGCGTAGAGGTAGTTGAAAACACCAAGAATTACGATAACAAAAAAGAAAAAAAATAATGCTATAAGAAAAGAAAAATATATAAAAATTATATACAAAATGATGTAGCTAAATTGAGACTTATCACTTTACAACAAAGTACCAATCAAGAGAGATTTATTTTGAAAAGTGTCACCACCCCCCACACTACTTCTAATTAAGTTCTTTGTAGAAATTTTTTTATAAAAACATCAACATTAGATTCAAATCAAGCAACTTTAACAAAACATCAGTGGCTTTGCACTTTATCAATCAATGGATTAGACGAGATCATATAAGATGTGCTATCAAAACTGTCATTGTCCTCTATATTTCAATATAGATGTCTTCTGTACATAGGACATGATCAACACAAAAGGGATACGTGTATAGAGGAGCATTGCAAAAACTTACTTCACAATTGGACCTTGGAGGATAATGAAGATGAACTTACAAAAAAATTCAATTTTGTCCAATAATTAGCTACATAATAAGCCATACAACAAGCATAAGGTGAGAGAGACTCCCATTATTACTGCTACAAGTCAAATATATAGTTGAAAAATCCTAGCATCAATTGCGGTCGTTGGTCATTCGTTGATTGATACTGACCACCTTAGTTGGTGTCCACGAGTGACTAGCGTAAGCCGATTAGTGACCTATACCCAATAACTAATGCTAGCACCCTCATAATAGTTTTATTACCTTCACAGTAAATGTCACAAAAGAGCAAAAGTGACAGAGTTTAATTTGACAAGATTTTAGAAACCCGAGATCGAATTCCACCTTCACTTGAGTTGGGAAGTTATGGGTCAGAGTAAGGTAACCCTGTTGTGAAACTCATCACCGATGGACAAAGAGAAAAAATAGAAGCTATAAGACGCTATCCCAACTGTGGCTAAATGCTTAATCTCTCTAAGTGGAAGTCATCATGAGCTTGAAACTCCACCCTCTTCTGCGGCTGCACCTTACCTCGAAAAATTGTAATATATATATTTATTTTTCATAAATTGTCATTATAAATAACAAAAGAAATGGTTGAATTAACAAGGAGGGGGAAAGTTTGCTGTTATTATGCTTACACAATGGCTATATACACATCATACACCATTAGGAAAAGATTGACAATGAGAACTGTTTTCTCTTTGGTAGGGGACATGACATGAGACACATGTTTGGAATTCTGTGGTACACATCATAGATATGACTGAGCTGATCTTATCACACTTGTAATATTCCTTGGGTTGATTGGTCCAACAAAACATCAAATTCAGTATTTGTGTTAGACTTTTCAACTGCACATGTGATATGGTTCATGAATGACAAAGAAAATTCAGAAAAGAAGACAGATTGGGGGTGCAAATTGAAGATTCCTTCTGGTTCAGATTTGGAAAAGGAGGAAAGGTGAATTTCACGTGGTTTGACCCAAGCAAGAAAATATGACTAGATAATCAACTAGTATAATATTTTAGAAGACTATAAAATTCTAATAATTGAATGAGCTCAAGATCATGTGAGTTTGGCATGTACCAGGATTGATTGTGTGATTGTGTCAAGATCTCCATACGATTTCACTTTAACGAACTCTTCCTCTAAAATGTACATTAATTTGTTTCAAGCTTTTGATTATCTCCATAGTAGAATTAATAATCCTTGAGTAGACGGTGGGAACAATATATATCTTTAGAGATTTAATTGTTAAGTTGGAATATCCTATATATATATATATCACAATTTTACCTTTTCTAAGTTTTGGTTATGCTCTCTTGCCTACTGCGGCATGCTGCCACTGGTTTCCTTTTCCTGATAGGGTGTCAAGACTTTTGATTTCTCTCGAGTTCGTGGAAGGCTACCATCAATCAATGAAAATTGGTTATAGAAAATATTGCAGAAACAAAAAATTTTACACTTTCTCTCTTCAGTGTTTACTAAATCAACTCATTTAAAACGCAAGAATCCCTTGAAAATTGGTAAAATAGAACAAAGATGTACTTAAAACTCAAGAAATCCCTTGAACTCACTCCAAGTTTTCCAAACAAAATTATTTTTTTGTTCCATGGGAAATGTGTTTTATAGATTTTAATGTTGAAGTCAACACTAAATTCCTCTCTTTCTAGAATCTTCTCATTCATTCTTTCTAGAGTTCATTCTCTAGAACTTTCTCTCTAGAAATTGTTTCTTCTAGTTTATTCTATCTAGCCATTTCTCTCCCTTTCTAGAAAGGTCCAACCTAGCCTATATAAGGAGATTTGCTCTCCATTATGTGCTCAAGCAAGCAAATTGTGTGAGATGTGTGGTGTGATAATATCCTTGTGAGATAACTCCTTTTTTGTGCAAGTGTGAGTGAAGTTTTCTAGTGTACATGGTACACTACTGTTGTATGCAAGTGTTGTATTAATAAAAGTCCTCTTTAGCTGTGGAAGTGTTCCATCTTCTAACTCAACAATTTGGTATCAGAGCCACGCAGTTAGGGATCGATTTTTTTAGGTGTTGAGCAGTTGAAGATTTACCAGAATAAGACGGTCAAGGACCATTGTTCGAGGCACCATGCGAGAAGGAGACTATTGTTCATGCACAATCCAAGATTGTGAAACTGCTTGTCTGGGACAAGGCTTGCTTGGTAGTATGAGTGATCACACCAAGTCATGATGGCGGATCTCCAGTTCATGGGTGCAATAGAGAAGCTCAACAATCAGAATTACAGCACGTGGCAAACATGTATGGAGTCATATTTACAAGGGCAAGATCTGTGGGAAGTTGTGGGCGGTAGCGATACTATGCCACCTTCTATAGAAAATGTCAAGGCACTCCGGAAGTGGCGAATCAAGGCTGGGAAGGCCATGTTTGTGATCAAGACAACAGTAGAGAAGGAGATGTTGGAGTACATCAAGCATGCTACCACACCAAAGGAAGCATGGGATATTCTCGCTACACGTTTCTCAAGAAAGAATGATATGCGGCTCCAGCTTCTAGAGGGCGAGTTAATGTCCACCACACAAAAACAGCTGACAATCAATTAATATTTTACAAAGGTAAAATCTCTCCCGTGAAATCTCTGAGTTGGATCCTTCGTCCAAAATTAATGAACAACGTGTAAGAAGGATTATTATTCATGGTTTGAGGCCTGAGTATCGGAGCTTCATTACAGCCATACAAGGTTGGCCAACACAACCTTCACTGGAAGAACTAGAGAATTTATTGGCCAACCAAGAAATTTTGGCTAAGCAGATGGCTGGGGTTACACTAAAGGGTGAGGAAGAAGCACTCTTTAGCGGTAACAGAAGTGGCCGATACAGAGGGCAAAGAGGCACCAGAGACAAGAAAGAAAGAAAAGAAGACAAGGAAAAAGGTTAGCAAGGAAAGAATTTCCAGTCAAGAGGAGCACGCCAAAATCAAGATAATAAAGATCAACGTCCTAGAAATCGTAAGTGGCAAGGTATATGATTCCACTCTAAAAGTGTAATCTTTGTTCCCTGATTAAGTGTTTGTTAGCCTCTATATAGGTATTAGAATAGGTTTTTAGAAATAAATTGATTTAAAGTGGTTTTTCATGTGTATTGTAGGTTTTTGGTGATAAAATGGTGAAAATGGCCTAAAGAGAAGAAGTTCGTCCGGACGGACCGTTTGGACGGTTCCCAACGTTCGGACGGAACGTTCAGACGATCCGTTTAGACGGGCGAATTACCGTTTGGACGCTACGACGGAGATCGGAGTTCCAGAGTCGATTTTTATCGTTCAAAGCCGTTCCAGAGTCCATTTTTCCCGTTCTAAGCTATCACAGAGTCGCTTTTTTCTGTTCGAAGAAATATAGAGTCGAGATTCTCCGTCTGAAGACCGTCTGAACGGTGCGTTCTGACGCCATTCAGAAGGCCTTAGGACACACTTCGGACGGTGAGCGCAGATTTACCCTATAACCCAGCAGTCGAAGAAAAAGATGGAGGATGTTTTGTTGTAGGGTTCTGCCGCGGGTAGAGATGGAAAATAGGGGAAAAACTTGTATTTTGCTTAGATTTACTTTACATTGTTGTATTTAGGGCTTTGGGAAGTGTTTGGTTAGATTTCTAGTGTTGTTCATGTGTAATCCTTCACATTTTCTATAGTTCAATATATATACACTTTTGATTTCAAGCCAAGAATATTGTCTCTATATTTTGGGAAGCTTTCAACCATGGAATCTTCAAGCTAAACTCATTGTTTGGGGACAAATGTGAAGATCCACCAAGGAAGGCATAGAAAATGAAAGGGGAGTCCTCAATCTTGTTGAATATCTATTTTACATCTTTATCTCTAATTATGTTGGAATTAATTATTGTGAAAATCTTAGATCTATAATCATAGTTAGTAACATGTGATTTATTTCTAAAGAACCCATGAATGGTGATAAAACTTAATTCCAAAATAATTAGAGATCCCTAAATTTTCAAAGCTAAACATTCTAAATCAAGGGCCTTTGGACGGTTCTTGATTTGAGTTAACCCAAACTCCCCATTTCAAATTCCGTGCTAGAATTGGTAGATTGGAACATTTGAAACCAAACCTTATTTTTAATCAGGTTAAATCCCTACTTGTTTTCATTTAGAATTTCGGTTAAATCAAAAGTTAATTTAGCTATAATTGTGGTTGTTTATAGTGAAGAGCCTAAGGGAATGTGTTGTGCGGTTTATGAGACCAAAGAGCATGACCCCACGTAGTAGAATTTTCATAATTGTCAAATTGCTTTAGTTAGAATCAAGTTGTTGGGTTTAATTCAATTCAACTGTTTACCTAGTTATTAGCAAAACAACTCTTCAAACACTAAAAGATTTTCGGTCAAATTTTAGTTACCGTAGTCATCGATTCCACTCTTGGTATGCGATTTCAATTTGCGTAGCTTTCTAAACTTTACTCATTTCTATTGCTAGATTGACACAAGTCTCATGGGATAACACGATAGCGGGAATATCTCCACTTAAACTACAAGCACCTCCATCGCGGTGAGCGTGACGGGAGCAAGTCAAGTTTTGGCACCGTTGCCGGGGACTTGAAGGAATGAGCAAAGTGCGAAAACGAAAAAAAAATTGCAAATCATAAAAACAAGGTAGGAATTGATCACCCACCTACGAGGGAAGCATCTATGGCTTTGGGCCTAGGTAATTTCTTCAAACTCAATGTCTTAGTGAAAGTTGATAAGTTTTATTACCCGGCCAATTTTGTGGTCTTAGATACCCAACCGGTTATAGATCCCCATGCCTGGAACCACATTCCTATCATTTTGGGTCGACCCTTTCTAGTCACATGTGATGCTATTATCCATGTGTGAGGGGGTCTCTTGAAGTTGTCTTTTGGAAACATGTCTGTTAAACTTAACAAGTTTAATGCGGGAAAACAACTGGGCGATTTAGAGGATGTTCGGGAGGTGAATCTTATTGACTCGATAGTGCAAGAGCACTTAGAGAGGCAAATGGTAGAAGACCCTTTGGAGAGAATGTTGATAGTTAGTAAGGGTCTAGATTACTTGGGAGATGAGGAAGAGGGGGATGTTCTTAATGAGGGTAGTGGTCTAGAGGTTTGTCCTATCATGGTGGTGGGTTAATAGACCCCCATTTTTGAGCCTTTGACTCCTAACCCTACTAAGCCCCAACCATCCGAACTAGAGGCTCCTACACCCGATAGGATGCCTTTGCCTTTTACCCTTAAATATGTATTTTTGGGTAAAGGTGAATCTTATCCCGTAGTGATATCTTCATCATTCACGGAGGCTCAAGAAAGGAGCTTGTTGGAGGTGCTCAAGAAGCACCGGAAAGCCATAACTTGGACAATCGCCTACTTGCACAGCATTAGCCCTCTTGTTTGCACTCATCGCATATATTTTGAGGAAGGGGCTAAGCCGGTGTGCCAAATGCAACGCCGATTGAAACTATAAAAGAAGTTGTGAGGGGTGAAGTGCAAAAACTTCTTGATGCGGGTATTATATACCCAATTGTCGACTCTAAATAGGTGAGTCTCACCCAAGTTGTCCCCAAAAAGTCCAGGGTGACGGTAGTTAAAAATGAGAATAACGAATTAATGCCTACCTGAATCCAAACCGGGTGGCGTATGTGTATTGACTATCGTCGCCTTAATGCCGTAACTACCAAAGATCATTTTCTCCTTCCTTTCCTTGACCAAGTCTTAGAGCGGGTAGCGGGACGGGCTTACTATTGTTTCCTTGATGGTTATTCCGGATATAATCAATTGAAAATCGCCATGGAAGACCAAGATAAAACCACATTTACATGCCCTTTTGGCACATTTGCTTACAAGCGAATGCCCTTTGGGTTATGCAATGCTCCCGCCACTTTTTAGAGATGCATGATAAGTATTTTTAGTGATATGGTGGAACAAATTTTGGAGGTCTTCAGGGATGATTTTTCCGTATATGGGGACAACTTTGCTCAATGTCTTCAAAACTTAGAGTCGGTACTAAAACGTTGTGAGGAGTGCAACCTTGTGTTGAATTGGGAGAAGTGTCACTTTATGGTGACACATGGTATAGTTCTAGGCCACATCATCTCCGAAAGGGGCATTGAGGTAGATCCTGCCAAGGTCGAGCTTATTCAAAAGCTACCCACCCCTAGGAACGTGAGAGATGTGAGATCTTTCCTTGGGCATACCGGTTTTTACCAGCGCTTCATTCAATCATTTATTTGCATTTCTAGGCCCTTATGTGCCTTCTTGGCAAAAGACGCTCCATTTAAGTGGACTCCGTCTTGTCAGCTAGCTTTTGACAAATTAAAAAATCATTTGATTACGGCTCCCATAATTTGGCCTCCGGATTATTGCCTACCCTTTGAATTAATGTGTGATGCTAGCGACTTTGCTGTGCGGGCTGTGTTGGGCCAACAAAATGAGAAGAAACCTCATGTGCTCAATTATGCGAGCAAAACTTTGAATGAGGCCCAAATAAATTATACCACCACTGAGAAAGAACTGTTGGCTATTGTGTTTGCTCTGGAGAAGTTTCGCTCTTATTTAGTGGGGTCTCATGTGATAGTTTTCACCGACACACTGCACTTAAATACCTCTTGTCCAAACAAAACGCAAAGCCTTGATTAATTAGGTGGATTCTCCTTTTTCAAGAGTTTGATCTTGAAAGTAAGGATAAAAAGGGGGTGAAAAACATTGTCGCGAATCATTTGTCCCGCCTCCCTTTTTAGCACCCTATCAAAGATGACTCTCCTATTTGTGAGACCTTCCCTGATGAGCAACTCATGTCTTGCAACGCCTTGAATCAAGCCTTAACTCCTTGGTGCGCCGATGTGGCCAACTATTTGGCCACAAAAGCCATTCCTCCTCATTGGTCTGCATTGGACAAGAGGCGATTCTTTAGGCTAATGAGACAATTTTTTTGGGACGAGCCTTATTTGTTTAAATATTGCTCGGATCAAGTTGTACAGCAATGTGTGCCAGATGAGGAATTTGAAAGTGTAATGAAATTTTGTCATTCTCATGCATATGGGGGCCATTTCTCGTCTAAGAAAACAGTGGCCAAAATTTTGCAAAGTGGACTCTATTGGCCGACTATGTTTAAAGATGTGCATTCATTTTGAGTGGCGTGTGATAGATGTCAAAGGCTAGGGAGCCTTACTAGGAAACACATGATGCCCCTTAACCCTATCCTTGTTTTGGAGGTTTTTTTTATTGTTAGGGCATAGAGTTCATGGGTCCATTTCCTAGTTCTTTTAGGTATCTTTACATCTTAGTGGCCATTGATTATATTTCCAAATGGGTAGAGGCAATACCGGCACGAACCAATGACCACCAAGTTGTGGTCAAATTTTTCAAAGAATATATTTTTTCCCAGTTCGGTATGCCTCGGGCCATCATAAGTGATGGTGGTTCCCATTTCTGTAATAAGTCATTAAGGATACTTATGAGAAAGTACGGCATTATTCACAAGGTTGGTTTGCCATACCATCCCCAAACACAAGGTCAAGTCAAATTAGCTAACCGTGAAATCAAGACAATCTTGGAAAAGACGGTTAATCCGTCTCGAAAGGATTGGTCTTTACACTTAATTGATGCATTGTGGGCCTATCGAATGGCTTACAAAGCCATTCTAGGTGCCTCCCCGTACTGTCTTGTATATGGAAAAGCATGTCACCTCCCGGTGGAGGTCGAGGCATATTAGGCTATTCGACAATATAATGAGGGGTTGGGTAAAACCGGCAACCACCAGAAGCTATAATTGAATAAGCTAGATGAAATACGAAATGACGTGTATGAAAATGCAAAAATTTCAAAGGCTAAAATGAAAGTCTGTCATGACCAACACATTTATCGCAAATCTTTTCATGTTGGTCAAAAAGTTCTTTTCTACAATTCCTGGTTATATCTCTTTCTGGGAAAGTTGAGGAGTAAATGGTCTGACCCCTAGCAAATTAGAAAAATCTTTCCCTATGGTGCTATTGAGGTGCAAAATATTAAGAATGGCACACCTTTCAAGGTCAATGGGCAAAGGTTAAAGCCTTACTTCGAGCCCTTCCGAGCCGAGGTAGATTATGTGGATTTCATTGATCCACCCATCTTGACTTGATGATTGTCCCCTATAAGCTCCCGCCCTCTCGTGGTTGTATTCCCGGTCTCTTTCATGTTGTTGTTGTTTTGAGGACAATGCAACCTCTTAAGTGGGGGGTGGGGCGAGCTTGTTTTGAGCTCGTTTTTGTGTAAATTTGTATATTTTGGTTTGTTTTCTTTTGTTCATTTGCAGTTTTTGAAGTTTAAGTTAGTTTTTGTATAGTGTTTTGAGTTTTCTGGGTTTTCTTGAGTCAATTCAAACTTTTTTGTGATTTACCATTCGGACGGTGCGTTCAAACGCGTTTGTCCGTTCGAACGGTGCGTCTGAACGCATACTTTACCGTTTAGATGGTGAATTCGAACGGCCTGTGGTGTAATTATTTCCCGTTCGGACGGATTCTAGACGCACGTCGAATGCTCCGTTCGGACGCCCTTTTGACCGTTCGGACGCTTATTAACTGTTTGGACGGTGCGTCCGGACGCACTTCGAACGCGCGTCGAATGCATGGACACCCCTATAAATAGGGAGCATCCGTAATGAGTTCAGACTCAATACAGACGCTATACGAGAAGTTTTTGAGAGTTTTAAGAGCTTTTAGACGATAGTGGAGCCCTGCCGGAGCCCAAGCATGCTCCCTTGACCCTTCCACCCTTGATTTCACGTTTCCCTAGGTATTCTTATGCCTTTTCTTTGTTTGCTTTATTTTATACCTAGGGTATACTTTTAGGGGGTCTGTTGATTATGGTAGGCAGAGGGGCCTTAAGTGCCTTTCCGACTGGCGCAGCTGAGGCTGAGCCAGCCCCAGCCTATGACGCCACACGTTTTGTGTCGGAGGATGCCTTTGAGGCATTCTCCTAGACTTGGATGAGGAGAGGCGTAGTACTTGGGCGCCAGATGGACTTAGATCAGTTTAGGGACCCCGGGTTTTTATGGACACAGATCTTTGAGGGCTGGGGTTGGGTCCTTCTCACTACCTTTGAGGGATGAGCCATATTTACCATGGTCGCCGAGTTTATGACGAATGTGTCAACTTGTTGTATTACTCTAGGACATGAGCAGATTATGTCCTGGGTTAGGGGGCATGACATTGGGATCACCCCAGACACTTTTACGAAGTTGTATAGACTACCTAGGGTGGCAGACCCTCGGTATGGTTTCCCATCTAGGGGAGCCCCGGATGACTTCAGGGTCATTTCTGACGAGATTTGCCTATCAGGCACTGATTGGGGTATGCGTTGGCAGTTGGCGGTTAGCTCATTACTCTCGATTTACGCCCCTTTATACATTTTTTTCTGTCAGTCCGTTTACCCCATTGCTACACATTTTGAGGTTAAGAGGGGTAGGGCGAGTCTTTTGTGGGCTATTGGGACGGGTAGGACCATAGATCTCCCGTTATTTTAGTTTAGGGCCCTCGCGGAGGAGTGCTTGCACCCGCGTGCTCAGGGATCCATCCCCTTCGCGGTTCTTTTGACACGGGTGATCAAGACTACATTCAAGGCCCCTGTTGTTGGATTGCCTCATCTCCTGCAGTCGAGGGAGGCCATCGGTAGATCCACCATCCAGCGGGGATTGAGATCTCGCAGACTGCAGCAGCAGCAGCAGGAGCAATTCCAGCCACAACCATAGTAGCAGTAACCGGGCCTTGCTGACTCGGACCAGTACGACCCAGATATTCATCAGCATCAGCAGCAGCAGCAGCAACACTTTTAGCCATTGCTGATGCCCGATCCGGCATTGCATACGCTTGAGCAGATGTGCCAGACCTTAGATATGTTAGTTGTGGGATCAACACAGAAGTCTGTCGACATTGCTAGGCTGGAGGCTGCCCACGCAGCTCATTTTACTACATTTGAGGGCCAGATCTGAGCCCAGTCTGAGTAGATTACCGCACTCCAGAGTCAGACCCGAGGCCAGACCAGGATCATAGAGGAGTTATTTGTTGAGGCCCAGGCCCTTAGGTCAGCTGTTGCACCGCCTCTAGATGATGATGGAGATGATTGATTAGAGTCTAGGATTGTGATGCCTTTTGTACACACATAGCATATCATTGCATCATGTTTTGTATATTGTTTTGACATAGTGTATATTGTTTTGATATAGTGGATTATGTTTTGAGCTTTCTTCACTGTACATCATTTATCTTTGTATAACCTTTCTATCTAGCTCGTATTTTTGGAGTGTTTAGCTATAGGTGTGCTCAGATTTTGGTTTATAATCTCCACTGTTTTTGACATTAAGACCCAACTTAGATTGAGATGGACTCGTTGTCTTACTTTTGACTCCATGAAAAGTGCTTGATTCATGCATTGGTAGAAAGTTATACACTTTTCACATGAGTTATGCTTTGCAACATATTTTTGTTACTCTACTTTGCATTTTCATCCATACTTAGTAGAGATTATCACCTTGTGAGCTTTAGAGCATTTACTGTCTTTTTGAGAGTCTACATTTACTCAATGATTGATCTTTTACCCTTATTTCACTTGAATAATTACTTTATGCTTGCATTTGGTTCATAAGATGAGTTCTGATCTTGACATTGACACTTTTACTCTATGGAATATTATAATTTGGCATCTTTATGTAATTCTAAGCCCATATCCTTCTTGATAGCCATTATCCTTTCTATTTCACCATATAACCCATTTATCATTTCATTTATCACCAACTTCTTCCTTGAAAGATATCTTTGAAAATTGTTGTACTTCATAACCCTATTCTATACTATGTTGGGGAAACGAAGTTATAGAAAAAAGAAAAAAAATCAAATAGAAAAAGAAAATAAGAAGAAGAGTAAGAGAAAAGAAAAAGAAGTGGGTATATGATATAAAAAAAAAAGAAAAGAAAAGAAAAAGAAGAAGAAGTTATGAGAATTATGTAAAGTGGCAACGAAGTCAAAGAGAAGGAGTTGTAAAAACTGATAATGTTTATTGTTCGAATCTTTGGGTACATAACAAGGGAGGAGTTGGACATGATATCTTTTCATCATCTCATTAACACGTGATGTGTTTTGTACTTACCTTTCATCATTCCTACTTTACTTCTTTGTCTTCCAAATCACTTAATCGATCCAAAGATTCTTCATTATAATTTTCATTAGAGTAAAAGTTTTATCTTGTCAATTCTTTGAATCATCGCACATCTATGAACATTTTTTCATGAAGTTATGCCAAAGGCGATACACATACATGTTGTCCAGTTCTTTGTTTTGGATATGTTCACTTGTTTTGCCTTGTACATTTACTCTATTGTTAAACATATCATTATGTGAACCATGTGGGTCTTTCACTCCGAGTGTATGCCTGGTGAGGATTGAATCAAAACTTCACAGTTCGAAAGTGCATAATTGAGTTCCTTATATGTTGCTTAGTATTGGCTTATCATGCACACACGCACAAACTTCTCTAGTATATGAATTTTTGCATAAACTCCTACATGTGTTTGAGGTTTGAGATGCGTCCATCGATATCTTGAGTGGGTTGTGCATATTTTGTTTCTTTTATCGTCTTTATTTATCTCCTTTGTATAATACATTTTTGCTAGGAACTAGCAAAAGCTAAATTGGGGAGTGTTGATTCAACTCTAAAAGTGTAATCTTTGTCCCCTAATTAAGTGTTTGTTAGCCTCTATATGGGTATTAGTATAGGTTTTTAGCAATAAATTGATTTAAAGTGGTTTTTCATGTGTATTGTAGGTTTTTGGTGATAAAATGGTGAAAATGACCTAAAGAGAAGAAGTCCGTCCGGACGGACCGTTCGGATGGTTCCCACCGTTCGGACGGAGCGTTCAGATGGGTGAATTACTGTTTGGACGCTACGACGGAGATCGGAGTTCCAGAGTCGATTTTTGCTGTTCAAAGTCGTTCCAGAGTCCATTTTCCCGTTCTAAGCTATCATAGAGTTGTCTTTTTCCGTTCGAAGAAATACAGAGCCGAGATTCTGCGTCTGAAGACCATCCGAACGGTGAAATAACCGTCCGAACGGTTATGCCACCGTCCGGACGCTATTCAGACGACCTTAGGACGCACTTCGAACGGTGAGCGTAGATTTGCCCTACAACCCAGCAGTCGAAGAAAAAGATGGAGGATGTTTTGTTGTAGGGTTTCTGTTGCGGGTAGAGATGGAAAATAGGGGAAAAACTTGTATTTTGCTTAGATTTACTTTACATTATTGTATGTAGGGCTTTCGGAAGTGTTTAGTTAGATTTCCAGTGTTGTTCATGTGGAATCCTTCACATTTTCTATAGTTCAATATATATACACTTTTGATTTCAAGCCAAGAATGTTGTCTCTATATTTTGGGAAGCTTTTAACCATGGAATCTTCAAGCTAAGCTCATTGTTTGGGGACAAATGTGAATATCCACCAAGGAAGGCATAGGAAATAAAAGGGGGGGTCCTCAATCTTGTTGAATATCTATTTTGCATCTTTATCTCTAATTATATTGGAATTAATTGTTGTAGAAATTTTAGATCTATAATCATAATTAGTAACATGTGATTTATTTCTAAAGAACCCATGAATGGTAATAAAACTTAATTCCAAAATAATTAGAGATCCCTAAATTTTCAAAACTAAACATTCCGAATCAAGAGCCTTTGGACGGTTCTTGATTTGAGTTAACCCAAACTCCCTATTTCAAATTCTGTGTTAGAATTGGTAGATTGGAACATTTGAACCTAAACTCCCTTTTTAATCAAGTTAAATCCCTACTTGTTTTCATTTAGAATTTCGGTTAAATCAAAAGTTAATTTAGCTATGATTGTGGTTGTTGTAGTAGAATTTTCATAATTGTCAAATTGCTTTAGCTAGAATCAAATTGTTGGGTCTAATTTCAATTCAATTGTTTGCTTAGTTATTAGCAAAACAACTCTTCAAACACCAAAAGATTTTCGGTCAAATTTTAGTTACCATAGTCATTGATTTCACTCTTGGTATGCGATTTCAATTTGCGTAGGTTTTTAAACTTTACTCGTTTCTATTACTAGATTGGCACAAGTCTCATGGGAGAATACGATAGTAGGAATGCCCCCGCTTAAACTACAAGCACCTCATCGCGGTAATCGTGGCAGGAGCAAGTCAATATAGTATGTTACAACTGCGGGAAAAAGGGTCACTTTGCACGAAGTTGCTGGCTAAAGAAAAGCTCAGCTGAAGGAAACTTGGTGATGTTGAGCAATCACCAACAGGGCTATGATAGTGAAAAAGAATGGGATTTTGAAGCTTCTTTCGCTGCAACAAGGCTCGAAGAAGAAGCCTACTCTGAAGATGAGATAGACTTCGACGAAAGGCTAATCGAGGAGGGATGTACCTCAACTTCAAGTGAGATAGTAGCAAGTGCTACTTTAGCAGAACCTAAGGAAATAGCTCTTGCAGTCACCCAGTGTGGAGCAGTTGATTACGAAAGAGACTGGATAGTCGACTCAGGGTGCTCCAATCACATGACTGGGGATCAAGAGAAGTTATTTGGCATGTTTAAGTATAAGGGAAGAAGAGTTGTTGTGATAGCTAATAACTCGAGGTTGCCAATCAGTCATGTTAGCAATGTAATGATTGTGCCCCGCTTCAGCACAAACGAGGTACACTTGCAAAATGTCCTTCATGTGCTTGGGATGAAGAAGAATTTGCTATCAGTATCATAACTAATAGCATCAGGAAACTATGTGGTGTTTGGGCCAAATGATGTTAAAGTTTACAAAAACCTAAAGCCTACAAGTATGCCGATGATGGAAGGACGAAGGCTAAAGTCTATCTATGTGATGTCAGCAGAGTCTGCATACGTAGAAAAGACTCGAAAGAATGATACTGCAGATTTATGGCACGCACGACTGGGACATGTCAGTTATCACAAGCTTAAGGTAATGATGGGCAAGTCTATGCTTAAAGGTCTCCCCCAACTTGAAGTACGAGAAGATACAGTGTGTGCAGGTTGCCAATATGGCAAAGCACATTAATTGCCATATGAGGAGTCAAAGTTCAAAGCCAAAGAACCATTGCAGCTTGTACACTCTGACGTGTATGGTCGAGTTAAACAAGCTTTGATTAGTGGATTTCGCTACATGGTGACCTTTATTGATGACTTCTCAAGGTATGTATGGGTATATTTTATGAAGGAAAAATCTAAGACTCTTGCAAAGTTCAAAGATTTTAAAGAAAAAGTTGAAAGTGAAATTGGAAAGAAGATACAATGGCTGCATACAGACAATGGGGGAGAATACACCTTAGATGAGTTCTCTAACTACTTGCAAGATTGTAAGGTACGTCGGTAATTAACATGTCCTGGCACACCACAACATAATGGAGTGGTCGAAAGAAAGAATCATCATCTTGTAAAGATATGTCGAAGTATGTTGCATGCTAAAAACGTCCCGAGCCATTTCTGGGCAGAGTGCATGAAGACTACAGCTCACGTAATTAATAGGCTACCCTAAGCACGGTTAGGGTTTGTTTCACCCTTCCAAAAGCTATGGAATATCAAGCCTATAGTGAGTCATTTCAAAGTATTTGGAAGTGTGTGCTACGTGTTCGTGTCGGATCATCTACGAAGCAAGTTTGATAATAAGGCAATTCGTTGCATCTTCGTAGGCTATGATAATAAAAGGAAGGGCTGGAAGTGTCGTGACCCAATGACCAATCACTGTTATACATCGCGAAATGTAGTGTTTGATGAAGCATCATCTTGGTGGTCATCACAAGCAATTGTACTTCCAAAATCCAAGGAGATTGAAGATAAGTTGCAAGGGGAGGTAATAAATCAATTCCAACCAAGTCGCAGAACTATGGTAGAATGGATACCATCAGTTGATGAAAGTGAGCTGGTGCCAAGTTCGCCTGTAAGACCAGATACAGTTGAAAGCCCATGGCAGACTGGTGCGTATAGAATATAAGATGACGTACATATTGGTGATGAAGAAGAAGCAGAAGAGATCAGGCCATAGCCACAGCCACAGCCACAACCACAACCATAACCACAACCACAACCACAATCCCATCCAAGAAGGTCAAGTAAACAACGAAAGCCAAATCCCAGGTACACTAATGCTGCTGTCATAGAAAATAATAGCATTAAGGAGCCTGCCACATATGAAGAAGCATTAAAAAGTATTAAGTGGAGAAAGGCAATAGAAGAAGAAATATTAGCATTGGAACAGAACCAGACTTGGGATCTGGTACCAAAACCAAAGGATATTAAGCCCATTTCTTGTCGATGGGTTTACAAGGTCAAGACTCGTCCAGATGGATCAGTTAAAAGGTATAAGGCACGGCTAGTAGCTCGAGGATTCTCTCAACAGTATGGGCTAGATTATGATGAAACATTTAGCCCCGTAGCCAAGATTACAACAGTTTGTGTTTTACTAACACTAGCAGCTAGCAAATCATAGAAATTGTGGCAGATGGATGTGAAGAATGCCTTTTTTCATGGAGAATTAGATCGAGAAATATACATGGAGCAGCCACAAGGATTTGAGAACAATGTTAAATTGGAGTACGTCTACAAGCTAAGGAAAGCTTTATATGGGTTAAAGTAAGCTCCTAGAGCTTGGTATGGGAAGATAGCTGAATTCTTGGTTCATAATGGATATGTAATGGCACCAACTGATTCAAGTTTGTTCGTGAAAACTCATAGCAATAAATTGGCAATAGTGCTGGTATACGTGGATGATTTAATCATCACCGAAGACGATGATAAAGAAATTTGCCATATAAAAGAGAATTTGTCAATAAGGTTCCATATGAAGGAACTCGGAGAATTAAAGCACTTTCTTAGGCTCGAGGTAGAAAGAATAAAAGAAGGGTTGTTCCTGTGCCAGCAAAAGTATGCACATGATCTCCTACAAAAGTATGGAATGCTCGAGTGCAAACTGATATCGACTCCAATGGAACCCAATGCAAAGCTTTGTGCTGAGGAAGGGAAAGACTTAGAAGATACGACTATGTACAGGAAATTAGTAGGTAGTTTATTCTACCTCACCATAACTCGACCAGATATCTCATTTGTAGTTGGAGTTGTCAGTCAATTCATACAGAAGCCAAAGAAACCTCATCTTGAAGCAGTTTGACGCATATTAAAATACGTGAAAAGAACTATCAAATTTGGGCTTCTGTATAAGAAAGGTGGAGAAGCTAAGTTGGTTGGATATTGTGATGCAGACTATGTTGGAGATCATGATACACGCTGCTCAACTACTAGCTATTTTTAGTCTCGGCTCAGGAGTAGTCTTGTGGTGTAGCAAAAGGTAACCAACGGTTTCGCTCTCAACCACAGATGCAGAGTATAGAGCAGCAGCAATGGGAGCTCAAGAAAGCACGTGGTTAATGCAGTTAACAAAAGATCTTCACCAACCAGTGGATTACTCAGTGCCATTACATTGTGATAATCAGTCAACTATCCAATTAGCCGAAAATCCAGTGTTCCATGCAAGAACAAAGCATGCGGAAGTGCATTATCACTTCATCAGAGAGAAGGTGCTACAAAGAAAGATAGAGCTGAAGCCTATCAAAACAAAAACTCAAGTTGCAGATATATTCACGAAAAGCTTAAATCCTTCCAAGTTTGCAAATTTCTAAGAACAACTTGGTTTGACCGAGAGGAGTCAGCGTTGAGGGAGAGTGTTGAAGTCAACATTAACTTCCTCTCTTTCTAGAGTTCATTCTCTAGAACTTTCTCTCTAGAAATTGTTTATTCTAGTTTATTCTATCTAGCCATTTCTCTCCCTTTCAAGAAAGGTCCAACCTAGCCTATATAAGGAGATTTACTCTCCATTATGTGATCAAGCAAGCAAATTGCGTGAGATGTGTGGTGTGATAATATCCTTGTGAGATAACTCCTTTTTTGTGCAAGTGTGAGTGAAGTTTTCTGGTGTACATGGTACACTACTATTGTATGCAATTGTTGTATTAATAAAAGTCCTCTTTAGCTTTGGAAGTGTTCCATCTTCTAACTCAACATTTAATTCTTAAGAAGTGGGTTGAAATTTTATTATTACATAACAAATTTTTTTTTTTAGAAATGATTTGAGTTGGATCCACCTGTGAGTCTCACTCTCTTGAAGATTGAAAAAAAAAAGTATGCTAAAATGGGCTGAATAACAACTTTCCTTGCTCTGTTTCTTAGAACAGTTAATCCATTTGTGAGGATTATTTTTTTAATCATTTATATTATGCGATGCAATTTATAAGACTACAGGAAGCCATGAAAAGGAAGAAAAAACAGACAATTTATGTTCTAGCAGTATTAAATTGAACTACTGGATAAGCATATACATTAAAATTTTCTTTGTAAGTTTCTGCTGAAACCTTTTTCCCTCTCTTGAAATACTTGTTAACCATTTGAATGCATACAAGGTGTTCACATCCATTTACTTGAAAGTTCATATTATATACTATCTAGCAAGTATGATTTTTCTATTCATTAGATGAAACTTTGGTTGTGCATATTGAAAAGAAAGTTACTAAGAAGTCTACTACAGAGATAATTATAGAAGACTTACGAGACTTGAAAAAACATTGAGTTTCACTTTGATAGATAATTAAGCTAAGATGTACCAAAAAATAATTATTTTGCGACTTATCTTTTGTTCATAGTTCGTGGAGGCTAATAGTATCAACTTTATAGTTTATGCGTTGATTTAATATTTAATCTTAGTATGTCTATTACTCTTAAATTATTGATGTAATTTTTTTATTTTGGGCCCCCCAAGGATGGGATCCTAGCTCTGGCCAACATACGCACGAATCATGCAAATTTCATTGATTGGATAAATGATGGCTGTTAATAAGGGGCTCTGTCCCTGGCCACTATACACACGAATCGTGCAAATTTTATAGATTGGATAAATGATGGCTGTTAATAAAGGGGCATGGCAAAGAAATCAAATGAACTGGAGACATGAAAATGAGGTTCTTGGAGCATGTAATGTCATTACTAACTTGACTTTCCAGCTGAGTTAGCTCTTCATTGTCTCATGCTACTGCACATGCTCAATTTCGAATTTGTCTCCGAGTAACATTACCAACGCTGTGTTTACAGCAAGGAATCGGTGAGAAAAAAAAAAAGAAAGAGGCAAGAATATGAAATTCTATGGTATGTTTGGTTGTAAAAAAAAATTGAGGATAAAAGAATTTGAAATATTTTATTTTGTTTATTTTTTCCCCTTGTTTTTTTTTCTTTTTTCTTTTAACTTGAATAATTTTGGATTCCAAACATAACATAGGGGTTACAAATTGCAAGAATTAAGATTGGATTGGATGTATCCCTGCATGAACAATCAGAATTCAAATAGATAATGAGTACTGCAGCTAGATGAGACAAAATAGAGGAATCAAAATTAAAATTTTGGAATGGTATCAACTTGGAACTGATACACATGAAAAACAGGTTTATGAACATGAAAACATCTTTTTAACTTGTTTTTGTCAATAGACATACCACCGAGAAAAAAAAAATATAATTAAACAACAACCTACATGAAAACAAACAACCGCTTTTCTTTTTGTCTTATCCAATGTACAAATGTAAATAGAAAATGCTACTCCTTGAGAAAGTTTGAAGATAAAATTTCACCAAATTAATTAAAAATTAATACAAGTATTTTATTTTGAGGTGAAAGACTCTCATTTAATCATATTATTCTGTATAAGAATTCTTTTTGGTTATGAATCCAAAATAATCATTATTAATCAATTATCATAACTATCCTTACAAGTAGTAAGAATAGATGTCTGATCCAAATGCAGGGTATTCTCATGACTGAAATTTGAGAATTAAACAACTATTCTCGTTGGGGGTTGAATCCTCCACTGTCTGATTAAGCTGATCTACAACCATTATAAGGAAGAGTAAAAGCAAAAAGGTAATTGTAAGATAATTCCTTATTGCTCGGCTTTAGAGATATGAAAAGTATTTGAAAACAAAAGCGCTATAATATAAACATAAGATGATCTTACATCTATGGAGCATTCCAGAATTTGTAGCTAGTGCCTTGAATATATTTTCAATTAGAAGTAATTCATCAATGCTTTGTTTGGAACCTGAATTTTCGATTAAAAAAATAAAAGAAAAGGAACACGTAATAGAAAATAGAACAAAATTACTATTGCTTTTGTTCTATTTCCTTTATCTTTTTTTTTTAATTAAAAATTCGGGTTCCAAGCAGATCGTAAAGAAATCAAAGAAAAGCAATCCCTGAATTAGGAAAAGTGATTAGACGCTTATACTGCAAAATCATTCTAATAATAACAATATTATGTATTTAAAAGGTATAAACTGAAAATAATTATTCCCACAAAGTTGAGAACCCACCCAAACTAATTGTGTAAAATTAGCTGGATACTCACCTAAGTAAAATGTTTAGTAATTTAAATTTATCATACAAAAATGCATATAACCCTCAAATTATGCATAATATGTTTTATAACACCATATAAATGTTATTTTATATTATAAAAGAAAAAATTCTATTAAGAAAAATAAATATTTTTCCATGCTCCCATCTTTGAACTTAGAAATTAAATTAATCCGATACGTAAACACATATTCATATCTAACATCCATACCCGAATACAAATAACAAGGGTTTTAGCTATTGCAATATCTACTATTGTTAGTAAAAATACACTCACAAGAAGTAATGGGATGCCTAATGGCCTCTTAAAGGAGAAGAAGTTATACCACAAACATAATTGTGAGAAAGTCCAAGACATATGGAGAATCGTTGGAGTGAGAGGAAGACGGAATATTCACAATTAACAGCCTTCCACATGGTTGATGAGACACAACAAGAAGAAGAAGAGAGAGAGATATAGAGAGAGAAAGAAATATGATCAAGTCATCAGCTAGCTAGACAATGTTGTTGAACATCACAAACTCATCAAGCCTGCAATGGGTATGCAATCCAGGAACACAAACCCCTCTAGGTCCTCCTTCTACATCCCTAGCTGTGTCCCTCTCCTGGTTTTCTTCTCTGTCTTCGCCTTCCTCTTCCTCTTCAACGTAGACACTTTTATGTCCCGAACCAAAGGCATTGCGCGCCACAGCTTCAATGAACAATCGCGTTTATTTATGAATGCCGAAGGTGGAAACCTTGATCGAGAATTCCTCATCACTTGGGGCGAGGGTCGTGCTAAGGTACACAATAATGGCGGGCTTCTTACTCTCTCTCTTGACAAATCCTCTGGTTCGGGTTTTCAATCCAGAAAGGAATATCTGTTCGGAAAGATTGAGATGCAAATCAAGCTCATCTCTGGAAACTCAGCTGGCACGATCACTACTTACTATTTGTCGTCAGAAGGGCCAACCCATGATGAGATAGACTTTGAATTCTTGGGAAATTCGAGTGGAAATCCTTACACTCTTCACACGAATGTGTACTGCCAAGGCAAGGGAAACAGAGAGCAACAATTCTTCTTATGGTTCGACCCGACTCTGGATTTTCATACCTATTCCATACTTTGGAATCCCGAGAGGATTATCTTTTATGTGGATGGCACGCCCATTAGAGAGTTCAAGAATTTAGAGTCGAATGGAATTCCATTCCCAAAGAACCAAGCGATGAGGGTAATTTCTAGTCTGTGGAATGCTGATGAATGGGCTACGCAAGGTGGCCTTGTCAAGACTGACTGGACAAAAGCTCCCTTCACTGCTTCATATCGAAACTACAAAGCCGAGGCTTGCATTTGGTCTGCAGGAGCATCTTCTTGTAGTTCATCAACTTCTCAATCCTCAAACTCAACTGCTAATTCATGGCTTTCAGAAAAGCTAAATTCTACAAGCCTAGAGAGATTGAAATGGGTGCAGCAGAACCACATGGTATACAATTACTGCACCGACAAGATGCGATTCCCAGAGGGCCTTGCTCCAGAATGCAAATTTTCTTAGAAAAGTGAAAACAAACCAACCACCATATGGGTTTTTTTTTTTTTTTTGGTTACTTCCACGGCCATTCAGGTTGTCCATTTTTTCTTATGTTTTTGTATGTAACTTACACATTCATTTTTTTTTTTTTCGTTCATTGTAGTTGTCATTTAAAATGAATGCAGAGATCATTCTTTGTGAAAAAAATATATATCGACTTTTCGCTGATAATATTATCTAGCTAAGCTAATTTTCCCTATTTGAGAATGGAAAATGATATTTTTTTCAGAATTTGTGTACAAAAATCTGCACCAGAATGATGTGACAATGACAATTTTGTAAATAATAAGCATCTAGGTGAACTCTTTGTTTTAAAGTGATAAGCATAAAATTTAGCCACATCATTCTAGTGATAAATTCTGTATGATTTTTCTAATTGTATAGCATTACCCTTTGAGAATAGGATGCCTCACTAAATTCAACTATTGAATTGAACATAGTAATTAAGACATTAACTTGTTTATGTAGGCTCTTTGAATCACTAAATTGTGCTTCGATGATATCCCATTATTTTTCTCGATGGGAAGTGTGGCGCCATAACACATCTTTCGGGGCACCTTTTTCTCTAATGCTTGCATGATGCGCATGCAGGGTGATTTCTTGGTTCTTCGTCGTTGTGAGTACCCGAAATTCTTACAAAGTGCAGAAGGAAAATAAATTAAAAGAAGCAAAGAAAGCAGTTGAAAAAAAAAAAAAAAAAAAAAAAACAAAGAAACAAAGAAAGAAAACCCTAGTTTTTGTCTAGGAGTTCTGATAGTTTTAGAGTTAGAAATTGTATGGAATTTCACTGTATATGAGAGGGGTGTATTCGCCATTCCCAGAAAATTTGGGGGTTAAATAAGGACTAAAATACTTGTCTTCTGGTTCTAATGACTGGTTTGCTCCTATTTGCAGTGATAAGGCATGTGTTGATTTGGGTGTAGGAAAATTGTTCTTGGGAATACTATAGAAACATAATTTCCTAAGTGATACATGATATCAAATATATAATCTAACACCAAAAAGCAATCGTCGGTCCAAAAAACAAAACACAGCTAAATAAAGAGAATATTTGATCCTTAATTTCTAATTCCACTTCCAATTGTCTTTATTTATTAGGTTAAATCGGCAATTTGACAATATTTCACTCTTTTGTTTATTGATCTTGACGAAATAAAATTCATTTTTTTTTTCTCCGGAGAAAATAAGGCTCATTCTTTTTTGTTCTTATAAAGAAAAAATTCTACGAAAATTCATTTAAGATTGTTGGTTTGGGTGGACTGAAATGGACTGAATGCATTATTGATGCCACCATGGCAAACCTATAATTTCCATTTTGGAATGGGCTGGATCAATGCTCAACCTTCTTTCTTTATGCCACCATGGCACCATATGATTGACTCTGCCAAAGTAAAAAGCATTTGATGCCAATCATGCCTGACCTTCACAGGAGGGCAATATCCAATGTTTGGGCTTTTTCTCATACAAAGCCCAAGTCGTAGTGAACCTAACTGGACAACTAGTGTTTCCATTAATGGACTTCTGGGGCAGCCCTATTGCCCCCCTAAATCAAAGCTAAAGTTACCTTGAATTGGAAAAATTATTCAACGCTCTTGGAGTGTCACATCTTTCTTGTTTTATTTGTCACAAATACAATGGATCCCTTTACTAGATGGGCCCAAACAAACCCGCTAGACCCACCTTAGGACCCCACTATATTTGTAAGAGGTGGAGCAATGGTAAGAGTTGATATTAGTCAGGCCGGGCCTGGTTTGGATCGAGTCTACATTGAAAAATTTTCATCAAGCATACAATAAAATCTCAAATCTACTCAGAATAAAAATTATAGTTCTCAAGCCCTCCCTATTTTAAACATATTTTTTCTTCAAAAAAATGTCAAATAATATAAAAACTAAACACATAAATATATTAAAATAAAAAAATACACTACTTATATATATATATATATATTTTGGGCTGGACAAGATTGGTCTTCAAACACAATTTTTAATTTTGCACATTAATCTAATAAGGCCTAAAAAAAATTCAACTCCTATAAATAAAAGGCGGGCCATCGGACTTGTGGCCATCCCTAAGCAAGGATGACTTGGGCTCCAAAAGCATTGAAAAATTTTCCTTGAATTGCCGTGCATTAGGGTCCCAACTTATAATTGATCCAATCATTCTGATCAACTTTCTACTCCAAATAAATAGAGAATTGCCCACAACTGATCAGGATAATGACCCTTTTTTTTTTTTTTTGGTGCGACCGAATAAAACAAACAAAGATTACATGCTTCTTTCTATCAAGGATGATGACCCTTTGATATGAGGGCATTTGGATCTAGCTGTTGAGTGTTGATTACATGCTTCTTTCTATCATGGTGGTTGGGCCTTGATATTACAGGTGGGCCCTGTGAAACCTACACCCGAGGTTGGCCCAGCCTTACACAAAGCCACCAACCCATATAAAACCCTTTTAGGTCACATTTCTATTTTTGACCAACTTCTCCAAAATTGTTCCAAGTTAATAATCATATTGCATTGGTTAATTAAGCAATTCTTTTATTTCCATCATTCATTTCCTCCCTTCTCCAACACTTAATCTCAACTAACACCACCACCATACCTAATGGGTTACAGTCTCTCTCTTGGCTCTGGCCTCTCACTTAAAGAAAAAGAAAAGCCTATGAAGCAATGATTTGTATTGGTGTGCGCTAGTAGTTAAAAACCACCCTCTTCCCAATCCAATTTTCTTCATAGTTCAAGCTTCTGCAAACACAGGAATTTGCAGAAGATCCGAAGGCGAATAATAATGAAAGATTAGAAGAAGCTTTGCCTAACCGAAGCTTATAATATTCGAAGTTTTTAAGGGAGGAAAAAAAATACACAGGCCTCAAGAAAAATGAGCACTGCAAGGTTCATCAAGTGTGTGACTGTAGGCGATGGCGCGGTGGGGAAGACTTGCATGCTGATTTCCTACACTAGCAATACTTTTCCGACGGTACGAATTCCATGGTGATCATCAAACATTTTAATTTCTAGTAGAACATCAAAAAATAGAAAATAATGCCTTCGGTTCGTGTTTTCATTTTTCCCTTTTTTTTTTTTTTTTTGTCTTTCCTCTTTGATTATAGGATTATGTTCCAACTGTGTTTGACAACTTCAGTGCTAATGTTGTGGTGGATGGTAGTACAGTGAACATTGGCCTATGGGACACTGCAGGTAAGTCCATATACCTTTACAATGAATACACTAAAAATTCAATACAATTAGTACACTATTTCCACACTCCAATATATACACAACTGTTATATTGGTGGTTAATTAGCTTAATCTGGAGCTAATGCAGGACAAGAAGATTACAACAGGCTAAGGCCTCTAAGTTACAGAGGAGCTGATGTTTTTCTGCTGGCCTTCTCTCTCATCAGCAAGGCCAGCTATGAGAACATCTACAAAAAGGTTGTTCACCTTCTTGCCCATATTCTTACCTCTGAAAAATTTTACTCTTCGGATTATTTCTCTACTGCCTGCTACTGTCTGATAAAAATCATTGCTTACTTGGCTAATAGTGGATCCCTGAGCTGAGACACTATGCTCCAACCGTGCCGATTGTGCTGGTCGGAACCAAGCTTGGTAAGGCATATTAATCTTGAAATCCTTACAATTTACAAGCATAGGTTATATCCACTCTGACAATGCTATCCAAGGTTTCCAACATTTTCTGTTTCTTTTTCTTTTCCAGGAAAACAAATTATGATGTATAAAAAGTGACATACATGTTATTCAACATTTAATCTTTTGGTACCCTCATTGGATTGAATCTCTATAAGTTTGTTCAACCAAAATATTCTAGCCATTGGCCTTCTCTGTTAATTGTTAATTTCAGTTCATGATTCTAATAATAGTACCCAGTTTGGGCAGCTAAAAGAGGAGAACAGAAAATACATTAGGAAAGAGCAAGCACATACTCTCCCTCTAGTGCAAAGTCTAAATTATATATATATATATATAATTTGGCAGCCATTTGTTATACAAGGAATACTTTGCAGAGATCCATGGATTATATATATATGTGTGTGTATAGAAGATACCATGAGTTACAAATGCTTGAGAGTATTTAACAAAAATTGTATCGAAAATGTGTTATTTGGCAGCATATGAAACAATAGTTACAAACATCTAATATGCACTACTCGTGATATTTTGAGTTTCCATAACAACTAAATGTAAAACTGTATGACTGCAATGAAAGCAGATTTAAGAGAAGAGAAGCAGTATTTGAGTGATCATCCTGGTGCAACCCCAATAACAGTAGCCCAGGTAAGGGTCAACTTTAGCCTACAAAGCAAATTATAGGGTGTTTGCTTTGAGTTTAACAATGATACTGTTGGACAGGGAGAGGAACTGAGAAAGATGATTGGTGCAGTTGCTTACATTGAATGCAGTTCCAAAACTCAGCAGGTAAACACTCCCCTTACTCTTATATTTCATATTCAAATATATACCTATATATATATACATATGCAATCAACAAATTATCATTACATAAACTTAAAAGGAAGAGATCCTTTATTGCTATTTACATTTTTTCACTTCGTTTAGGATTTAAATTTTTTGTGAAAAATACAACAAAAAAAAAAATGTAAATGAGAAGTAAACAAAAATATTTTTTATTTTTGTTTACTTTTTGTTTATATTTTTATTTTTTTACTAAAAATTCGAGTTTTAAGCAAGTCTCAATGATCATATATGCAAAACAATAATTGTGCCCCAATTCTCTCTCTCTCTTTTTTTTTTTTTTTTTTTTTTGGGGACATTTCAGAATGTGAAGATGGTGTTTGATACTGCAATAAAGGTTGCTTTGCGCCCACCAAAACCGAAGAAAAAGCCACACAAGCCAAGGCGATGCACGTTTCTTTGAATCAGTGTTCTTGATTATATACTATACATCCTTAAAAGTACTGTCAAAATTGTCACAGTCAGTCCTTTTCTTTGACTTCTTATTTTCAATACAAGTTCCATACCAATCTTGAAAGATATATACACATGCATACAGAAGACTTTACAGATGTCTTTTGAGTTATAATTGGTTGAGTTATAACAATTGAAGCAAGAAAAATGTTCATGTGATGCTTCCACAAGACTTGAAATCCTCTTTATAATTTATGGACTTCCTAACTGTCAGGATAATAATATATTGTCAAAAAAGTTATACAAAATTTTTGTATAGAATGACACGATTAAATGAGAACAATTTATTTTAAAATACATCACCCATCATAATAACTTGTAATTATAAAAAAAAAATTATCGTTATATCAGTTTGACAGAATTTTTTGTACACATCTTTGGAAAGAATAGCATTTTTTTATTTTTAATCCCACAATTTAAGGTTACATACTCGTCATTTCAAAGCAGGGCATAAAGCACCATAAAAACAGGGGAAAAAAAAGGCAAAATCGTAGAGATCATGATGCCTTTGGTCTTTGACTGTTCATTGGTAGTAGATGGCCTCCACATTAGTCGAGCAAAAGCAAGATGTCGTCTAATTTATTACTTAACAAGAACTCTCATTGTTTTCTTATTGGAAAGATGGATTTACTAGGAATACATGATCAGTGCTGACATTAATAGGAAAGTAGTACACAAAAACAAAACATTGCACTGAAATACTATCAAGACTAGAGAGAATTCAAATCCCTATCCGTGATAATTGTGAAAGAGCAAGTGTAGCATAAGCTGCGACTGTGAGGGAAATGCTGACTGATGCTAGACTTCTTCACTTGTAAAATTATAAACAATAGGTGTAAGTGTTTTTGTTTGAAATTAACGATTTTAATTTTGATCTACTAACATTGTAAAACTCAAATGAGGTATCAAAATATGACACATGTTTATTAGAGTTAGGCATAAAAATGAAAAACAAAAGCCACTTGTGTAAAAAAAGTCTTGCTAAGGGTACATGTTAAAATATATCTTATTCTTATAAACTTTATATTCCCAATTTATAGATCAAAAATCCCCCATACATTTTTTACGTTCCTTGCATTCAAGCATTCAGCTTCTTATTAATTTATAAGTTTTTGTATCCCAATAAAAGATTTATATTATTTTGAGGTTTAATTGGGTTTTCTACACAAATATTGGTGAGGAGGATTCCCCGACCCGACTGGGAGCGACGCCCGATGCGCCCGGCCGTTCCACGATCAGGTCCCCCTCCTGATCGTCCTCGCCTTTCAGAGCCGAGTGGATGCTCATAGCTACTCTCTGGTCGGTTCGACGCCCGACCAACCCGGTGGGCTCCCCCTTCTGACACCGGCTGCCCTGACACACGTCAAGGGTATGGGCACGTACTTGCAACCAACCCCCACCCCCTGACACCGCTCTGACACACGCCATCTTGGAGCATGGAGATGGTCCACTCAAGTGCTCTGACACTGGTCTGGTCTTCCAACTAGGAGCCGCCACGTGGAAGGACCACCTACCCCCACCGTGCAAGCATACAAGGGAAAAACTTCGGTCCCTTCGCAGGTACGCAAGACACAACCCTAGAAACTTTTCCCTCTCCAACGTTTGAACCCTTTGGAATCTAACTTGTACAACGGAGGGCCATTGGCTCCCATCACATCGGTGGGTTTTAGCGCGGGAGATCACCAGCCGACCAAGGAATAGTTCATCTCGGACCTGGGGGCAAGCCAACACAAGATTGCTGCATCATCAGCTGGCGCCGTCTGTTGGAACCGACTTCTCTCGTGACATTTCATGGTCTTAACCAGGTCTGGGATTAGCACCCTCCCTGAAGGAATTTCGATGGCCGATTCTAGTGCAGAAAAGATAGCCGCTTTGGAGAAGACAGTGGCTGACATGATGGCCCGCATGCAGCAGCTGGTCACTCAGAATGCGGAGTTACTTCAACGGAACCACCCTCCTCCTCCTTCGCCAGAGATTCCACCGCAGCCCAACCCGCTGGCCGAAGAACAACAGGAGCAGGAGGTCGACAAAGATCCGTCTGTCCTCCCCAACGGCGGCGAAAATGGCAATGGAGGGCGAGTTGAGGACCCTCTGCTTCGCCGCGAGCCCAACATCGACGAAGCACAAAAGAGCCACGCCATTCCATCGAGGACGGAGATGGTAGGTGACAAAGGCAAGAGCTCCCATGCTTGGGACGAGCAACTGAAAGCCATGCAGGCTCAAATGGCAGGAGTGTTAGCAGTGATGGAGGCAAAGGCCCTGAACACCGTCGACGCCCTCATTGGCCGGACGGCCTCCCCGTTCACGCAGAAGGTAATGGAGTTTCCACTCCCCCCAAAGTTTAAAATGCCGACCTTGGTCGCGTTCGATGGTTCCAAGGACCCGGTGGACCATCTGGAGACATTCAGAGCACTCATGCACCTGCAGGCGGTGCCAAACGAGATCATGTGCAGAGCATTCCCCATCACGCTGAAGGGCTCGGCACGAACTTGGTTTAATAAAATAAAATCGGCGTCAGTCGCCACCTTCAAAGAACTCAGCAAACTCTTCGTGAGCCACTACATTGGGGCCCAGAGGCAGAGGAGACCTGCGGCTTACTTGTTGACTGTGAGGCAGAAGAAGGAGGAATATGTACGAAGGTTCAACCAAGAGACCCTGGCCGTGGATGATGTGGACGATAAGGTGGCTGTCACTGCGTTCATGAGCGGTCTGAGAAGTGGGAAACTCCTCTTTTCCCTGTCGAAGAGACCGCCCCAGGATATAGCAGAGTTGATGCTCCGTGCTCAGAAACACATGAATGCGGAGGACGCCATGAGTGCGAGGCGAGATAACGACGAAGGGGGCGCCTCGCGATCTGAGAAGAAGAGGTCGAGCGGCAACTCAAACAAGGAGAGGGAGGCCAAGATAAGCCGAATTAGCAACCGATCGAGGAACCGAGGAGAAGAGAGGCGCGAATACTACCTCAGCCTCGATCAGACATTCACCCCCGCTCAGGACGAAGCTGAAGGATGTCTTGATGGAGATCAGGGACGACCCGGACCTGAAATGGCCCGAGCCCTTGAAGACGCCTTCGGATATGAGGAGCAAGAGGCGATATTGTCAGTTCCACCGCGATCATGGTCATGACACGAAGGACTGCATTGACCTGAAGCAGCAGATCAAAGATTTGATAAAGCGGGGGAGGCTTAACCGCTATGTGGCCGGTCGAGACTGGGCACGGGCTGAACGACGCAGCCCAACAAGAACCGAGACAACTACCCAGCCTATTGGAGAGATCAGGGTTATTGCTGGGGGATTCGCTGGAGGAGGGGAATCCTCTTCGGCGAGGAAGAAACACGTTCGGGACATCCGAACCGAAGCAGAACTGATGCTGGTCGGGGCGGCCAACAAGAATAAGAAGACCGAAGGTCCGATCACATTTACAGAAGAAGAGGCCGCCGAGCTGCACCAACCACACGATGACCCCCTGGTTGTCTCGGCGGTGATCTCCAACTTCAAAACTTGGAGAATTCTAGTCAACAGTGGGAGCTCAGTGGATATCCTGTTCCGAGGGGCCTTTGAGAAGATGAAGATCAGCCAAGAGAAGTTAAAGCCAGTCAACTGTCCTTTAGTAGGCTTCACCAGAGATCAGGTGGTCCCTCTCGGATCCATCGCCTTACCAGTCACTCTTGGAAAAGCGCCACACCAGACGACAAAGATGGTGCACTTTCTGGTTGTGGATTGCCCTTCCGCGTACAACGCCATCATTGGCCGAACGGCCCTGAACCAGTTTAAGGAGATTGCTTCCACGTACCATCTCCGAATCAAGTTCCTGACCGACGCGGGAGTCGGGTGTGCAAGGGGCGACCAGAATGAGGCACGAGAGTGCTACATGGCCTCCCTCAAAGGAGAACCCAGCCGGGAGGCCTTGGTCATCGAAGAGCTCAAGCCAAGGGATGAGGAGGAAGTCAGAAGGGGAGAGCCAGCAGAAGATCTGGAAAACGTCCTGGTCGGGCAACCAGAGCAGAACAGAACGGTGAGGATAGGGGCCGCCGCACCCGAGGAGTTAAAGCAACAGCTGCGGGAGTTCTTGGGAAGCAATGTCGACATATTCGCCTAGTCTTACGAAGACATGCCCGGGATTGACACCCGGGTAGCGGCCCACTACTTGAACATCGACCCCGAAGCCAGGTCGGTGAAGCAGAAGCGGAGGAACTTTGCACCGGATAGGAACGATGGAGTTGCTGAGGAAGTGGAGAAGCTGGTGCAGGCAAAGTTCATTAGGGAAGCGCACTACCCCACTTGGCTCTCTAACATTGTCATGGTGAAGAAGTCCAACGGAAAGTGGCGAATGTGCGTTGATTTCACCGACCTGAACAAAGCGTGCCCCAAGGACAGTTTCCCACTACCAACCATCGACCTCCTCATCGACTCCACTGCGGGGTATGAAATGCTAACCTTTATGGATGCTTTTTCAGGATATAACCAGATCCGGATGGCGGAGCATGACCGGGAGCACACGGCCTTCATTACGAACTGGGGGCTCTATTGCTACAACGTCATGCCGTTCGGGTTGAAGAATGCAGGGGCCACTTGCCAGCGGTTGGTCAACCTCATGTTCAAATCGCAGATTGGCCATAATATGGAGGTCTACATGGATGACATGTTGGTGAAGAGCAAGCAGGCCACCAACCACTTGCTGGACCTCGAAGAGACGTTCCAGACGCTCCGCAAGTACCGGATGAAACTCAACCCCGCCAAGTGTGCCTTCGGTGTCGCCTCGGGCAAGTTCCTGGGCTTCATGGTGTCATAGAGGGGGATTGAGGCCAACCCGGAGAAGATTCAAGCCATTATCGGCATGCAGGCGCCAAGAACGACAAAAGATGTTCAGAGGCTGGCGGGACGTGTCACTGCCCTGAATAGGTTCATATCTCGGTCCACGGACAAGTGTTTGCCGTTCTTCAAGATCTTACGCAAAGCGTTCGAATGGAACGAGGAGTGTGAAGTAGCCTTTGGTCAACTCAAACAATACCTGAGCTCAATCCCGCTGCTCAGCCGAACCGTACTGGGGGAGGAATTGTTTCTCTACTTGGCCGTATCAGCTACAGCAGTGAGCTCGGCTTTTATTCGAGAAGAAGGGGGTATTCAAAAGCTGGTCTACTACACCAGTCGTGCCTTGCGTGGAGCGGAAGAACGGTACCCTAAGATGGAACTCATGGCCCTCGCGCTGATAACTGCAGCTCAGCGCCTGCGGCCCTACTTCTAAGCCGACACGATTGTGGTGTTCACTGACCAGCCACTGAAGAACATACTACACAAGCCCGAGACGTCAGGGTGATTAGTGAAATGGTCCGTGGAACTTAGCCAGTTCGACATCCAATATCGACCCCGACTAGCGATCAAAGGGCAGGCAGCTACGGATTTTATTACAGAATTCACTAACCCACCCCCTGCCACCCCTGATGCCGATCTGCCAGATAGCAATTGGGTCCTGAACGTTGATGGTTCGTCCTGTCACGCTTCTGGTGGTGCCGACGTGGTCCTCGTCACCCCGGACGGCCACAAGATGGAGTACGCACTCCGCTTTAAGTTTCCCACCACCAACAACGTGGCGGAATACGAAGCACTCATTGCCGGTCTCAGAATGGCTTGGCGAATGGGGGCAGAATAGATAGTAGTCCGAATCGACTCTTAGCTCGTGGTGGAACAAGTTCAGGGAGAGTACGAAGCAAGAGAAGACAACATGAAACAATACTGCCAAGTGGCGAAGAGCCTGGCCAGGAGATTCCCAAAGATACTCTTGGAACGTGTCCTGAGATTGGAGAATGAAGAGGCAGATCGACTGGCCAAAATAGCCTCGTCCAATGAGTCCGACCCGAACGTCCCGATCAAGATTCTTGATTCACCGAGCATCCAGAGCCCGGAAGTCGACCAGATTGTGCCCGAAACTTTGTGGATGAACCAGATTAGAAATTACTTGGAAAAAGGAACCCTGCCTGAGGACCGGAATGAGGCGAGGCGGATTCAATACCAGTCAAGCAGGTACCTCATACAAGACGGGATACTATACAAGAAAGGGCACACCATGCCGCTTCTTCGTTGCGCCAATGAGGAAGAAGCAGACTACATAATGTGGGAGGTCCACGAGGGGGTCTGCGGGAACCACTCTGGGGGTCGGTCCCTCGCCAAGAAGATATTGCGAATGGCCTATTACTGGCCCACCATGGAAAGAGATGCCCAGGAATTCGTCAAGAAATGTGACAAGTGCCAACTGTTCACCAATATCCCGAGACTGCCCTCTCAAGAGCTGACTCCAATCCAGACTCCCTGGCCCTTTGCCCAGTGGGGGATCGACATTGTGGGTCCGTTGTCGCTCGGCAAAGGATAAACAAAATTTGCAGTGGTGGCGATCGATTACTTCATGAAGTGGGTGGAGGCAGAGGCCCTATCGACGATTATCGAGGAGAAAATGAAGAAGTTTTTGTGGCAGAATATCGTGTGCGGGTTCGGAATCCCCAAGGCCGTCATCACAAACAACGGGAAGCAGTTCGAAGGCAGACAGTTCAACAAATTGTGCACCGACCTAGGGATAAGCCATCATGCTTCATCCCCTGAGCACCCTCAGGCGAACGGCCAGGTCGAAGTCACCAACAGGTCCCTTTTGAAGATCCTCAAGATGAAGCTGGAGAAGGCCAAAGGCTTGTGGGCAGAAGAGCTCCACAACATCCTCTGGGCCTACAGAACGACAGAGAGAGTGTCCACTGGTCAGACGCCGTTCTCGCTTACCTTCGGCACGGAAGCCGTGATCCCAATAGAGATCGGACTCCCCAGTCCCAGAACGGTGCAGTTTGACCCCGTGACCAACGGTGAGGCCATGAATGTGGACTTGGACCTGTTGGAGGAGAAAAGGCTACAGACGGCCATGAGAGTGGCATCCTACCAGCGAAAGATGCGCCAGTACCACAACTCCAGAGTTCGACCAAAGGTCTTCTCGACCGGGGACCTTGTACTGAAGAGAGTTGACCAGTCTACCAAGGACCCCAGAGAAGGCAAGCTCAGACCCAATTGGGAAGGACCCTATCAAGTGATCAGCAGTACAAGGAATGGGATGTATAGGCTGAAGAACTCAGAGGGCAAGGAGCTTCCACACCCGTGGCACGCCGAACACCTAAGGAAATACTACTCTTGAGAGGCTCCCACTTGTAACTCTCAAGAATATCAATAAAAGCGACTGTTCAGCAAATTGTTTACGTGTATCGACCTCGAATTTATCTACTTGTGTGGAATCGACATTGAATCTGCTCGGCCAAGAGCCGAGCAGAGCCAAAGGGCCCTAAGTGGTAATGGCACAGAAAGAATCTGCTCGGCCAAGTGCCGAGCAGAGCCAGAGGGTCTCAAGTGGCAATGGCACAGAAAGAATCTGCTTGACCAAGTGCCGAGCAGAGCCAGAGGGTCTTAAGTGGCAATGGCACAGAAAGAATCTGCTCGACCAAGTGCCGAGCAGAGCTAGAGGGCCTTAAGTGGCAATGGCACAGAAAGAATCTGCTCGGCCAAGTGCCGAGCAGAGCCAGAGGGCCTTAAGTGGCAATGACACAGGAAGAATCTGCTCGACCAAGTGTCGAGCAGAGCCAGAGGGCCTTAAGTGGCAATGGCACAGTAAGAATCTGCTTGGCCGAGTGTCGAGCAGAGCCAGAGGGCTTTGATTGGCAATGGCACAAAAAGAATTTGCTTGGCCAAGTGCCGAGTAGAGTCTGAGGGCCTTTAGTGGCAATGGCACAAAAAGAATATGCTCGGCCAAGTGCCGAGCAGATCCAGAAGGCCTTATTAGCCATGGCACAGGTATAGGGTCTGCTCGGCCATGTGCCAATCAGACCCAGATGGCCTTGGCCGATGGCCGAGTAGAGACAACGGGCCTTGATTGGCGATGCAATAGAAATTAAGTATGCCCGGCCAAAGGCTGAGCAGTTCCTCGTTAGTACTTGCAAGCACTTTACAAGTTACTCTAAGCAAATGTTCAAAAAATGTAACAAGCACGGAGTTCAAAAGCAAAAGGCAATTTCATTGATGATAGCGGATGTACAAAGGCAAGACGCCCATTACAAAAAAAAAAACAAAACAAAAAAAAGGAGAAAAGACAGAAGCAAAGAATAACAGGAGGACCCGAGCTGCCTTCAAGCCTGAGCGTGCTCTGCAGTTTGTCCCACAGCGTCAGCGTGCTGAGCAGTGCCAACCTCGTCACCAGCAATGGCTTCTGGCTGAATCTCAGCGGTTTGGCCTTCCCCAGCAGTACTCACTTCGGCCCCTTCTTCAGCCACTTGGCCCGTAGCATCCTGGCCATCCACAGGCGCGATCCCGTTCAGAGGATCTAGGGTCGAGAAGTCCAACTTGGGATACTTCTTATATGCCTACTTCCGAGCCAACTCGAAGCCCAAAAGAAAGGTGGGCTCCAACAAGGCCTGGAAGTCATCCCCTTTCTTGAACTCCTCAACGGCTTCCGCCATTGCCGTCTTGAGCTCCTCGTTGTGGGCTGCCACAGCCTTCTCCAGTTCGTGCCTTTATGCCTCTTCAGCCGAGAAATTCAAGAGTAGCTTGTTGGCCTACCTGGTGAGCTTTTCATTGTCGGCCCGAACTGACTGGAGTTCCTCCAGGGCAGAATCCCTCTCGACACGGGCGGCTGACACATCGACCTTCAACGATTGGACCTCCTGGATTAGGGCCGAGCTAGCTGCCTTCTCCTCTTGGAGGGCCTTCTCTGAGGTCCCCAGGCGATGGCCCAGGGCCATGACCCTGGCAAGAGACTGAAAGCCGAGTGGTTAGAACTTATGAAATATAAGAGATGATGAGGGATGGAACACTAACTGCAGAAGCGCACCTTGAACATGTCGTGGTTGGCATCCTTGACTAACCGCGAGTTGGGATGCTTCGCCAACCTCGTGATGTCCGATGGCCTTATCGCCTCTGCCGCCCTCTCTCACGCCACGTCCGAGCTGTCGACAACATTGCTCGGGGCCGAAGTCGCTAGACCAACACGGGCCTGGGAGTCTGCCGGAACGCCCGATCCTCGCCTCGGCTGAGGACCCTCTGAATGCCCTGGTGGAGGCCTGACCACCACAAAAACTTGACCTTTCCCCTTTTGGGGGGGACGCCTTCTTCGGGACCAGAGGTGGAGGGGGGAGCTCTTCGGTAGCCTCGACAGTCTTCTAACGCTTCGATCCCGAAGCGTTGGCGGCCGCCGCCCTCTTTCTGGCCAAGTAATTGATGTTAAAACTCATCTCGGCCTGCTCGGAGGTTGGCTTGGCAGTTGGCTTTGACGTCTGGGGAAGGGGCTGAGTCGCGGCAGTGTCGGCCTAGATAACGATAGTGGACTGGCGATCTGCAAAGAGTAACTAGAAGGGTTAGCGAACGACCAGCATAATGAAAGCAAAAAAGTACTCACTCCTTTCACGTTCTGCAGCCAAGGCTTCTCTGCTCGGCTCAGGTCCCAAAAAGTATAGAGCAAGTACTTCAACAGACACCAAGTCCTTGGCGGCCCGAAACTTGTACTCCTGGACCTTTTCTACGGCTGTCTTGTGCTCGGCAAACAGAAAGGACTTGACCCGACCTGACACCCGTAGGACACTCAAGTCAGAACGGGCGACAAATGCAACAAACACTAAACAAGAAGGGAGGAAGACTCGAGGAAAAGAGCATGCCCTTCTTACTCGAATGACCCCATTACCTAGGGATTTGAGCAGAGAAGTCTGTCTCCCAGGGGCAGAACTCCCAGCCCTCTCCGCTAATGAAGAAGAACCGGTCCTTCCAGTTCTTGTGTGAAGAGGGAAGTTCCCCGACCAGATCAAGCCTTATCAACCGACCCGAGAAATACCAATACCCCTTTCCACGCTAGGCCAGCTTGTAACAGTACGAGAACTCCTCTGGCGTCACGTCCCTCCCATGGACGATCTGCCAGATGATCATGCAACCCACCATGATTCGCCAAACGTTCGGCGAGAGCTGTCCGAGAGCGAGGTGCATCCTTTGTAAAATCTCTCTGACTGGCCGAGGGAACGGCACCCGAAGACCGCCCGCCAGTGCGCCCTCGAAGATCGCTATCTCCCCCTCCCTGGGCGAGCACGCCCGGTCCCTAGAGTTGGGAACCCTACACCTGACCCCTTTTGGGATCTGATATACCCGCCGAAGGGTGACGACCTTCTCCCTATCGAGAGAGGACACAACCCTCTCTGCTCCATACCCGGGGCCATCTTCTTCCACCTCCTCCCTAGGTTCAACCTCCATGGCTCGGGCAGCAACCTCAATGGGTTGATCCCATTCCTCCCCGACTCCAGAATGAGCGGCTCCGACCTCCCCTGAATCGGGGACTCCCTGAGACCCCCCGGAGTCCCCTACAGAAGCCTCCTCCTGGGTCTGGCGCCTCTCGACTCGGTACCCATGGGAACCGGTCCCTTCTGAGTCCAAACTAACCCCCTCCAGGTTCGACATAGTCCCAAGAGGCCTACAACCCTCAATCTTGTCGAATACCGGTCTAAACAACTCACACAAATCACCAAGAACGGATTCTAAGAATTCCGCCCTGTCAACAAACCTCGAAAGGTCGGGAATCTGGCCCCTTCCCTCCAACACGGACACACAGCGGGTAATAAGCCAGTACATACAAACAGAGGGCGAAGCTTACCACGTTTCGAAGCAAACCGGCGGTGAAGCTAGGAGAATGGCACCCTTTGGCTGGCCGGAAATGATAGAGACGATGGTGGGGGCGTAGGTGACGGCGACGGCAAAGTGAGTTGGGTTTCTTTCTCTTTCTCTGCATATTTGGTAGAAAGCAATGAGGCCGAAATTAGGGACAACCGCCTTACAAAATTCCCTCCACGCCTTTGAAATTAACGACCCAGATGGCCCTCAATGACGGGACATCAACGGTCGAGATGCGACATATCTTTTCGACTTTTGACGACTAATCCCTGGCCGCCACGTGGGGGCAGTCAAAACGACGGGACAGCACCTGCCATAATTGCACCGCCCTTGCTACAAATGCGATCCGTGTTCCACAGTTGGACCGTCCGATGAAATTCCTCTAACCCCGAACAGAGGGCCAGCTGAATTAGGGGCATCTGGTGAGGAGGATTCCCCGACCCGACTAGGAGCGATGCCCGATGCGCCCGGCCGTTCCATGATCGGGTCCCCCTCTTGATCGTCCTCGCCTTTCAGAGCCGAGTGGATGCTCATAGCTACTCTCTGGTCAGTTCGGCGCTCGACCAACTCAGTGGGCGCCCCCTTCTGACACCGGCCGCCCTAGCACACGTCAAGGGTATGAGCACGTACTTGCAACCAACCCCCACCCCCCTGACACCGCTCTGACACACGACATCTCGCAGTGTGGGGATGGTCCACTCAAGTGCTCTGACACTGGTCTGGTCTTCCAACTAGGAGCCGCCACGTGGAAGGACCACCTACCCCCACCGTGCAAGCATACAAGGGAAAAACTTCAGTCCCTTTGCAGGTACGCAAGACACAACCCTGAAAACTTTTCCCTCTCCAACGTTTGAACCCTCTGGAATCTAACTTGTACACCGGAGGGCCATTAGCTCCCATCACACCGGTGGGTTTTAGTGCAGGAGATCACCGGCCGACCAAGGAATAGTTCATCCCGGACCTGGGGGCAAGCCAACACGAAATTGCTACATCATCAAATATTATAGAAAAATGTGAAACTATTAAATAGTTTAATGCAAAAGTATTCCTATTCAAAGGATGTTAGGTGATTTCTTTACTTTATGCTCCTCAATTTCCCACGAGGACGTATGCATGATTCCCCGATCGATATAAATACCAACTAGAAATCTTATTGTGCAATAGAGTTCATAGCTGGAAAATTATGACCATAGAAGTATTATCTTAATCTAAACCTCTATTTTTCATTCTCCAAACAGTGATTTCCCAACTATTCAATTGATCAAATTTGTATGCTGATCAACTAAATTGTAATTGTGATATAAGCCAATCAAATAGAGCTAAAACTGTTCCATCACAAGGTTCTAGACAAGCATTGCGCGTGCCTAACCACAAAAGCTATTTAGTGATATAACATGTAAGTTTCACATAAGTTCAAAAGACGTGCTCAGAAAAGGACTGGCATACTAGGCATTGAATACCCATTTTTGAACTGGATAGGCTCCGAAATATGCATGGGAGAGCAAGGAAACCATTGAAAAGTGAAGAAATAAATAGTCGACGGGTTCCATATTTCTAACAACAATTCCAAGGCATCCACTCTCTCTCTCTCTCTCTCTCTCTCTCTCTCTCTCTCTCTCTCTCAATGGGTTCCATATTTCTAAAAACAATTCCAAGGCATCCTCACACGAGCTCTCTCTCTCTCTCTCTCTCTCCATTTTAGCAGTATACTTCTAGTACATTTTGGTCTTCAATATTTCAACAAATTTGCAATTAAATATTTTGGTTGTATGTGTAAAAAATTTGTGCATTTAATCTGGCTTGTTGTGTATTTAATATATACACGCATAATTATTAGAACCGGACTGGCCAGTCAATTGAATCAATTCAATTAGGAACCGGATGCTAAATTGATATGCTTCAACTAATTTATTGTAAAAACATATGAATGGGGTTTAAACGAAAGAACCGATTGATTTTTTGAAAAAACTGTCCAGAGTTGAACTTGAAAAGTAAGGGTAAAATTACGCAACACTTACCACTGCTCCTCTTGATTCCTTGAGTTTACATACTTACCATTACTCCTCTTGATTCCTTGAATTTACTTTGCAATATAAATTATATTTAAAGTAAAATATATATAAAATAAAATAAAATACATTTAAATTATAACACTTGCTAAACCGGTTGAACTACTAGTTAAACTGATGAACCGTGAACCAGTAGCTCACTGATTTGATACTCAATTCAATTCTGATAACTATACATGCACGTTTGCATTTCAAGCTAGCAAGACACAAATACCCATTTCACATATATATGCATAAGAAAAAGAAAAGGGAAAACACCTCATTTTTGCCTCTTAGTTTATGGTATATTCAATTTGCCCCCTTTGGTTTACAATTGCTAATTAATGCCCTTCTATTACAGTAAATTAAGAGGACAAAAGTGAAAATTTCTCAAAACGTAACATTCATTGTAATCATGTGCAAGTTCTATACTTAAACTAACATTTGGAAGAAGCTACGTCGGAGTTTGTACTTCAATTCAGTCGAAGAATTAGCTCAAAATAAAGTCGGAAAACTATTGGTGAAATTTGTTTTGAGTATTTTCTGCAAGACGTAGGTTAGATACCAATTATAATACCTTATGGCATGTTTGTTGAGGGATCTTTCGACAATTGACATAGAAAATATTATTTTAAACCAAATTAGGCTTCTTTAATTATCTTAGACCAGGTATGGGTAAATCAATCACAAGGGGTAGCCTAAAAGTTGGCCAATTCTCATGCTAGGCATAAGATTTGAAATTCGATTCCTCTTAATGCTTTTTTATTATCAAATATCATTCACACAATTTTTAAAATTTATATAGTTAATATAAACGATTGTCCTATATGAATTCAAGAAAATGGTCGTACGAAACTCTATAGTAATCAAATAAAATAAACGTTTGGGTGCATCAATTCGCTCAAAGAACATTAAGATGTTTGGAGGTTCCTATATGAATCGTATGTTTTTCATAACACTTCTTATGTTAAATTGACGCATGAGTAAACAGAGACGTCAATGCAAAACTTGAAACTTGCAAGGGCAGTGGTAAACCCGCGAGAAGTCAAGTAATATGAAGGGGCAAAGATGGAAATTCATCCACGCCTAGAAGTAGAAAATCAACAGTAACAACTACGGTAGAACTAAAACGCATATTGACATTTTTGTTGCAGACAAAACGGTGAAAACAAAAAGAAAAAAAAAAGGAAGGTGAATTAGAAAAGGAAAAAGTTAGACATCTATTTGGCAATTGATCAATAAATATGACATTGTACGGCTGTATCAGAGGATCACCCAAGTACTGCATTTGATATGAAGTAGGGAGGGAGTGGTGTCTGAGTACTGTGGATATATATATATATATGTATGTTTACTGCATTGCACACGTTTGGAGAGGAGAGTGAATTAAAGCCAAATGTACTGCTAGTTTGTCTTTCCATATCCAGTACTCATCATGGGTCTCCTCAGTTCTGTGAGACTTTTGATGGGTTCGTATTTCACTGCAATACTGCATAATACATATCCTGTCTGTCTGCACTCAGACCCACGAAGCAGAAGTAACCAAAGAAAAGAGAAAACATGAATAAAAACAATAGTAGATATTTAAAAGTGCATCAACTAAGCGGAAGTATTATTATTATTATTACTTTTTAATAATAACTATTTTTTTTAGTTATGCAATTAGAAATGTCATCTAGTTTATACACACTTTGATTTTTTTTTTTTAGTCTAATCAAAGTTAGACTATCCATGTTAGAGCATCTTTAACCTATTTTTAAATCTTTAAATTTGAAGATGAGTTGCAAATTTCACTCTCTAACTTACTTTCATTTCTTCAAATTTTTAAAGAAATGAAGGTGGCCTTCATATGGGGCCTTCAAATTTGAAGGTTCTTCAAAATATTTGAAGGCTCCTTCATTTCACTATTCATGTGGGACTCTTGTACTAATTATTATTTTAAGTCTAAATAATACATTATTAGTACATTATTTATTATTTAAATAATATTTTAATAAATATTTAATTTAAAATTTCAATTAATTCATTAATTTTTTAATTTGTTAAATATTTATTTAATTTAAGATTTTTAATATGTGGAACAAATAAATTATTTATATTTTACTTGCTTTTATTTATCTTAAAATTATTATTTATATATAAAATTAAAAAAATTCTTTTTATTTTACTGGTTATTTATTTATACTAAAATTATTTTAATCTATGGAATCAATGAATTATTTTTTTTTATCTTACTACTCTACCTTTTCACTTTGTTTTTTTTTTTTTTGGCAAATTTAAGAATTAATCAATCTATTTCTACCACCTTCCAATAACATTTAAAATTTCAACATCTATTGAAAACAGAAAATAATTTTGACTAGAATAATAACAAAAAGATTACATAAAAATAACATTTCTCGATCATTCACTAATACTTGGAGAATCGTCATATGAAACAAGCATATATCTTTCCCACAAATGCTCATTTTATGTGTTTTAATTAGTTCCTTATTGTGTTTTAATTTTTGTTAAATGTATTTCATTAGTTCGCAATGGGGGGTTTTTGCTTTTTAAAATTTTTTAATGTAATTTAATTTGTAATTTCATAGGTAGATCATTTAGTTTAAAAAATATTAAATAATTTAATTTTAATTATATATTTGGTAAATAATTACAATTTAAATTAAAATATGATAATAAATAATTACATTTTGAATAAAATGAGAGCATAATATGTAATTTTTGACTTTTTTTATATAAAATAATAGTGATTTGAAGAATGAATAGTGAAATGAAGGTTGGGTGGATTGGAGTAACAATGTAAAAAAGTGGGATTCATAAACTTCAAATTTGAAGAAGATGCCAAAAATGAAGATAAATTTAAAGCCTTTGAGTTGGAGATGCTCTTGGGATTTTAAGATTTACAAAAGAAAAATTCTTGTGATTTGACCAAATTGTCAAGTTTCAAACCCAATGTTGTTATATTCATAATTGATTTAGTAACACAGTTGTAAACTATATTATAGTCTCCATTGTATTATTAGTCTTATTGACAACTCTAAAAACAATCATTTATTTTCTTTTCGCAAAATTATCGAAACCCATAATATTCTTTGACAACTAGGGATGTGCAAATATACGGACTAAACTCAGAACTAAATCAAACTCGACCTTATATTTCGTTTGGTTAGATTCTTTGGATTGTGGGTTTGGTTTTTGTTTACAATTTCAAACAACCAGTAAATTTTGTTCAGTTTTGAATTACATATCATCTAAACCAAACCAACCCGAAAGGCAAGATTTTGTTGATCCACTTCAAACCTGCATGCATTGACTTCATAATATAGCTTTTAAGAAACAAAATACGAAATGTAAAAGCAAACTTGAATGGTATATGGGATTATCTCACATACTCAACAAGAAACACAGCTCTCTTTTAATGTTGGGTATAAAGATTTGTCCCATGTCTCCTTGGTTTATGCCATATCGATTGGTGGACTAAGGAAGTTCTTCAAAAGTCTACTAAAAATTTAGACTTACATTCCCTTGTCTCCTTCCACTCGTAAACTTTCCAATACAACGGATTTTGGATGTAACCCTTTGGTTCGGCTAATTTGTAGGTAGTCACTGGTTTAGCAGATGGGCCATTACAACCAAAGCCTACAATAAGATTACAAATTTGCAAGGACGAAACCATGGTTTTGCATGTGGTTTACTTTGGTCTGTAACAGGTAATGGATCGTTTCTCGATTGAAATTTTGTTTGGTTTCAGGTTGAGATTATGAAATTTGATTTGGTTTGGTTTGATTATGAGGTGAGATTTTAGAAATCTTCCTAAGTACAGTTCTCATGGATCCCGGTTTAGCATTATCCGAACCGATCCACGTGCAACCCAATGAAAACTCAACCTCCACCCCAAAAAAAAAAAACCCAAATGGAAGACAAAAAGAAATCGGATTTTAAAAAATCTAAACAACACTCTTCACATAATTCTTACTGAGAAAATCCTATTGTTTTAGAAAACACGTGCAGAAAATCTGTTAGAATGATGTGATAATATTATTATTATAATTAAAAATCATCATAATAGGTATTTTATTTTTATTTTTATTTTGTTAATCGGGTGTCTAAGCTAGTTTGGACACATTTCGATTAATTCTGAGGCTTATGTAATTCCTTTGTCTCACACGAACTATAGAATTACCAAACCAAAAGTGTTGGGGGTAATCTCAAGAGTTGATATCACCTAAGAGGTTTGAACTTAAGATCTTAGAAAGAGCAAACCCACAAGCCTTAATCACTAGGTCAACATTTAGAGTTAAGTGTTTTATTCTAAAGTAAATGACTCTTATCTAACAACATTATTCTAGTAATAAATTATGTACTAATTTTTTTGTTTATATAGCACGACCCTTGTTTATGCACTATCAATTCATCTTACTCTCTCAAACTAATTTTTAACAATACTATTATTAGTTTTCTTTTAATTTTTTCCAATAGCACAACCTTAATTAATTTTTCTTTCACTTTTGAGTTTTTACAATTTTATTTAAAAATATATATAAGATACTAATGAAATTGCCCTCGAGTCAATCCAAATCCCACCTTACTTTGCCCGAAGTGACCCCGAACTCGCAATTACTGTCCCACGACCGATTTCCAATCAAACCCTACATGCTTTCTTGACTTTCAAACACCACCCCCACCCCCCCCCCCCCACATTTATTCCAGGCTTCCAGCAACAACATCTTCCATTAGAATATATAGTCGAATTACATATATATTTTCCTTCCATTAATACTCTGCACAATGAAATCAAGTGAAGAAAAGGCAATCGTCTCCATAGAAAACAGGAAATACAAATAATACAAATGAGAAACGAAGATAAACTCGTCAGCAACATAACTCCCCACCTTCTCTCTCTCTCTCTCTCTCTCTCTCTCTCTCTCTCCTCTTCACAGTTACACCCTCCCACGCTTTTGCATTTAGAGCTCTCTCTGCCTTCTCTGATGAAGATTCTAATATGAGCCCCAGCATGTACTCTTTTCAATGCTCTCTTTGCTTCTCTTCCGGGGGAATTGGCTTGTACTTTGAATAGTGTACAAGTACTTCAATTTTAATGCAACACTGTAAGCAAAGGGTGAGAGACTTTACTCTATCTTCCCTTTTATTTATTTTGGTTTCTGTTCTCGTTTATGGTTTCACAGGCGATTCCTGTTGTGGGTTTTGTCTATTTTATTCATAATTTAAAATGAACTAAACCAAGGGGTAGGTGGACAAGGCTATAAGAGGAGATGTTATGTTTAACTTGTGGTTTCATCCAGTGAGTGTGCCCAAAAACAGAGAGCACCAAAGGGTTGTTTCTTGTTTGTTTGTATCTCTTCTGGTTGGCTGCAATTAGAAATAGCTATATATATATATATATAGCTTTGGTTTGGCCCTTCACATCATCATCAACACCATCATGGCTTCATCAAACAGGCACTGGCCTAGTATGTTTAAATCCAAGCCCTGCAACACCCACCACCACCAATGGCAGCATGAAATCAACCCTTCTTTCATGTCAAGTGGCTGCCACAGAGCTCCATACACATCAGGTAATCTCACAATTATCTTCATCATTTGTTTCATTCAAGTCTCTCTCTCTCTCAAGTATCAAATTTTTAACGGAAACGCTTTGAAAATATTCTGAAAATGTTTCGGGTTTAGAAGTAACACATATTAATACAGTAAAATACTATTTTTTCTATTTTGTTTCATAACAATTGTCAACACTTATAAAAAGTTTTAAATTCATATTAATAAACTTATAATTTTGAAATATAACATTTTTTTGGGTGCAATTTTCTATATTTTAATGAAAACAATAAGCTTTCGTCATTCCGCTAATTTTCTATATTCTAATGTTTCGTTTTGATTTTTTCGAAAACATAAATGTTTCGGCCCGTTTCAACAGTAACAAATAAAAATTTTGTTAGTTGTTCTCCCTTATGATCTCACAAACCCATTTAACCCTTTTCAAGCTGAAAAAATAGGTTGTAGAGCTTTCAAAAGAGATAATGTTTTAATATAAAATCTATGTTGGGATTCAACAGTGACTGGATGTGAAGAAAGAAGCCCTGATCCAAAGCCAAGGTGGAACCCGAGACCAGAGCAAATACGCATATTGGAAGCTATCTTCAACTCTGGAATGGTGAATCCACCCAGGGATGAGATAAGGAAGATAAGAGCTCAACTGCAAGAGTACGGCCAAGTCGGCGACGCCAACGTCTTCTACTGGTTCCAAAACAGAAAATCAAGAAGCAAACACAAGAAACGCCACCTCCAAAAATCTCCCGTCACTTCCGCCGCTACCGCCGCCGTCACTGCTCCGCCGTCGTCGTCCTCCGCCGAGAAATCTTTGCCGGTGTCAGCTGATAAGGCCGCCTCGGTTGGTTCTGCAAATGTCACCGATGTGTCGAATTCTCCGACAGCGTCGTTGAACCGGACATATTTTCAGACTCCCGGCGAGTTCTTGCCCGAACCCTTCTTTTTTCCGATGCAACAGACCACCGGAGTGGCCATAACTTGTGCTTTAACGCAAGGGTTTTGCTTCCCGCAGCTGGCAAATGAGGTTTATAATATCCCTACGGATCAGACGGTTGGGAATTGCTCTGGTCTCTTACTCGGTGAGATGATGAATCATGGCCTTCCAAAGAAGGTTGAAGATGAGAAGATGAAGCTACAACAGCAGCTGAGTTACACTGTTACTGCAGCTCCCACTAGTCACTCAATTGTTCCTCCAACCACTGTTCCATCTACCATCAATTACACTCTTGGTAAATAGTTCTAAAGATTCAGAATAATATATTTGATTTTGGATTATGCACTGATATATAATAATAGTTATCAACATTATGAAAGGATTTCCTAAATTTTGTTTGGAGGATTTCATGGACACTGACTGATATATATATATATATATATATATGTATATATATTTATACATAGTTAATGTGTGTACACAAACTTTGGTATACGATGTGAGATGTGGGGTATGCCTTCCATACTGAGAAAGCGACGAGGGTAAATGTGTCTTTTGCCTGGAAATTGCGGATGTTATGTCTAGACTCTAGATGGACGTGTGCATGGCAGGGCCAAAGTCCTCCGGTTGATTGACTACTGCTTTGGTTTTGTGTACATAAGGTAATGATTCTCTGTGTGCAGGTGTAGGTGTTGGCGAATCCGGTGCGGTGATACCATCTAATCAGGCAAAATCAACGGTGTTCATCAATGAGGTGGCCTTTGACGTGGCTGTGGGGCCTTTCAATGTGCGGGAGGCATTCGGTGATGATGCTGTGCTCATCCACTCGTCTGGTCAGCCTGTCATAACCAATGAGTGGGGGGTCACCCTCCAGTCACTCCAGCATGGGGGATTCTACTACCTGCTGCGCACGTTAACTCCCATCGCTGCATCAGAAACTCAGCTGATATGGTGTACTTCATTATCCAACATATTGATCTTGGGTTCTCAGTTTTACACTGCCATCAGATTTGCATTTGATAATGTAGAGATATAGTTGTATATGTACATATGTATAATATGTAGTACTGGCATGCATACTGCTGCTTTTTATGAACTGTAAAAAAAAAAAAAAATTAACTGGCTTATTTATTTGTCTTTTCTTGGACTGCAGATTTACAAGAGACATGGAAGTTGAAGAGATAGGCTACCTGTTTCTTCTGTAGGGTTCTCTCTCTCTCTCTCTCTCTCTCTCTCTCTCTCTCTCTCTTCTAATGTGTTCCAAGAAACTTCCATAGTGTGAAAGTTCTATGGACTAATTAATGTATTCTTTTTCATGTCAATGCAATATATATGATATATATATGTATATATATGCATGTATATGTTTTGGTCTTGCTTGATATTTATGACGTAAAACACAAACAGGTGGATGGTTGATAAACCAAAACAGCTGTTAATGCAAGAATACATGCGCGTGAATGCGTGCATGTGCTATGTTTGTATATATATATATACAAGTGAATGCTAGCATATGCGTAAGACATATGTTGAGTAAAGAATTAATGTAATAATCTTTTCTTAAAATACGCGATATTAACTCTTTCGTTTTAAATAATTTTTTTTAAAATATAATTAATGAACTTGTTGGTATCATTTCAGCATTGTCTTGTATTATATACTAAGAATTAAATACCATCTATTGATTAACATGCATCGATCCAATCCAACTTTGGGTGATAACATCTTCATAATTTCTGCCTGCTTTTGCGTTTTGCTTGCTTTTGTTCTTCAAGGAAAATGAAGAAAGGTGGTCGTAACTGTGAGAGCCCTTATTTCACTTCCTCTCGAAATTAGGGTCATTTTGCCACCTCGCGGTCCCCGTAATTATTTTTTTAATTTTATTTTAAAATTAAAAAAAATTTAATTTTAAAATTTTAAATAAGCTGACAAGGCAAGGCCCTTCGTATGAAATATATACATAAATTCCTGAAAATATTAAGATTTTTATATCTTTTTCGGTTGAGCAGTGTAAATGTAAGGGGCACACTGCAAAGTTTCTCAACACTTTAACCATCACAGACTAAGGAAAAAAGGAAAAACTTTGGCCGGCATTTACTATTGGCAAATGTTAACTTGTGTCATTAAGACATAAGTTAAACATGCATGAATAGAGTTGTGCAGTATTGAAAATTATAAATAAAAAAAAGTGTGGACAGACTCATAATTTGTACAGTCGATGCATACTTAATATGTATTCAAATAGCACATTCCAAAGTATTTCTTGCAAAATTAGTTGGCATGAGGGGTCATATATTGTTTCTCTCAAGAGGGAACAATAACTATTATAGTTGGGTGCTACATTGTGCCTTGTATGGGGTTGTAAAATAAATCGACCCCCATGCCTGATCCAGCTTGACTTTTATTTAGTTGTATTATTAACATTTATTTAGTTTGGTTCAACATTTCAAAAGTCATATATGTTTTTTTAAACAAAACTTGTTTCACCTTTTGTGGGTTACTCCCTAATTCTCATTTAAAAAGGGTACAATGTGATATTAGCAATCATGGTAAGCCCACGTTAGTATACAAATATTTCAATCATATTAGATGCTACATGGATATGGCTTCCATGCACAAATGATGATTTTTCCACAAAGAAAATATGTATATAGAATGATTTGGTGGTGGTACTTTTAAAAGTATGAGTTACAAGGATGAATGTTTTGGTTTAAAATAAAATTATCATCGAAAGTCCCGCTATTCTATACCAAAATTTAGTTTATATAGCACTGTAATTTATTCCTTTTACCACAGTAAAAAAATAAAGAAGAAAAATGAAAGCCACCACATAGCATTAGAAATTACCCTAAAAAAAGAACACTGCAAAATGTTTTGGCTAATGCCAATACTTAATGGTTGTAAAATCAACCTTCAAACGTGAGAATTTTTTTTGTAAATTGCAGCTGGTAAAATTAGTCAATTAGGTCCTTTTACATTCTACACCTCAGGGTGGAACTAGGATTTTGTTTTGGGATGCCGAAATCTTAAAACACAAATTTTTGCCTATTGATATAATTATTATACTTCAATTTTTTTTTAGTTGTCTTTGTATATATTTCTATGTCAAAGCATGAGACATATAATAGGATGTAAAACTAAATATTTTTTACATAAAAAATAAAATTAACTTTTATTTAGCCTCAAATATATATATATATATATATATATATAAGACAAATCAATTGTTTCTTAGTAAGTAAACTGAAACTCGAAGTTTATATCCAAAAAACCATTTATGATTGATTCTATGCTAGTCTTCCAATATATTCTTTTTTTTCAATGTATATATATTTGCTCGTTCTTTGGAACAATTCTAACAACTATATAATATATTAATATGTATCTGTATCTATATGTTTTTATTTGATAGGTAAGACCCACTTGTTGATTTGATGCACTTAAAAAAACAATAAATGGGTGATTTTATTAGTCTAGGACGTACAAAAAAAAATGTAAAACCTATAATTCAATATGCAAAATTTGGATATTTTATTAGGTTAGTACCTCAACAAGAGTTTTAAATTATAGGAGATTAGGATTTTCATAAATGTCTTAAATTGTATGGGTGCTAAGGATAATAAATTTTTGTTAAGAAATCATAAATGTACATTATACATATGAAGGTTACACCAAAAAAATGGGTTGCCATAGCACTCCTCACCGTCAATGTAATTCTACTCCTGTACAACCCCCAACCTACACTATGTGGGACTACGATTTTCATAGGGTTACTATCTAAAAGGTATATGCTAATAGGTGTTCTTATGACACATTTTAAATTTATTTATTTAATTGTACAATACATTAAAAATTATATTTTTAGTGTTAAAAATTATGTTTGTACAATAAAATAAAGTCTAAAATTTGTCCCTATGACATATGTTAACAACACCTTGTCTAAAAAATTATGTAATACTTTTAGAATATTACGTCATTTTTACTTTTCTTTTCAAATAAGAGTAGGATTATTCTGTTATGTTATGTGAAGACAAATAACTTATCTAACAGGACGTACCCGCATTTGAACGGAGGGACACAGAAACGTGACACTCGATAAACACTAAATAATTTCTGCATACGAGTTGTGTATGGGGCTTCAGCAACACGTGCGTATCATCCAGAGTCGACTCTGTAGATTATATTAGACGTATCATGTATGTATGTATGTATGTATGTATATCTCTGTCATGGTACTGTTTCAAACTGTATCGTCCTTTTTGCACGAATCAGGAGGTCTGACTCAGAAACGGAAAGGAGTTGATGTCTCACGAGTATCGGCTGTTATTTTCAACTGTGTTTGGGGACATCAACTGGCATGTACTTCCAGTATTTTTCTTCCAAGCAAACGTGGTTAATGTATGTATATATATTCGCATGTAGATGGAGAAAATTTGGCTTTGGTGGGTCAATTAGGTTGAGTGTGTGCAGATAATTTACGTGCGGCCGGGTGCCAACAGTACTGTATATATACTCTGATTGATTGAGTGATTTCGATATATCGATCTGCAAAATTCCTCTCTCTCTCTCTCTCTCTCTCTACATCTCAACTGTGTCGCGTAAGATAATCAACATGAATCATCACCATAATGGCCACTAGCAGGTACTCCCCCTCTCTCCTCTCTCTCTCTCTCTCCCCCTCTCAACTCATATGTGTGTATATATATATATAAAGTGTTTAAACGTAATTTATTTATTAATTTATATTTATACTATTTTTTTTAATTATATTTGAATAAGTGATTTAAAAAAATTAATTATATTTAATCATATTTTTTTTAAAAGTTATTTTCAAAATTATTTTTTTAAAAGTAATTTATAGCTTAGAAGTTGGTGTGCCAAACACTCTCCATATATTTGTTAATAAAATGTTCAGGCTAACTTTTTATATATTTTATTAAGGTTGAATTAAAATTGGTTCTAGTTTTATGTAAAAATTTAATTTTTTATATGCTTGAATTTAGAAAAGTGCAAAGGAAACTTAAAATATAACAAATTATATCTATGGGTGAAAATTTGTATTTCAAGTATCAGCACCACTTGACATGAAATCCTGATTTCGCCCCTACTCTTATATATTTTATAAATACGTATTGTTCACACAAAAATTTATTTTACTGGCACTTTCATAATTGAACACCCTCCATAAGGCTCAGCCTAATAAAATCTTAAAATTTTTGTATAGAGAATTGTAGACTATATCTATTATTCTGTATATTCTAAGCTAATAAAATCAACTGTTATTTCGGTTTCTATTGATCATTAATCTAATTAAAAGTTCTCTAGTCCACAGTTTTTCATTTTTGGTGTAACAGAAAATTTTGATAAATTCTCTTTATCTTTAGTTAATTTTATAGATGAGCCGAATCTATAAGTTGAGCTTTGTTCATATTGTATTCTTTTTTGTTTATAGGTTGTAATCCTTATGGCATTTCACAAATATATGTACTTTTTTCTGTTAAAAAAAAATGGAAGGTACGAAAAAAAAAAATTTTGTCATATTTTGCTAATGTGGACTATAAATTGATTTCATTTTTAAATATTTAGATTTTCTCTTAATTTATTGCTTATATTTGACCTTATAAATTGGGCAAAGATAACTACAATAATCTTATTGCTAGGTGAAATTTTGTGTTTCAAAATTTGGCACTTCAAATCAAAATTCTAATTCCTCCCCTGCTCTTGAAAAATTATTCAGCATGTTTAGAGCTTCACATGACATTGCTCCCCCTCTCTCCTAAGAGTAGGTTCCTACCTATTAGGTGAGGGCAGAGGTGGTGGATTTTCCAATATGGCTGGAGAAAAAGCAACGTTGAAGAAATAATCAAGTGTGGTGTTGTGCATTTCACACTGTCACGACATGGTTCTGGGAGGACTATAATGCATACGCTGCTTTGCAGCGGAGGCTTTATATACTAGGAGAGTGGTTAGCCTAGTGCTCTCACTTATGTTTGTGGTCATAGATAGTGGTGGATTCATTATTTGTATTAAGAAAGATTAAGGTAAAAATTTTAAAATTTTATAGGAATCAATCTAAATATTTTTTTGAGTTTTGGGTCCTCGCAAAGACCAATACACTGTATTTGATGGTAAACATTAAAAAATCTATAGGTGGTGCAAACATTTTAAAAGTTTTGGAAATACGCAGCCCTACTTGCACCTCCTTCGATTTATTAATAGTCATGAGTTTGATTCTCTCTCTCTTTCAAACGCATCATAAAAAAAAAATAAGATTTTATATGAAAAAAATCTTTTTCCTTGGCAACATCGCAGCCTAAAGTTTTACTTCTGTAGTAAGTTTTATGTTTGGTGAATGAATAAAGCCCAATATAAAGCTCCTCAATTTAGAGCTATTGCACCATTAAAAATTTGTACCTCTAAATTGAGCGGAATAGGGATTGGTCATGGCTTCAAACATCCTGACTTAGACATGAGCTATACAATTAGACTGTCAAATTCATGGACTCATTGTATCTCCTCCTCTCTTTTTCCCACACCCTCTTTGTTTTACTCTCGCATGTCGTATGACAAATTACGCATTGTGATAGGAAGGATTATGAATCGACGTCCGAGACTACGAACTGTGGTAGGAAAGACTGTAATAGGAAAGGCTACGGATCGATTTGAATGTGAAAGTACCTTTAAATATAATTATGCAAATATAACCTTCTAGATGGAAAAAAAATGTGTTGAGCAATGTTATATTGTATACCTTTATATATAATTACTAATCTGTCAACTTTTATTTTGAGTGCTGGCGCCGCTTAGGTGATGTCCGGAGAATGCCCCAATTATAGAAAAGAGTCTAGTGATCAGGTAAGATTGAGTATTCGATAATAATTTCTAATAAATAGTGACATGTAGTATGTAAATATATTAGCAACTTGAGTTAGTAGAATAGTGGAACGACTTTTAAGAAAAAATATCACTTGACAAAATTTGATAGGATATTTTTTTAAAAGTCTTTCCATTACTTCTCAACCTTAGGTTGTTGATATATTTATCTCATCCACCACATGTCACCATTTGATACGGATTACCACCGAGAATACTAGTTCACCACTAAACTATTTTACCCTAAGTACATATAACAAGATTGCAGTTCAAATCTAAGAGAAAATAAGTCATTTCAATTATTAAAAAAATCTAAAATAAAAAACAGAAACTGATAAAATCACTAATTTCTTACTGGATTCAAAATTTAGGCTTCACATTTATACAACCCGTTCATGTGGGGACTCAAGCTGATAAACCTTGAGTCAATTTCCATGAAGTCATTCAAAGCATGTGAACTGAAAAAACTCAATAATTAGGTATCATAAATGTTTAACTCGGTCCAATTAGTTGAGTTAACTCAACTCAATGAGAACACTTATACCGCGATAGAAAATTTATTTATTTCAAGTTAAATTGACTAAACCAAAAAACAAGTAACTTTCACATAAAACCAGTTACTTTGGATTTTTGTGTGACTCCTTAAGTCACCGTAAACACTAGTGGTACGCTTGGGTTATAAATCTATGGAGAGAAAAGAAAATGAAAAAGAAATTACTAATGCCTATTCTTTTTAAAAGGTAAGCAAACCAACAAAATGAATATGTTTGACAAATACTTGTTCATTTTTTTCTTATTTTTTTAACCCAACAGAGAAAAAAAATTAGTTTTTTTCATTTCATTTTCCTTCGCTTCCACAATCCAAGACCCAAAAAACTAGTGAATAGAGTTTAAAAACATTCCATAAAATCACTACAAAAGAAAATTAAAAAAAGACTCCATTGTGTATATAACTAATTTAAATTTTCACATTAAATTAATGGCGCCATTACTCAAGGAAGTCAATGGTATTAAAAAATGTCTCTTAATTGGAAGATTCTTAGAAAGGCAAGGGCTCTAACGAGATAAGAAATAGTCCATAGGCTAGTTAGATTATTAAGCTTTATTTTCAAACATCAAATTGGGCCTTAAAAAGTTTGGGCATTGGCCTGTTTTGAACTTACCACTACTGTTTGAAATATTTTGGTCCATTTGGCAATGAGCTCAACCACATTAACATAGAACGTGAGAGTATTAATTTTTAAAATTCATAAGATAGAGAGCGCCTTATGAGGTTTATATTATATTATTTTTTATTTTAACATATTTATATTTTACATTATTATATATATTATAACATTTTTATAGTTTATAATTTCGTTTCTTTACCAACATATTTTTCATATTCAATGTATAGGAGACTATAAAGTAAACAAATGGACAATTCTAAATAATAGTTGACCATGAGAAACTATGAGAACTAGCTGATAGACCACTCTTTCCTTATGTTGATCGTGCACTTGTTTTAATTAGAGTATGATCAGTTGAAATTTTCTTAATAAAATATATTTATTTTTTGGTTGTAGTTAAATAGAAATTTGGTTAGAAAGCTTTCAAAAAAAACACCTGCAGAAATGATCGAAACCTTCCCCATCTTCATAATGTGGGTCCCAAGCTTTCATAAAGTGTGGAAAACAACTTCGGAACCTCCAAGTGGGTCCCAAGGTCAAAATGTTCTTGTGGTGAGCATGCAAAAATGCCATATCATCTCTTGAAAGCTTGCTTCTTTATCTATGCAAAAGTAGAGACAGCGGAGCTATATATATTGACCTGTGAGGTTGGGCTAGAAAAACTTCAAGCAAGCAGAGATTCACCAAGAACTGAGATGGAGTAGCACTTTTGAGTAAATAGAGGTTTGAAGAATAAAAGATATTTACAAAGAGTATAAGCAAATGACTGAATAAAACAACCAGAAATAACAAAATTACAAAACTTCTAGACTAAGTTGTTGCCACCCACTGGGGTAGGGGTGGTGGTATTGTGATTACAGTACCCTTTTTTTCCCTTCACGTGACTCCTATTTATAGTTTGTTGTAACTAGATAGTTCTATGTATCACTTATTCACCATAAAATCGCAAAACGTAAAATTAAAAAACAAGACATATTGACGGGGACCGATTAGTCTAATGCCGACCAGGATCCTATGAGGGGCCGACCAGGGTCATGAGAGGCTGACCAAGGAGATCATGCACAACAGGATACCTTGACAATGCTGAATAGGAGGTGGTCGGGTCCCACAATTACACTGCCAAATATTTGACTGCCTAAACCAAAATCGATCAAAAAAATTTTGTAGAAAAATATCCGAGCATCCTGAACAAATTTCCTTCACAAACATGCTGACCCCATCCCTTCAACTGGTTTGTGGGAACCACTACTGACACTGAACCTGACTAAGTACTGCCAAGAGGATAAGACGCATAGCGAGACAACCACTCCCCCTGCCACACACCACCATCAGCCTGACAGGGCCTTAGGAGACGCCACGTGTGGGAGACAACCACTCCCACAATTACACTGCCAAATATTTGATTGCCTAATGATAAGTAGTCACGTGAGAATACACTCATTCCCCTGCCAACCATTTGCTGACACGGTGGGGACCACAGCCATAGAGATAAAAGGAGGCAATCTCCATCTCCAAGGTATGCATAACCAAAACTCTAGCAAAAAAAATTTATAGAAAAATCCTCTCAACTCTAACTTGGCCATCGGAAGGTCTTTGGCAGGCACCACTCTGGTGTTCAAAAGTCCAGATTCCCTTCACAGTCAATCAAAGCAGCTCACCAGAACCTGGGAGCAGACTATACAAATTTACTGTACTATCAGTTGGCGCTGTCTGTAGAAACGACTTTCTATCATTTCCATGGTTTTAACCAGGTCTAGTGCTTCACATCTACTGCAAACTATGGATGATCAGAATACGAACTGAGTTGCAACCCTAGAGACGTGAATGGCTGATGTGATGACCAACATGTAGATGCTGATAACACAAAACCAAGAATTACTTCGGCAACTTCTCACCGCTCTGGGGGGAAGCCAGCAGCTTGGAGTTCAACCTAGAGATGAATGAAGGGATAATGAAGCCGGCCCTAAGAATGAAGACCTCGTTGTCTCAAGCGACGGTGCCCCACCCCCGAACGGAGGGGCCTAGCAGGAGCAAGCCCACAGCCACGCCCCGAGTTCTCATCTGCAACATTACCCCTAGTATACAGAAGTGGTAGGGGATCGGGTAGAGAATCCCCCCGCATGGAATGAACGCATTAAAGCCCTCCAAGCCCAGCTGATAGGGGTCATGAAGGCTGTCAAGACCAAAACACCCAACACCGTTAAGGAATTGGTGAACAAAACTGATTCCCCATTCACCTAGACGGTGATGGGAGTACCCCTACCACCAAAGTTTAAGATGCCAACCCTAGAAATGTTTGATGAGACTAAGGATCCCCTGGACCACCTAGAGACATTCAAAGCGTTGATGCAACTTCAAGCCATCCCAGATGAGATTATGCATAGAGCCTTCCTAATTACTCTAAAAGGAGTCGCTAGAGTGTGGTTCAACTGGATCCAACCCTTCACTATCAGCTCCTTCGTTTAGCTTAGTAAGCTATTTGTGGGACATTATATTGGAGGCCAGAGGTAAAGAAAACCGGTCACCTGCCTGCTCAATGTCAAATAGTAGAAGAAGGAAACGCTCAGGGAGTTTGTCACCAGGTTCAACCTGGAGACCCTAGAAGTAGATGACGTTGACGACAAGGTCGCAGTTACGGCCTTCATGAGCGGTCTGAGGACCCACAATTTCCTGTTCTCATTGGCCAAGGAACCCCTGAAAACAATGGCTGACCTTATGATCAGAGCCCAAAAGCACATGATCACGGAGAATGCCATGAACGCGAGGCAAGACCGAGATGGGGATGCTAGGTCTCGATCCTAGAAGAATAAAAGGTCAGGCGACAATGGCAGGAAGACAGGGAGAAGAAGACCTCAAGGAAAGACAGACTAGCAACCCGAACGAAGGGGACGAGGAGCCGGTTCACTGGCTTCGATCACAATTTCACCCCCCTGATAGCACCAGTGGGGCACGTCTTGAACGAGATCAAGAATGACCTGGAGTTGAAGTGGCCTGGAAGATTGAGAAGCCCACATCAGCATTGAAACCAGAGAAAATATTGTCGATTCCACAGGGACCATGGCCACAATACAGACGACTGTATAGATTTGAAGCAGCAGATCTAAAACCTAATCAGGTAGGGTTAACTAAGAAGATTTGTGGCGAATCGGGGGCCAAAGAGGTCGCGTGTTGCAAAACGAAAAAGCCCAGACAGGGCCCCAGCACACCAGTGACCAATCGAAGAAATAAAGGTTATCGTCGAAAGATTTGGAGGAGGCGGTGAGTCCTCATCAATAAGGAAGAACTACACCCGCTGGGCAAAGCAAGCAAAAATGTTCGCAGTGGAGAGATCGAGCAAAAAGCCCCACTTAAACGTTCTGGATATAATGTTTACAGAAGAAAAAGCCGCAAAACTAAGCCACCCTCAAGATGACGTGTTGGTTGTCAGTACGGTTATCTCCAACTTCCAGATCAGGGGCATCCTCATCGACAGCGGCAGTTCAGTAAATATCATCTTCTGGTAGGCCTTCCAGCAGCTGCAGATACAGAAGAAAGCTTTGAAACTCATGACCTCCCCTTTAGTAGGGTTCACTAGTGACAGAGTTACCCCCATGGGATCCATCAAGCTGTCGGTGACCCTAGGAGATGAACCCCAACAAGCCACTAAGCTGGTTGACTTCCTAATGATGGATTGCCTTTCAGCCTATAACGTCATCTTGGGGCGAACAACCATGAACCGATTCAAAGCGGTCACATCCACTTATCATCTGAAATTGAAGTTTCCAACAGAGCAGGGAGTGGGAACTGTCAAGGGCGACCAGGTCATAGCTAAGGAGTGCTACATGGCGTCCCTTAAGGGGAGCACCGCTAAGGAAACCCTGGTAATAGAAAAGCTCAAAGTTCGAGACGCGAAAGAAGTTAAGAGAGGAGAGCCAGCGGAAGAGTTGGAACAAGTCCCGATCGACCACCAGGCCTAGAACAATAGGCCAAAGGCCGAGCAGGCACAGGCTTTATGCCCAAGGCTTTACGCCCACTCAGCAAAAATTCTTGTTCAGATCAAGGTTGAGCTGGCAAAGGTTTTATGCCCACTCAGCAAAAAGTCTTGTTCAGGCCAAGGCCGAGCAGGCAAAGGCTCTACGCCCAAGGCTTTACGCTTACTCAACAAAAAGTCCTACTCATGCCAAGGCCGAGCAGGTAAAGGCTTTACGCCCATCCAGCAAAAAGTCCTACTCAGGCTAAGGCCGAGCAGGCAAAGGCTTTATGCCCACTTAACAAAAAGTCCTACTCGGGCCAAGGCCGGGCAGGCAGAGGCTTTATGCCCACTTAACAAGAAGTCCTGCTCAGACCGAGCAGGCAGTGGCTTTACGTCCAAGGCTTGATGCCCACTCAACAAGAAGTCTTGCTCAGGCCAAGACCGAGCAGGCAGAGGCTTTACACCCAAGGCTTTATGCCCACTTAACAAGAAGTCCTGCCCAAGCTAAGGCCGAACAAGTAGAGGCTTTATGCCCAAAGGCAATGTGCCCAAGGCTTTACGCCCACTCAACAAAAAGTTCTACTCAGGCCAAGGCCGAGTAAGTAGAGGCTTAACGCCTATACAAGAAGCCTCCAGACCAGAGTGTCCCTACTTATAAAAAAAAGAAGCAAGTGCCCTACCCATTATTGCTAATTTGTACGTCAGAGAAAAAATCGATGTGTCTTCATAACAAAAAGAATGAACCAATAGAAAATATTCAAAATGGTTATGGGGGAGCCGAAGCAACAACCGTAAACTTAATTGGAGAAACATTCCTTTCATTGATAAAGGATGGTGTTTACAAATATGACCCAAGCAGTGTTACATTCAAGAAGTCACTACTGAGGGCAAAAGAAAAAGACAAAAAGAACTACAAACAGATAAACGAAAAGCTACTTAGTTTTTGAGGAGGTCTTGGGCTAAGCAAGAGCTTTCGACTGAGCATTGTCTTTCTCAGTCGTCCTATCCTTGCTCCCAGCCTTGGTCTTCTCGACAGCTACCGAGACCGTATCATTCTCAGGGACAGCCTAGATGGTAGAGAGGTCAAGGTTGGGAAAAACTTGGGTGGCCGTTTCTCTCGCCTCATTAAAGCCCTACATGTAGGCATCGCTCAATGCCAATTGATATGAGTCCCCCTAGTGATACTTCTCAAAGGCTTTCTTGACAGCTTCCTTAACAAGGGCAGGAAAGCCAGCTATCTTGGCCTGGGTAGCCTTCAAAGCAGCCCTCTCAGCATGGAATTTCTCTTGGAAGGACTCCTTGGCACTCTTCTCATTGGCCAAGGCTCCCACCAATTTATTCCTCTCCTCTTAAAGGAACAACACTCCACCCATTAGGTTATCTCTATCTACAGAAAGCTCCTTCAGTTGTTTCTTCAACGAGCCCACGTCAGCTAAAGCCTGCTCAGCTATACGCCTTTGTTCCAAGAACCCTTTCTCGTTCTTGGTCGTCCTAGTGCTCAGAACCTCAAGTCTGGTGGCAGCCTGATCAAACAGAATTAGCAAGGTCAGAAATAATATAGAATCAGTCGAGCAATTCTACTTGTAAAATTTACTTGAAGTAAGTCCTGACCAAGGTCCCTGGTCAGCTGGAGCATCGAATTACTCGCTAGTTGCTTCACATCCCCTGGGTGGATCACGCTATCAAACCTCCTCCACACCAGGTCGGCACTCTCGAAGATGGTCTTCCCTTGTGTAAAAAGATCCTGAAGGGAGGAAGTGGGCTTTGCTGGAACATCTGCTAGAGGTGGCCCCACAGTTTTTGGCACTATGAGGGTGTCCATGATCTCAATTGGTGTTGGGGGGCCTCTTAAATGACTGAAGGTGCAAGAGGAGGGCTGGTGACCTTAGGCAAAGGAAGGTCCCCCTAGGCGACCCGCTTTTCCTTGTTACTGCTGCCCCCAACCTTGTAACCGGTAGGGAGCTTGAAGCGCTTGGGCCGAACGATAGGCTCAAAAGAGAGCTTCACCTTTGCCAGAATATTCTTGTTCAAGGCCATGTTCCCTTCCTCGTCCGAGTTGTCTTTTCCTTGGTCTACACAGGAATAATAAAGACCAGTATCAAGCAAACGATTAGCAAAAGAGAAAAAAGAAAAATGAATTGTACCCACTCCTCTCACGTTCTGCCCTTAGAGCTCCCCTTATAAGCTCAGGGCCCAATAAGTACGTACCAAGATTTTCTAAGTTCATCAAGGCATTGACACCTGTAATGCCAAAGTCCTAGGCTCTTTTCACTCTGGCCTTCTAGGCCTTATTTAGAGTGGGTGCATCATGAGCTAGCCAGACATAAGGAACCTAAGTTAGAGCCCTAGAAATCTAGAAACTACGGTTGAGCAAAATTGAAAACTACAGAAACTAAGGGATATACCCCTCCGAGATGGGACATTCCATGACTAAGGAACCTGAGCAGATTCATCACCTACAACCTCCCAGGGCTGGTGCTCCCAACCTTATCCAGAAATAAAGAAAAACCTATCATTTCACTTCTTTTTGGAAGAGGGCAGCTCCGTCACCAAGGTTGTATCACTACTCCTAGCTAAGTAGTACCAGTAGCCCCTCTCCTGCTCAGTCAACTTATAACAGTGCAGGAACTCATCAGTAGTGAGGTGGTCCTCACCATCATTGCATGCTTACCATAGCACAGCACAGGTCACCAAGATCCTCCACGAGTTAGGAAAGAGCTGGCCAGGGGCCAGCCTCAAAGCACTTAGAACCCTTCTGATAGGGGTCGGAACAGGAAATCTAAGGTCACCAGCCAAGGCAACCTCATAAACGCAGACCTCCCCAAGACGAGTGGAATAAGCCCACTCTCCCTTCTCAGGGATCCTATAAGATAAACCAAGAGGAAACTGGTAATCCCTCCACAACTTCTTCACCCTTCTCTCTGAAATGACGGAGGACACTCCCTTCACCGCAAAGTTAAACTCCCTAACCCCAAGGACTACCATGCCTTTTGACCTAGGAACCATACCCCCATGGGATGGTCCCTCACTAAAAGCCCCAAAAGGCCCCATAGAAGCACTATCGAGGATCTCTCTCCGTACCCTAACTATATTCTGAGAAACAGTGTTCTCAGAACCTGAAGAGTGCACATCTTCTAGACCCACCATCATACGCACTAAGTGCAATCTCCTGACTAACTTGAAACTATTGTCCACTGACTCCCAAACAAACTTGAACAACCCCGGATTCCTAACAAACCCTTGGAAAGAAGGGACAAACCCAGTTTTGACAAAATACCAGTAACAATGCCCCAAGAAGAATCGTATGGAATGGGAGAGAGTAGCAGTTTGAGATCTTACCGATGAAAAGGGACACTTGATCCTCCAAGCACTGATACACGAAAAAGCAAAGAGGGAGATGAAGGAGAGAACTCTCGAAAACCAAAAACAGCCTAAGTGCGAAGAATGCAAAGTGACAGCCAAAAATTGGAACTGCCAAGTCTAAAACCCCCTGTTCAAAACCAACGGCCCAGATTAACTCGTCAATCACAGATCCAACGACTGGAGATTAACAGGTCACATCACCAAACAAAACCCAATAGGAGGCTTATGCGTCACAGGGTGTGAAGCGACGCGCCTAGTCACCGCCAGCTATCACCATAAATGCTCCTATGGTGCTATAAATGCGCCCTTCCTTTCCACAAGGACACACCTGACGTATGAATTCTCCTGACTACGCTCTAGGTATTCAAAGCAATTGGGGGCAATTGATTAGGACCAATCAATCCAGTGTTGACCAGAACCCTGTGAGGGGCCAACCGAGGCCATGAGAGGCTGACCGAGGAGACTATGAGCAACAAGATACCCTGACAGTGCTGAATAGTAGGTGGTCGGGCGAACCAAAATCAATCAGTTTATCCGAGCATCCCGAACATGAACGTGCTAACCTCATCCCTTCGACTGGTCTGTGGGGACCATTATTGACACTAAATTCGGCTAAGTACTACCAAGAGGACAAGACGCGTAATGGGACAACCACTCCCCCTGCCACATGCCACCGTTAGCCTGATAGGCGCCTTAGGAGACACCACATGCGGGAGACAACCACTCCCACAACTACTCTACCAAAGATTTAACTACCTAATGATAAGTAGCCATGTGAGAATACACTCATTCCCCTGCCAACCATTTACTAACAAGGTAGGGACCACAGCCATAAGGTAAAAGGAGGCAACCTCCATCTCCAAGGTATGCATAACCAAAACCCTAGCAAAAAACTCTGTAGAAAAATCCTCTCAACTCTAACTTGGCCATCGGAGGGTCTTTGACAAGCACTACACCGGTGTTCAAGAGTCCAGATTCCCTTCCCAGTCAACCAGGGCAGCTT